>KK122051.1:329073-342171 GCA_000611955.2 Stegodyphus mimosarum | reverse complement strand
TCGTGTAGCAGCACTTATTTCGGCGCGTGGTGGCCACACAAAATACTGATTCTGATCTCTTGTTCTTGTTTGTTTGCTTTGAACATTTAATCATTTATTTGTACCACTACCACTCAACTGTGTATTAAATTGCATTCAATTATGACGATTCCTTCTTGGTGTTGCAATTTTCACAAACGTGAGTGTATATATTGTTATACAAAATATACAGAAAAATTAAGAACAAAATTAAGAACGTACCAGCAAATGGATTGTCGCCATGACTGTCATTTTCTGTGGATACACACTTATTATCAGTAGCTAATGTAAGTTCAACTTCTCCATATGGTCCTATGGTTGCAATAAGCTGCTCATCAGTTAAAGTATCAATATCACGTGAAGTAAACTTCTTCTTTAAATTCTAAAAAGTGAATTGTCTAGTTATAATAGGTCCCACTCATACTTCCCATTAAGCAATTTTTCAATCAGACATTCACAAATAACTTAAGTAGCTTCACATTCAACAAATTATCAGGCCTACCAGTGGCCAAGTGGATGAGACCACTGAACACTGGTATTCTGACCCAGCTTCGAATACCAGTGAACAGACTGGCTGTATGAGTGTTTTTACGGTTTTCCCCATATGTATCATGGATGCTAGCCAATTTGCCTTAGAAAATTCTCCATAAAGATATCTCTTCTCTTAGGCAGATAACCCTTGAATGCTCTGCCATAATCAAATAAATCATACCAATAAATTATGAAATGCATATAAAAATTTCTAACGTAAAAAAAGATAAAATTATTATCCAACAAACCCTCCTACAAAGTCACCAATCATTAGCAGCTATTTTTCATCAACCTAACATGTGAAAAGCAGTATTTTCATTTAAAAAATGATCATGCATAGAAAGTTACATAAAACAGCAATCAGTTTACAAAATTAATATTATAAGAAATCTCCATGATGAAAGACTAAAAATCACATAAAATAACAACAAATTAACTGAAAACGCAACAAATATTGATAATAAAATTTTTCTGGTCTTCTGCCCATGTGTAAAATGTTCTTTTTTAACTTAAAAAAAAAAAATCTAGAGACTTCCAGAAATCTAGAAATTGCAAAGCAACTTGGCACTGCTTTCTATATATTCATTAACCTGTTCACCTTAAAAAAAAGAGAGAGAGAGACTAGCATAAACTCAGAAAAAGCTATTATCACTTAAAAGAAAAAAAGAAAAAAACAGAGGAGAAACTACGAAAAACATTACTTTTATCCTCTAAAATAATTTTCTTTTTCAATATAAAATTATGTCTAAAAATCTGTGCACTATGAAAACACAAATTTGGAGGATACACAGACTTAAAAAAAGTACTTATAAGCTACTGAATAAAAGTACTACAGTAAAAGTTTTAATTCTAATACATACTATTGTAATGTTTTAGAAAAGTTATATATATTTTCTTTAAAAAAGTTATGTGCCTAATGGATGAGAATACATTAGCATCGATATCTAACTTTTTTCAAACTGAAAGTTGGATCATTCCAAATGCTTGAAGAATGTGTAAAATTCATGATCAATATTACTTTCCAAAAATTTTACATGCGATTCATTACTGAAATCAAAGAAGCTCCTTTTTACTTTCTTGTACAAAGTAAAAAGGAAGTATTGTAATCGAGAAAATTTTTGGTTCTCATATTTCAACGAAAATATCCATTTTGGAAACTCCCGAATGCAATTTAACGATGCTTTTGCGTAATACCTAAACATAAGGACAGAATAAAGGACTCTTTTTCCCCAATAAAATTATAAAACTGACTTAAAATGGATTTTGAAGAGACTTTTTAGCGGCATCTGAGCATGCGTACATATGTATGTATCTCGCACAACTCAAAAAGGACTAGGCTCAGAACGCTGAAATTTTGCATATAGGACTGCTATAACATGTAGATATGCACCTCGCATTTTGGTTACAATGGGCCACAACAAAAATATATAAATATATGTATATATATATATACACACACTGTTACTCAGCTCAGTGAGCTCAGTTTCTTTATTCTTATATGTTTGTAAACTGTGCCTTTTTTGCTTAAAAAATGATTGAACTATGTTGTTCTTATCTTTCGGTTACAATTTTATGCCTTCAGTTAAACTGCATGTAATAATTGTGAAATTATCAACAATTTAAAAGTTTTTTAAGTGTGGGGAAGCCTAATTTTTGGTTATGATAGCAGACATATTTGTTTATATTTGATACTTAGCAGAATAGCGGATTTGTTGCCAATCTAGAGAAACTAAGCTTCGCAACAACAAAGTAATGTCTTTTTTTATTTTTGTGAATTAAATTATGCTTAATTCATTCTGGAATTATCATTTAAGTTATAAGCTTGTTTTTGCATACAAACTGTAAAAATTGCCTTTTAATTGTTTTAACTGTACTTGGTGTTTTATGTTTTTCTATATCTTTAAATTTTTAATGAAAATATTTCAAATTTTTATGTACTTTTAAATATGCTATTTATGTACTTTGCCTTACCACGAAGTAAGAACTGAATGAATTAGTAGCGCATGCAGCAAGTGGCACTGAATGGTCTGTGAAAAGCTGTCTCTTTTTTATTTGTGTAATTTCTTTTATACGTCGTTTTAGATTTATTATAGTATTTGAATAGAACTTGTGGTAATTCTTCAGATGCTATAATGTGTATGCACTCTGAGTTATAAAATGAAGGAGATTAATGCTCTTAAGTGAACCTAGTACCGATACTGAACTTTAAAGAGTGCATTTATTCTATTGTGGTTTATGAGCTATCGACAAAGTAGATTTAATTCAAAATTCGTTAACTGTTAATTTAATATGTTTAAATGAAATGCAGAAAAATTGCGTATAATTTTATATTCTGTACAAGGAAGTCATGTGGTGTACAAATCAAATTTCTTTAAATGTCATTACTAAAGACCAGAAATGGATATTATACAGATCAGTTATCAAAAAAAGGGGGGGGGGTAGGCATATACTCAAAGAATTACTTTTGTGAGATGCAGCCCCCCCTCTCCATGTTTAAAGGATGTTCACGGAACATCCTTTAAACATCAAGAGTACTGCCAGAGCACTGGGTTCGGCGCTCACAGTCGCCACAGGAATACGAATTTCGAGACAAACTGTTTACAGGAGACTCAATCATGCTGTCCTATATGCCAGAAGACGAGCAGTTTGCATTCCCCTCACGTCTGCGCAGAAATGCGCTCATCTGAAATGGAGTTTGAAACATCAACATTGGAGGGTGGGAGAGTGGGCCAATGTGATATTCAGTGACTGGTCCCGGTTTAGTCTGAGTACTGATTCTCGTCGGGTAACGATATGGAGAGAATGTGGAACCAAGAAACATATTGGAAAGGACATCATTTTCCCTCAAGGGAAGTAATGGTATGGGCAGGCATCATGATGGATGGCTGCACAGACCTCCATTTCTTTGACATGGGGTCTGTGACTGGTCAAAGATACAGAGACGAAGTTCTTGAGCCTTATGTTCGCTTGTTTCGAGGTGCTGTCGGTCCTGACTTCATATTCATGGATGATAATGCGCCATGTCACCGAGCGGTGCTGTTTGATGACTTCCTTGAAACGGAAAACATCCAGCGCATGTCGTGGCCTGCGAACTCCCGATTTAAATCCTATCGAGCATGTATGGGATATGCTTGGGAGACAAATTGCAGCCCTTTCACACCCACCAAGCTCCATTACAGAACTGAAGAGAACTTTTCAAGCAGCTTGGAACCGTATGAGCCCCCAACTCATTCATCATCTGATAGCAAGTATCGTAAATCGCTGTGCAGTGTGCCTGGCTGTCAGAGGTGACCACACGCCTTATTAAACTTCAGCATCAGTAATTTATTTAATGTTTTCTTTCATTTTTTCTTTAAAGTGTGAACCCTTGCTAGTCTCAGTTTTCTTTCAAACTGCTACTTTGGATAATAAAATTAATTATTATCGTTCTTTTGATTTGCTTCCTTATTTTATAACCATTTTACACTCGCATATCAAATTTCCTGCCATTCTGATTTGCAGTTCCTTCTTTATTCACATAATTATCAATTATGCTTAACTTTTGGACACCAGTGTACAATAATATACATTATCACATTAATTTATTATATGCATTAAATTATATATACTATATATATTATTCATTTATACTAGCAATTACAGGAATATTTTAAAGCATTAAGGACATGTAAATATAGGGATATTAATAAAGCATAAAATTTTTATTTTAATATGTTTCAAACATTTTTCTGATAGAGGTTTGTCTTAAAACTTTAGGGTGCTGAGGAAGTTTTTTTTTTTTTTTTTTTTTTTTTTTTTGTAAATTGTATAGGGTCACAGCTCTCTTGTTCTAAATAGTTTAAGTATTTTTCACCATGTTCCAAACCCTCATTAAAAGATATTTTTTCACCTCTGTCAAATTCACTATTTGTGTCGGTTTGAAATCTTTTCTTGCTATGGCGAGTTCAAAACAGAACCAATGATTTCATCATTAGTTATCTGATATGCCAGTGTTGGCTCCTCTGAACATATCATCCATATTAAAAACCCCTTCTGGGCTAATACTTTTTTCTGCCACCAACACAGATTCATTATTATTCAATAATTATGACGTCATTATTGGATTAACATTTTTTCTTTGGTATTTTATTCTCCATGTTGCAGCTTCTGGAACCTATAAACTGAATGTTTATATTTTGTGACACAATGAGGATTTCAGGTATTTGACTGTATCACATTTGTCCTCAGGAGTGCATGTAGGTTGATAATACTAATATTTTGAGATTTGAGGATGAGCTCGAATCCACACTTTACAGATCCTGTCTATGATTGTCGCCCAGATGGTATAGTGGTTAGGAGAGCCTACTATGGTACCGAAGGGCCCAGGTTCGAATCCCGGAGAAAGCATGGATGTTTGTAAATGTATAGAGTCAGTGCGGCACTCTAAATATGCGGCGAGCCGAAAGTCCTCTCGTGCGGATTGGTGGGAGACCCCTGGATTCCTCCCCCGGGATGCTCTCCCTCAAAATTGGGGGTGGAAAATAGAAGTCCAACCTCTCTTCGGAGTAGGCTCTGGAAATCATTCTTCCATGTGGTCATGGACATGACAACAACAACAACATGTCTATGATGCTGTCTCTCATTTTCAGTTACTAAAAATCTTAACCCAAAGCAGTGCTGCTTATCCTGACAGCTATATAAAACACTGCATCTTCTTTTATCTAAAATTCCCTGGCCAAGCCATCAATGGCAAAATATCAAAATTATAATTCTCAAACAGACCAAATATATTTATAAGTGCTCCACCCTTAGAGAGTGTACATTCTAAGTAGCAGTACCTAAGTCTGTTGTCATTCCATGTCGTATGGGTATTATCTGTTCACGATTTAGCTTTTGAAATTTCTAAACTGGAATTTTTTTACAGCATGGGGTAGTTAGCTCCACACGCAACCCTCAACCTGGAGGACTAATCTTCTGATATAATTCCTACGGGCAGAATGCCTGGCTATACCCCTACATGATGGGTACCCATTTTAGTTGCCTCTTACGACATATATGTGCTATATTGGGACTTCTTTCACACACGGTCACCGCACGAATGTTCAAACCAACATTTCTCTGTTAAAATTTTTTTCTAATCTCCAATACTGTTTCTAATATTCTTAAACCGCTTACGTCATTTTACCTTTTCCATTGCGTTATGGAAAAATTATGGTCTTTGTTTTTCTCATCCCTTGAAATGGTATATTATATCATATATTCAGGGCTTAAATTCAGCCAGAGGATGGCTGAGCTATTTCTTAGTTTTTGAATGCAAAGTCCCAGATAAGACGAGGTCTGGTATTTTTCTTTTATTCAACTAGTTATCAAGAAGTTAATAATTTAAAAAAAAACACAAAAAAAATCTGAAATGTTTCAGATTTTAAATTATGTCCAAAGGGACGTTTATTTAACATTTTGTGTGTTACCTTTATTTGTTAAATACAATGTTCTTTGCACTTAAACCATAAAATTCAGTTCAACAGCAATATCGCAAAATAATTTTAAATTGAGCATATCTTTAGAAATTTCGGTACACGCTCTCACGCGCTGGAGATAAAAATGTTTTTCTGTACAACGTTGGTATTGCTGGCTTTGAAATCTTTGAGTTTGTTAATGAAAAATTCGTTAAAGTTTTAGAGAATATTGTTACGAATTTCACATTTATTTGGCTATTTATTTAGAACTGTAATTAAAATTCCTTTTTATTTTCCCGTGCAACGCACGCAGACGATTTTTGAAGAGAAAGCTACGTCAAAAGAAAAAAAAAAAACATGCATACATTTATGCAGATTTTTCATTTTTTTAAATTTAATGCAGAGCGATAACATTTAGTGGCAACAATTTGAAAAGTGATACGCCGTTTTTCTGTTTCCGACGCAAAATCGCAAAACGAAAGTAATAGTCCTTCGGGACTAAATCCCTTTGGACTAATAAATTTTTATTTATATCTTTATACACTGCTCTCCAAAAGTTAAGGAACAGCATGTTTTTTGTGTCTACTTTGAAAATGAAGCAACATAGAAACAAGAAATTTACAGAACATGTTCACTAAACAGTTCTTTAATGAATGTGACATAGAATGTTTCTAAAGTTCAACACAAATATGAATTACAACAAAAAATTGCACTCTTCGCAGAGAAATCCAGTTTTGGAGAAACAGTATATCACAGTTTTTTTAAGAAAAAATGTGGTGGTAACATTACAAAAATGGGTTTTAATAAGAAATGTGTCCACCCCTAGCTGCAATACATTGGTGTCAGCGACGTTCATGGGAGGCAAACGAAAAGAGAAGGAATAATCCTTGTTCAAGCTCATCTAACGACCTTGGAGGAGGACTTAAAGCAGCACCCTGTCTCCCAAGTAGTCCCAAAGATGCTCAATTGGATTCAGGCCTGAAGATTGAACTGGCTATTCCATCCGTTCCATACCGTTACCCTCAAGATATTCTTCAGCAACCCAAGCTCAATGCGGTCACACATTGTCATCCATCAGAAGAAATCCAGGACTAATAGCAGTGACATATGGGCGGACATATTGATCAAGGATCTCGTCTCAATATCTCACACCGGTCAAAGTTCCTCCATGGAACACAGGCAGATCAGTGTAACCACCCAAAAAGATCCCAGTGCAAAGCATTATTACACTACCTCTGCAACTGTGTCTTTCCACAATGTGGGATTGGTTGTATCTGTGAAGAGAACAGATGCCCATTGTTAACTGGTCCAGGAGACTTGTTCTCTTGCCTAACATAAACGGGCACCTCTATGTCCTTGGGTTAAGGGAACACAAACAACGGGTCATATTGCATACAGACCTGTATTATGCAGGCATCTGCGCACTGTAGTAGCTGAGATTCTTGTTCCTGTTGCCACTAGATAATCTGCCATGACCTGATACATAGTAATGTTACTCCTCCTTTGAGGCAAAAACAAATAAGTTTCCCACAGGTGTTGTACTCTAGGTCTTCCTGGAACACGTCTTCTCAGACAGAGAATCCTCGGATTGAAACCAATTCCACAGTCGGTGGACCACACTACAAGAGACATTGACACGTCTAGCAGCATAAACTTGTGACGTCCCCAATTCGATCCATCTGATCGCCCACCACCTTAACAAACTGGGCAAACGACTTCTCCTGGACATTGATAGACTCTCCTGGATATTGTCCACTGTAATAACAATTGAAGATCAACAATCGTGAACAAAAATTACAATTTTGCATTTTTTTCTCTCCTATATAAGTGTTCATTTTTATAAAATAAAAGTGGCAGCTATTGTTTTTCCATACATTTTCTTAAACTTGAATACTGTCATGTATATGAATTGTGGATTTAAATGTTACTGATATTTTTGTAATGGTGAGCTTTGAAAAACATGCTGTTCCTTAACTTTTGGAGGGCAGTGTATTTTTTTTGAATTCAGCTTTGATCATTTTACCTTTTTCCATTGCTGTACTCAGAAAAGAATGGTTTTTCTCTCTCTCCTCTTTAAAAATAGTATGTTACATCTCTTATTCAGGGCTTGAATTCAACTGTAGGCTGGCTGAACTATTTCCTAGTTTTTGAATGCAACTGCAAAGGCCCATTTCATTAGCGTGGTATGACTGCACTGTGCATGTAGTTCTCTAATCAGCAAGTGAACTAACTGACTTTCCGTCTGTGATGCAACGACAGAAGACGGACCACATGGAGTAAAACCATGTTCAACTTCTACCTATATGTCTGCAAAAGCGATGGAGTCACGTGATAAAAGTGGAGCAATCAGATGGTGTCAATGAAAAATAATGGAGGGAGAAGCAGGATGCCGGATCAAGTAAAGAAAATTTCGCTAAGTACTTGTTTTTAGATTTCAAATATGTAGACATTACAGTGAGAAATCTGCATATTGAAAAAGACAGCAATCAACTGAATTTAGTTTTTTTTAAAAAAAAAGATAACTGCAACTACAGTGCTAGTTTGCACAGAATGAGTGCCCAGTTTCAGATACAAAAAATATAACTGAAGTCCATGAATTAGCAAAATTTTCCCTGACAATTATTTCCCAGTTCTAGTTCTCCGCATAAAGAAAACAACATCTGACTACCCAAACTGGTCTAGCAAATCACATGTATGGCATTAGCAGATTTTTTTCCTTCTTTTGAAATAGGTAAAAAGTTAATAACATGCTTTAGAAATTAAATTTGATGGCCTTTTATATGTTAAACTTGTATTTCTCTGTTTATACCTTATATAGTTTATAATTCTCTGTTCGCTTTTTAATTTACTCACATTGGTATGCATGTCTTATTTTGAATATATTTTTAGCAGTTGATCTAACTTCAATTGAAACACTGTTTTAAATTTCTTTATTGTAGGAAATTCATTAGAAGCTCAAAAGTAAACTGCGATGAATTAGATCAAGTCACTAACACGTGTGGGCATTAACCAACCAACTTAAATCACAATGTAAAATTTTTTTTAAAAATTGGGGGGGGGGGTAGGAATGTGTGCAAAAAAGTATACTTGTTCTTACTGGTAAACTGTGCTATCTCAAAATTGTGTAAAAAAAAAAAGTTAGGTGTATATAAATCTTAGCGACCATCCCCAATGCACTACTAACACTGTATCACAAGATTTCAATTAAACACATGTTGCTCCACTAAAATTTGTCTCGTTCATATCATGCACTGAGGAAATTGAACCTGAATTATATTAGTTTAGTCATTTATTATGCTCACATCTATTTCCCACATAAGCTTAAAGCTTATCCCAGTACGAATGAAATTTATATACTTAAGTATATAAATTTCATTCGTACTTAAGTAGTTCTTAAGTATATGTTAAGTATACTTAACATATACTTAAGGCAGTACTTTCCATTATACACCTGCCATGCATTTTGGCAGGCTTTTAATTATAAAAAACTTCTATTTATAAGAATAGTTTACAGATGGCAAACACATACTGCATGGCAGGTGCATAACACCCTTAAGCCCTTCAAGAGAACACATGTGCCTTTGTTTAAGATGCTTCCTCAGGAGAGATGGGAGTCGAAAGGAATCACCCCATGGCATGGAGGCTTGCTAAGCCTAATTTTAGAAGGAAAAAGCCCACACACACAAAAAAAAGTTTACATCCTAATGCCATAATTTTTAGTACTATTTTTAATTATTACATAAGCTATCATATATGTTAAAATTAGTGTTTAATAAAATCTTTCCTTTACTTTACATGAAAATATATATAAAAAATTTGCTTACTTTAAAAAATAATTTTCAGAAGTGCTACTCAAATTATTCTGATGTTTTAAGTGATAAAATAAATTGATAAACTTTTAAAGTAATAAAAAAATACAAGAAAGACTATTTACAAGAAGAAGTAACACAATCTTTCATGTGAACTGGAAGGCAGACACATAGTAAGGTGACTGACAAAAGGTCCATATGAGAATGACTAGAAATACTGCTCTTTAACTCTTTAGAAAATAAATCATCACTCTCTTCATGTCACTAATTGGCTCATTTACCATGCAAGTATATTCTTCGTCTGATAAATAATGCTTACTCATCATAATAAATTGAAGTCAAGGCTTTCCGAAATAAAAGGGAAAATAAATGAAATATAAGCGATAAAAGCAATGCAAAGCAAAATAGAACCCCACATAATAACCCTAAAAGACCCTACACAATAGCCAAATGAATAAAAAGAAGGATTCGAAGAGATATCAGACATGCGAATGTTTATAACACACAGCGAGTTTAAGATCTGAGCCCTGTTTGTTTACATTTATGCTTTCCCTCCTCCCCTGCAACAGCTGACACCGTTACACAGAATGTGATCAAACAGAAGGTCAGGATACTAAAACTATATTTCAGTTTTGTATTTGGGAAAAGATAAAATGCTCAAACGTAAGGTGTACAGCAAGATGCTAGTCCATGTTGACGCTGCTATAAAGGAAAAACGTCAAACTGAGTCCCAGAGCTAAAAGGTAATGTTCTATCAAGATAATGCAAGACACGTGCCTGGATTCACTAGCTGGACTCTGTACGGACTTGAATGGGATCTTTTGTCACACCCACTATATAGCCGCAACATCGCTCCTTTGGACATCTACCTTTTTTCATATCTGCAGCTACATCTTGCTGGTGCTATCTTCCATTCCATACAGGACATCAAAAATGAGGTTGACCTGTTTTTGGACTCATGGCCACTCTGGGTTGAAGGCTTTGAAAAACTACCAAAACATCCGTAGAAAATTATACATTTGGTTGGTGATTGCTACCCACACTAAAGGCACTGCTTTCATGTTTTTGTTTTTCTAACTTTACTAAGAACGGAAAACTTTTGTCACAACCAGATAATAAAAACTTATTCACCAGGTTGGCATAAGGGTTATGATATTGAGTTGTAAAATCAGCAGTCAATTTTGATAGAATATTTTGGTTTTGTATGCCAAGCAATAAGGTGGCCACAGAGGTAAACAACTGATTATACAGATTTATGCTAACAAATGATTGTGCTCCTTCAATATGGAAGTGTTTTACTTAGTGCCACAGTAAAATTAAGAATCAAGACCCTCCATATTATGAAAAATGTCTACTGTGCTTGTGTGAACCAGTAAGCATATGCTACTCTTGGAATCAATCTTTCTCCATTTAAAAAAAAATTGATGGCAAGAGGTCCAGATATCGGACTTTATACTGTACATGTTATTATTATGCATTTTCAGCAAGTTTTATGCCGAATATTATGTTTTCCCCGTGCCTAAAATTTACTTTAACCATTATTGATAAAACCATTGCCAATTAGCTGTTGATGAGCTCAGCGAGTAAAAATTTCAATGTTGCCAGCAGATGGATTCTTTAGTGTAGTCAACCCATTCTGGATATATGAGGATATAAAAAATGCTTATTAACAGTAGAAAAGACAAATGAACGGAAGAAAAAATGTCTGATGTAAAATTATGAGAACTATCCTCTTATTTGTTATCGGCTTGAAAATCAAAAGTTTACATTTAAAAATAAAGAACATTAAAAAAAAATTTTATACATAAAAGCTGATGTATTTCCACAGCCTGTACGATACAAAAAGCATTTTATTTGATTTTGAAATCCCATCAACCATGAAATCTGGCAGATATCCCACCAAATTTGTGCCAATCATTAATGCAGAAGGTGGGATTAATTTATCGCTCTTTATTTAGATAATCAAGAGATTAGTCAGTTCAAGATACATTTAAAAATTTTTTGTTCTAATTTTTCAAGCTGCATCGCCAATTACCATAAATTCTATAATATAACACATACCTATAATTTTAAACAATATTTATTAATTTTTAGGTACATTTGCCACACAACACACGCCCTTTTCTTTACAAAGAAAGTTGAAAGATAACACGTGTGATGCTTTCACCTTTTGAAGTGATTCATTTAAAGACTTTTTCCACATGTTCAATCAATGGTATACCGAATTGACAAGCGATAAGGGGAATAATATAGAGGGGAATGCTTGATGGAATAAATAATTCCGCAAACAGGGTGAGTTGTATTCAATTGCAAATGTGCATAAGAATTTTATTTTAGGGTTTTGACAAAAGGGGGACATAACTTTGGGTAGGAATGCACTTCCGAAACGAATGAACTACCAGAATGAGAAGGTCAAATGTTTACTCTTACTTTAGTCATTTGAGGCTGTGATGTTAAAGTGAACATCGAATGACATTTGCTTTAGTTGAAATACAGTTGATTTAGTGTTCCTTTTAGTAGAAAATATGGCTCCTGCCAAACGAAACAAACACAGTGCTGGTTTCAAAAATAAAGTCATCAGTTTGTAAAAGAAAATTGAAACTGCGCAGCAAGGATGTTTGGTGTTCTGAAAGTTGGAACAGATGATGATTATTTATTTATGGATCAGAGTAAAAATGACGGTGAAGATGAACAGAATTTGATGCTGTAGATGTAACGAAGATATAACAAAAGACGAACATGACAAACATTTCATGTTATCCGATAATGAAAAGTTTTAAGTTCGTAAGGTATGCTATTTCTCTTAAATAAATAGCATTTTAGATACATGTAAAAATCTCGTTTTTGTATTCTGACCTTTTCGTTATTTTTAATCTAATATATAGCGTATAACGCTCACCCATAAATTCTGATCTTATTTTTGCATAAAAGAATGCACTATACACCCGAATATACGGTATTTATTCATTTTCAAATAAAGTTGCATATCGTACTCATTATAGCACACTTTTCCTTATGCCAAGATCCCACAGTTTTGTAAATACATCACTACATGCTATCTCAATAGGGTAGATCCCAACGTTTAAACAATTTTTTAAAATGCAAGAAAACACTGGTATACAGCAGTAAACTTATATCTTTCTTCATAAATATTCCATCAGCTTATTGAGAAGTAACACTCTCAGCATTACAGACGGCAAATTCTGTACAGAAGGGTGGCTTTAGAAATCATAACACAAAAATTTCTGCCAGCTTTAAATGCATTCGATTTCGAGTAGGGTGTATCTTGGAAGAAGAATCAAAGT
>KK122051.1:317548-329058 GCA_000611955.2 Stegodyphus mimosarum | reverse complement strand
GTTTTTTTTTTTTTTTTTTTTTTTTTTTTTTTTTTTTAAATATAATCACGAAAATACCATTTATTCATGACATTTTGAGGAACTGAACTTTCAGGGCTCAACCCATAACACTCGGAGGGTTAATAAAACTAAGGTGAATATCTCAATGACACTATTATGTCACACTTATCCATTACAGCACACCTTTTCTGATTACAACTGTTAAATCACACCTTTTGCGACAATTTCTGTTTGCTTCAAGTCGCAATCCTATTCACACTTTATGATAACTTTACCAGGCTCCCATTTGCTTAAAACAAGTTCCTAAATTTTAATAAATATTCCAGTTGGTCATCTGCTATTTTTATCTTATACTCATTTTTACACATGGTGTGATTTGCTTGCAATAGATGAAACTGCTGTAAAAGTTAAGCACAAATGCAGTATTTTGCCATGAAATTATTCATGGAAACAACTGCTCTGTAGCTAATAAGAAGAGAAACATGCCAATGTTAAACATGAAATTCAGCAAAACAGCAATCTTATATTTGCATAGATTTTAATTACAACTCTATCAGTTTTGGAGACAACAAGACATAGATTCAGAAAAAAAAAAATGGTATTAATGCAAACACTTTCATGCAGTTTGTCGATTTTTTTTTTTTTAAAGAAAAGGACTGTAATTTCAAACCAGAAAAACTTACTTATTTCATATCATACATGTTATTAGGTACATATTTTAATTTTAGTTTGATACTTATCCCAGAGAACAATTTATAAAATTATTACAAATAGGTTTTTGTTTCTTCTTTGTATCCCCATAAGTAAATATTCCACTCTACCACAGACTTTCTGGCCATGTCTCACTCTTTCAAGCAAAGTTTAACACTCGTTAATTCTTTACTCCAGCAGCATATAAATCTGACTGCTGTAGTAAATGGCAGACGATTATTCTTGAACCAATTAACACTTCAAATGCCAATGTGTTCATTAAAGTTTTTTTACACTGCATTTCCAAAATACACTTTTTTGCAAAAAAATCGAAGCACCATGCAGGGCCGGGATGAGGGAGAGGCACTTGCCTCAGGTGAAAAAATAGAAAGGGCACCAAATTAGGTATTCGATCAAAAATTCAGAAATTTATTTTTAAAACTTCTGGCTTTTAACTTTTAATTTTAGAATACACGAGAGAATATTAAAAGAATTTTTCGTTACAAACAATCGAGCTAAAAAAAAGAAAAAGAAAAACTTATAGCATTAATTTATTCTCAAAAGACATGAGCTCTCACAGTAGTGTATGTAATATTTTCTAACATTAAAATTTGTTATTGAAAGCAGCTTTGTGTAACGAATTGTTACACTAAACTTTCATAGAGAATATTATACTGCCGACATTAGTTATTCTTTGCTGTCTCTCATTAGTTTGACTTAAGCTCTTTACTTCTTGGTCATAACAAACTTGCCACAGTCCACTAACTGAACACAGACGGCAGAATAACTGTTGAGTTTTGCAATTTTATAAACGCTCTCTGGAATAGCATCCTGAGAATAAACAAGGATGATTGAAAATGAAATGTACCACATTATTAGTTATTGCATTTTTTCTTTTAATAAAATTTTCTACTAAACGAGGCACATGAATTGAAGTTTTTGGCTTGTATTCACACTCATGTTGTGCGGGAACTGTATGGATTGTTTCATTTAATGTTATTTCTGAAGCAGATGTTGAAGGATTAAACAAATTGGTTCATTCTTTGTCAACTGGGATGGATGTAAAGATATCAGGTACGATAACAATAAATTTTTCAGTTTTAGAGAACTAAATAGGAGGTTTAAAGCTCTGATTACTTTGTAAAAGATTTAAGACAAACTGTTCAGGCTAATTCTAACGTAATTAACTGATTTTGACATAACAAATATCTTTTAAAAATTTTAGTTTTGTTCTGTTGACTCTAACGGGGTCGATATGAAAATATATTTAAAAGATATGATTATTGCTCCAAAAATATAAGAAATACTTGTTGCTGTGAATAAAAATTAATGCTAAACACCTGTCATAGTCACAAAATTTAACACACAGAACTTTCTAAAGTTATTTGATGAGGCACAATAAAAGAAAAGATAATATACGAAGTATCATTAAATCTTGTTAATTTTAAAATTATGCTTTTATTGTCAAGATATCATGAGATTCTTAGGAAAAAAGTGTCTGACAGCTAAACTATTGTCATATAAATTTATGCTCAAGCTCAGAAAAAGTTTTTGTCGGGGGTGGATAGTTTAACTGATGAAAGAATGTGTGAATATTAAAGACCGATTTCATTGATTAATCTATTATAACGATGCTCGCGACACTATACGCTTTTGAAGCAATGCTTTCGTGGAGGATGTTCTGATAAAACTGTTTGATATTTAAGGTACAGAAAGCTAAATGCAGTCAATCTAATCATTAAAATAAACTGAACAAGTGGTTTATGTTACCCCTCGGCCACTTCTAAACATGAACATTAATGGAAAGTCCAGAAATGTAGAAATTATTACTTAGTAGTTGTTAAGAAGAATTTTTGCGATCCAAAAATATCTCTTTAAGTCCTTAAAATGAAGTCACACTTTTACTTAACATATTGAAGAGGATTATTTGACCAGTCGAACTTCCTGTACTGCCATTAGAGGCTTAACAGGGCTTAGTGGAGCTTTTTAATTAAAGAAACATTGAGATCTAAAACAAGGCCTAAATCAGGCCCATTAAGCAGTAAAACTACCACAATACTACTTGAAATAACTTTAAATAGAATAAACAACTGAAATATGAACTTAAAGTCTAGGAACTGGTGAGATTTACCAGCTACACAAACAAAAGCCCATTACTACATACTTTGTAAGATATAACACGTTACATGCATAAAAATATGTTACTTACATATACAAATAAATAAAATAACAGACTATCATAAGCACCCTAGTTTTTCTTAAAACAGACAGGAAAATATTAAACACAATCAATATATACATTCATTTCATTTACAGATACATATTTTTATGAAATTTCACAATTTCAATTTAGTCACAGTATTTTTACTTAGATCCTTTAGAGTATTAAATTTAACAATATCTGGAATAAATCTTAGAACAATATTTTTCATAGAAGAGCATCTAAACAACAAGTGCTCAATATCAACATTACTCATGCCACATGGACAGGCGTGAATTTTAATCGAAAACCTATTATAATAATAGGGAAAGTGTACATGATTAGTTGAAGCTTGGTTTAGATACTTATCCCTTAGGCATCTTCTCTCACTTACAGTTGAGATTAAATTATATGTGAATCTTCCTTTAGAATCTGGGTCATTCCACTCTGCTTGCCATAAAGTCAAACTTTTTCTTTTCAACAAGGATTTCAAACTGTCAAAGGACTACTTTACTTCAAAATCAATAATTTGATTTTCAGTGGCAGCCTTTGCCAATCTATCTGCTAACTCATTACCAGTGGTACCAATATGACTCTTCATCCAAAAGAGTTTAATATCTCTGAAAGAGCTAAGAAAAATGAGCATATCTTTTATCTGTTTAATTAGATCATTACTTGGACAAACATCCGTAATTGAAACAATTGCGCTTTTGCAGTCACTACAGATTTCCACAGGATCTAGTGCAGAATTAGAAATAAGTCAATATAAGGCCTCTCGCAGGGCCACTAACTCTGCCTGATAGACAGAGGCATTGTCAGAAAGTCTATATTTCCTTTGTAAGCTTAGTTTCTCATGTGAGAACACACAAAAGGCAGCCCCCACATAACCATTTAATTTAGATCCATCTGTAAAAACCGTGTAGCTTGACATACTGGGGAAGCCTTTATGCCAGTTCAACCGTTTCAATAAAGCTGGATGAATGTCTAAACTTTTCTGAAAGTCAAAATCTCTAGTTGAGAAGATCTCACTGAAACAATCGACAGTTCTATTACCGGCTTTTAACTTAAAGATAGCATATTCTTTTTTCGCTAAAATATCGATCGAAGGACATCCAGCCAAAACTTGAAGAGCTACTGTGGAAACAGTTCTAAAACACTTAGTAATCCCCAATAAAGCGATTTTTTGAATTTTCAAAATTTTGTTACGCATTCGGACCCAGTACACCATGCGCCACATGCATACGAGATCTTTCTCTCAATAGCTCATTTATATCAATTCTTAAAAACTTTACCTTGGAGATTTATTTTACTAAGTCTATTAAGAATATGGGTGCATCGGATCTTTATTTGATCTACGTGAGGTATAAAAGTGAGCTTATCATCGATCGCAATACCCAAATATTTGATTGCCTTAGAAATTCTAATTGGTTGTCCATACAGTTTGCACCTAGGATGTATTGATATAGTATTAGTTTTGGCAATATCCAAAAGAAAGCTCGGGTTTTCTTCTGCAGCGGATCCGTTGGCGGTGGTGCGTATTTACTCGCCAAGCTCACCGGTTAATCGGCCATGATTTTAGCAGTGTACATTTCACTTTGATTATATTTAAAGCATATAAATTAAAGATACATATTAAAGGAAGCTCGCCGGTTAATTGGCCATGATTTTAGCGGTGTACAGTTCACTTTGATTATATTTTAAGCATATAAATTAAAGATAGCAGAAAAAGACATAACATTAATAGGTTAAACATGATACAGCATATAAATTAAAGTGTATATAGTAATACTTAGGCTTAGCAATACCTCATATTTCTTTTATTAAATTTGTATGACCCTGAAAAGGGCCTTTTTTTAACTGTGCACTTACGGAAATTGTCGGGGACTTGTTGTCTTTTTCATTAAGAATTCTCATAAAGTGTCTTTTTCATTAAGTATTCGATATCCTCAAAATTGTATCTAAAAATGAGTGCTACTGTACATATAATAGATTAATGAATTCATTACTAAATAATACATTTAAAACATTCATTTTACTCAAGCAGTTTTTCAAATGTTTCAAATGCAAAGTTGTTTTTTTGAATTTACTTGTTGATAGCTTAAAGCATTTTATTTTGAAGCAACTGCCTTTTTCATCATAAATTTCGCAATGAATCTTCAGTAATATTCAAATCCTTTAGACTAGCATTGTAAATAAAACTAGAATATTATACATTTTATCTTTCAATAGTCCTTCAAACTTTGATTATTACACAAAGCAATGGTTTGCTAACTTTGATGATTCTGGTAATATATAAACTATTTTGTCCTCTACGAGAACTAGTAATACTTTTTATTTCATTCTAGTCATCTATTGTATATAAACACTAAAAAGTATCTTCTGAAAAGTAATTGTCAAAATACATAAAAAATATATCAAAATTTTTAACATGAAAACTGATTTAATTCTTCTAAACAGCCGTGTTATCAATTATCATCATCCTATCCGCCGTATTTTCACCACCTCATTCTGTACTGACGACCGACAAAACGCAGCCAGGGACAAACGAATTCCACGGGTTACCAGTTTTGAACTATTATCGCCATTTTTGGCAGTTTTTATATTTACTGGATCCTTTGTGGAAGTGCTTCCGAAAGCTCTTCTTTGGATCAAATTTGAATTTAACATGGAAAGACCACTTCTCCAATTCTTGAGTGGAATTCAGAGGATTATTTATGGATCTGCATTAAAGGTTAAAATAAATGAACTATAAAATTCAATGCACATAAGGGAATTTCAACCAATGACGGAAACGTTCGTATAATTTTAGAAATGCAAAATGGTTTCAGCATAATAACCATACTTAGGTTTCATTAAGATTGTTATGGACAGATGATAAGTAATTTAAATTACGAATTGTAATGGATTTAATGCATTAATAACATTACTGTAGTAATACAACCTTGCAAACTTTATATATCGAAACCATAGCTCGTATTAAAGTATGTGATACTTTTCGTTTCATAACAACCCAAACTTCACAATTTCCTACAGAGTTGCCTAGTAAGTACAGTTATATTCTTATGACTATATTGTTGTTTTCAAAGTAAGTATTGGGAATAATTTTTCCAAGAAAAACTTTCAAACATGGCCATTCTCTCTAAAACATGAGCTGAGTAATCAAATAGATTTTTAAAAAAATTATTGATGATTTTGCTTCTTTGAAAAGCAAGAAAAATTAAATTCTAAATATGCTTGAAAAGTTTATGCCATAAAGTTTTGAGCAGATGTTTTTATACTAAATATTATTTGCCATTTTTCAAAAGCATATTTTTAATGTTTTCCATTTCAAAATTGTTAACCGTTACATGTTTCACTTTGTGGAATATACAAAGTTATAATTAAATATTACTATAAGAGATATTGTATTTTTACTTGAAATAGTTACTTTTAATAAGCAAAAAATATATGCATAAATGTAGTTAATTTGTTCTATATATACGATTATCACATACATAAATTTTGCGCGTGTTTGTATAATGTTTTGTTTTCAAACATCATTTAGTTATTATTTATTTATTCTCTCCCCCTACACACACACACAAATAGGTAAATCATTAATCTTGCATTGCATACAGAGCATACATTGCAATCATTAATCTTGCATTGCATAATGCAATCTTGCATTATCTTGCATTGCGCACATTTACTGCTTTTCCTCAGGTGAAAAAATATGTAGGCACGGCTCTGGCACCATGAAGGAAGTGGTTGTTTTTGATGAAATTTAATATGTGTATAGCTCATACACAGATAATAAACTGTTTAAAAAATTAAGGTCATAATACCTGTTTACGGCTTACAATCACCCATTGAATGTTCAAATTAGTAGTTGGTCGAACCGCCCCTGGCGGCAATGCATGTTTGAATTCGTCAAAGCAAGGAGTCACAGAGGTTCCTAATGTCATCCTGTGACACATTCTGCCACGCATTCATCAGTTGTCGCTCCAGATCTGCGATATTTTGTGGTGCATAAATCTGGTGGCCTAACATGTCCCAGACATGCTCGATTGGTGAAAGGTCTGGTGACCTTGCTGGCCAAGGAAGAGTATCAACCGCACAGAGATATGCGAGTGGTATGTAGCCTGGAATTATCTTGTTGGAATTATCTTGTTGGCATGCAACCAGCCACAGGATGGTATCAACATATTGTTGAGCTGTTAAAGACGCACGGAGGATGACTAAAGATGACCTGCTGTCATAAAAAATAGCACCCCACACCATCACACCAGGGATTATGGCTGTATACCTTCGTAAAACAAAGGCTGATTGGGACCACAGGCCCTGTCCTATTCAGACACGAACACGGTGGTCATCTGCTTCAAGAGTGAAGCAGGATTCGTTGCTAAACACTATACCATGACAGTCTGACGGCAGCTATGATGATCGGCTGCAACACCAGTCCAGATGACTCCGCCGATGTTGTGGGGTCAAAGGCAAACATCTTAAAGGCCTCTGCGAACATAAGCCCGCCTCAGACAAGTGCCGTGAGATGGTGGACGATACCACGGAGGTATAGACGTGGCTGTAATGCGTTGAATAGTTGGCAATACCGTTAGGGCAGTTCGGGCCCGGCGAAAAATCATCATATCTTGCTTTGCATTTGTGCTCCTGGGCCTTCATTTCGTCAGTAATTTCCTTGTAGCAACTATTGCTGCGAACATCTTTGCACAGCAGTATCTGTATGCTGCAGGTGGCAGCCTATTGCTTGATATGACCACCCGAGCAATGTGGTGTTCATCTGAAGTATTCATGCAATACTTCAATGTGACCACATTAAAAGTCGTTTAGTTGTCTGTAAGGTCTTGGATATCGTTACAATGACATCTTTAGTTGCTTCTTTATGGCAGCAACAAAAAGAGATAAATTTTCTGCCTCCGTTACCGGTTTTATACTTTACGAATTGCACACTTGAAAGGCATGCTATGATCACAATTTCTGTTCATCTGCCCTAAAACTTTGATCATTTGCATGTTCAATCAAGATGTTTTCGCAAACCAAATTTTGCCATGATGGCAAAAGTCCTTCTTGGTGCTTGGATTTTTTTTGCAGAAGAGAGCATATCATCATCAAATGCAAATCTAAACATTCCTGCCAAAACATTATATTCCTGCAAAAATTTCAGAGTGCACGTAAATCCTACGAGCACATATTTCAAAATTCAGGTGAAGGTAAAAAATATTGCATCTAATACAACCAAAACAGCATGTATGAAAATGACATTCCTTACTAAAATTTACAGTAATTAGTATGGTTACCTAAAGAACTGTTATACATATGGTTGCAACAGTTTGGAAACTTCTAGTAACCAAGGTGGTTGCACTATCAAAATTTCTGCAAAGGGAGGAGCAATGATCCTATTTTTATTAAAAACAAACGGCAGAGGAAATTAAACACAAACATAGCACTGTTGAGGAAATTAGTAAGCAAACACGAAAATGTCTCAAACATGCAGTGTGACTAACTAAAAGAATCTTAAAATTTCACATAAAATCGTGAATCTTGCATTCAAAAAGGACAAATACACAAATCTTCAATAGCTTACCATAGTTGGAAATGTAATAAAAATTTGACTGAAAAAATTTTCAATTCAGTTTCTTCAGTTGGTAAACTGCATTTCCTTGAAGCTTTTCATATTCACAAAAATCTACCTTTAGTTAATGACTTCAATCTAGTCCTTCATAAAGCTTGACAGATGGCTTTACATTCATATTTGCTTTGCTGTGCTCATTGTTTTTGATATAAACAGGAACATCGCTTCTCCCTTCTTTGCTCCTGAAGAAGAGGGACATGTCTCATCACAGTGTTTTATTTAAAATCTCTGGAAAAATAAGGTTGCTGTTTTCCGAAATTTAAATCTATTTTTGGCCACAAAATTTCCACCAGAATAAAAGAAACAAAAACCCACTTGTAAGGAAGTTTATTTGATTTTCGAGTTGAATACATAATTAAAATGTAAATAATATTTTGCTCTTTTAAGTCATCATTCTTTATTCTTCTGTTAAAAAATTATCAAAGAATGCTAAAAAATTGGCAACTATTTATATACGCTTAAAATTCAGCTTAAGAAATAGCACACAATTTACAAGTTTTCTCATTTAAATACTGAAAATGTTAAAAAAAAAGGGTGAAGGCTCTTGTTAAAAGACGTTATGCACTTACACAATACACTTCAGATATAAAAAACTTGATATTTAAGAATGTCAAGTTTCCATGTCTACAGGACCATACAATACATTACAAAATGGTCTGTAAACAGAAAGGGCATAAAGGAATATACTTTCTCAAATTATCAGTACATTCACATACATATGTAATGAGTATGAATAAATTTATAATTCATATTTATTAGAAATTTTTGAACAATAATTTTTTACTTAAATTCCTCTAATTACAAGATTATAACAGACAAAAATTAACGATTACAAAATTCACCCCTTTCTAAACATTTTGTGGTATTCTTCTTGGACTAACATTGTTTCTCAAATTATTTATGCCAAAGAATATGATGGTTATCTGCCTAACGGAAGGGATGCGTTCATGGAAGATTTTACAAAAAATTTAATCACATCATTCCCACATAAGAATGGAACAAAAAGGGGCACCTATCCACAACCTTTACTTCAATTACCAGTTTCATGGCCTCACTCATTTAACCAGTACTAATACAGTGTTTTACAAACTGGAGTTTGCACACTGTATTTAATTCGGTGAAAATGCGCTTTAGCCGACTGCTTGGCGATGTTTTGAAAATCACCTTCCCGACACGCTCCGCGAAAACCTATTGTAAACAAAACATACAATTCTAAAGCATAAATTAGTATGGAAACTACTGCCACAAAAAGATAATAAAATAATATGCAAAACGAACATTATGATCATTAAAATATTTGTCCGTTAGGTTTAAATTAATTATGTACATTTTATGTTGTAATACTTACACATTTTATGCCATTACATAACCTTCCCGACACGCTCCGCGAAAACGTAACCAAAATGGCATCGAAGAAAGAAGGAATTTTTTTTAAAAGGGCATCAAAATTACAAATGATACCATGTACACGCCGTTCCGTTTTAACTTAAAAAAAAATCTGCGAATTGCAAAATGTAGGCAACGTACACAAATTAACAAAATAAGCTAAAATAACGAAAATAAATTACAAGAAAATGCCATGTGCACAGCGTTCCTTTTAAACTTAAAAAAAAACTTCAGCGAATTGCACAATGTAGGCAACGTACAAACAGTCAGCCATGTTGGCGGATATACGGAGTTACCCATGTTGGCACGTTTATTGCTCATTCAAAAACAATCGCCGCCAAGCAGTGGGCTAAAGCGCATTCCAACCTTTAATTCCACTAGACATATTTTATTTTTAATGGCCAGCACAGAAGCACAATTTGAATCCAAGATTTTATGAAAAAGGAAGCGTAATTCAAATTTCCACTGATTTTGAAAATAAAAGTAACTTCAAAGCACTATAATAATACTTTTTTTTTTTTTGGCGGGGGCCAAGACACAGAGGATAACATTTTGGATCAAAATCTTAAATGTAGATACATCGAGCCAAAATTTATAAAATAAACGAAATTAATAAGTAACACAACAGAAAAACCACAGTTTAATTACAGGTGGGGCGAATGGAGTATTTATATGGGAGATGATTACAGATTTTGGTATCAAAGAAAAACGAACTATCCCACTCATTAACACTTAACATTTTAAATGTTACTTATAATGAGGTTAATTTCAGTAATCTATTTTACATGATTATATTTTCTTCCATATTTTATTTGGATGTGAAGCTCAACAAAATGAGGCTGCAAAGATAAAAATGTATTGAGAAAAGAGACCATAAAAATAATCAAAATGGAATCTGTTATCACTAATTTAAGTCGGACGAATGTTTACTCTAAAATTATCTGCCGAAGAGTAGCTGAATCGCAATGCAAACATAGAAATTTTCGTCAACCAACACAGAAAACAAATCTTAGTCTTTAATTACCTAGTATACACGTAATCCATAATCAAAGTATTTACGTTAACATAATACCGGAATACCCCTGACCATATTAACACAACACAAATTCTTCAGCACTTTTCAGAGCTGTTTACACAAATCACGTTTTCCACTTACTGTTGCCACTGAGCGTTACACTAAACGACTGTTTACACAAGAAAATTCTATTCTACCGCATTGTTGCCATTAGATAAAATCTATGAAATTATATCAGAAAGACAAAATAAGTTTTCATCCGCATAATGGTACAACACCGAAGTACCTCACTAATAGTCTACTTCCTTTGAGAAATAAACTATTTCGAAACAATGCATCGTTAATTCGAAATTAGTACGAGAATTTTCATAAAAGTCAGAAGTTAAAAAAAAGAGAAAAAAAAAAGGGTGGGCAGAACTGTTCCAGTACTAGAGACCTTGTCACCGATAACGAAAAATCTGGATAAATGGCTATCTGCTGCTGGGTAGAGGATGGAGTGGGGCATTTAATGCTGCCTTCATGCAAATTTTATAAGCATTAAACACCAATGCAGTCCATCTTTTCACGGATTTTTGCTGCAATGCGTCCCT
>KK122051.1:277010-311417 GCA_000611955.2 Stegodyphus mimosarum | reverse complement strand
CACAGGTTTGCTCGAGAGCGAATTAACATCTCGACGGACAGGATGAAGAAGAGGTACGACGCAAGAGCGACCGAACATAAGTTCCAGGAAAACGACAAGGTTTGGCTGTGGAATCCGAGCCGTCGTAAGGGCATTTCTCCCAAACTGCAATCGCATTGGGAAGGTCCCTATACAGTCCTCAACAGACTGAATGACGCCGTAATACGGATCCGTAAGTCTCCCAATTCCAAACCTAAGATTGTACATTATGATAGGTTAGCTCCATACTATGGCCATAGTAATTAGTGATAGTTATTTTTGTTATGGGTACTCCGTATTTCGTAATGGTTTTATGTTTAATTGTATGATTTATGCATAGTTGCTTGTACATAGATCTTTGTAATTAGTGTAAATGTTTTTATTTGTAAATACTGTAAATATTTGCAAATTTTGTTATTATTGTAATTTATTTATTTGTTTTGTAGCTCTTTCGATTATTTCTTTTTGGCCCCCTCCCAAGGACTGCACGTCCCGGGCAGTACAAACCGTATTTTGGGTTTGCTATTCTCCTTTAAAGCCGGGTAGTGAGGAAAATAATGTGGAGGGAGTCTCAATTCACCTTTTGGCACTTCTTTTACAATATTTTCCTCTAATCACACCTCAAGCTCCTTTCTATATGATTCAAATAGTCCTTCTGCTTTAAGACTCTTTACAACTTTGTGTAGTCTTCTTTTCTCGGAAAGCTTCAAATTATCAGGAAGTGGGAGACGACCCTCAATCCAAGGTAAGTTTACTAAAAGCTTTCATTTTCTATCTTAAATGTGTCTAAGAAATGTTGTTCCACTGCCTCATGTAACTCAATCGTTGTTTTCTTTTCGGATGGATCAATGATACCCAGAGAGCCTAGAGTCCACAATTCTGAAATGCAAGTAACATTTGTGAGCATTGAAGTAATTAACAAACTTGAACCCTCATTATTTGTGCGAGTAATAAACGTCTAACCCAATTTTGTTTGAACTGCCAGTAAGTCCACTCTTTAGTTGCAGACGGTTTCCTGTGATTAATTTTGCCGCAATGTCTGCTCCGATAAGAACTTCAATTGGGCCATCAAAATCTTCTGTTACATGAATGCCATCGTTTCCAAGTTGTTTAAAGTATGGCACTCGCCTGTTAGCTAATATTGTGTCACAAATCACTACTTGTCCAAGTCCTTCAAAATGGCAACAATGATTATCTGTTTAGCTTGACAAGTATACTGTGAACAAATGATGCCCGCAAGTCGACGTATTGGAGCCACCGAACAAGATGTTGTAAATATTCTTTCGATTTGGTACCGTACGTCATTTCTTCCGCCGTTGTTTTCAGAATATACGATCGTTGACAACCAGCATTTATTACTGCTCGAGCTTTACGCTTAAAAATTTTGCCCCTTACTAACGCTGTTAAGGTCTGTAAAAAACTGGAAGTTTTAGACAAGTTGGCCAGAGCTTCCTCATGTTGTATCATTGGTTCGCATAGTTAACAGTATTTGTGAACTGTGGAAGAATTACGTTGTTGTGACAAAGTTCTGCACAAAGTTAAATGGTGATTTTTTTCATACAATTGGCAATTCATTTTCCAACGGCACCTTTTCACCCCACGTCAATCTCTTAAACATAGAAAACAACGGACCTTTCCATCAGCACTTTGTTAGATAATAGTGCAGTGCATTTGTCAATATGCTCCTTATCCATGAACTGTTTAGAGTTATAAAGAGTGCGCAGAAGAGTGCCTAAGTCGAATTTTAAAAATTCAGACAATCGTGCCCAGTCAAAAGACGAAATAGCGCCACGGCTGGTGAACGAGAAAAATTTTAAATAACTGGCTTTGAACAAATGAGACATTCTCAGGCTTTTCCCTTAGCTTTATTTGACAGGTATGAAGCAAATGTCCTATTAAATTATAATTTAATTAGGTGTTTTGTAGAATTAAAAGTCATATGATTGAGCAGGAATCCACTGCAAGACAACTGAGTCAGCCAGAATGTTGAGGATCTTCTACATTCGCAAATTCATTCGGAAGTGCAAATTCTATAGTTGGACATAGCTTACAATAAGGCTTTGCTACCGGACAAAATAACAGCCCGAGGAAAATTACTCTTCTAAGCGCTTAACTAATTCAGAATTATAAATGTGACCTCAACTTCACCATCAAAACTGGTAGAATCTCTTCCCACTGCCTTATAGAATGCAAAATGGCTACAATAGATTCCTGCACCAGCTCCAGTACTTCGCTCAGTCATGGACCCATCGGTGTAAACTTGGGTCCAGAGGTTACTGGGATATCTTTCTCAATAGTTCCATAAACAATGGCTCTGATCTGAGCAGTGGGCATCTCACTCTTATCAGTTTTCTCGTCAAGTTCAAGATATACACAGAAGTCACCGTAATCAACAGGACACAAAAGTATAATCATTATATTCATTTCTCGAACAAGTTCCAGGTTTTCTGCTAATTGATAACCAATGTGATTAAAACCCACTCGAGTTTAAATTTCTAAGATTGTTAAAATTGTAATTCCTCCAATATTTATTATTTGTGAGCCCGCAAAATTTTTGAAACAAAACTGCAGCATTGTTACGAATGTCATGCATGACAGGAGAAATATTGTTTAACGCTTCCATAGCCGCTATGGTCGCCCAGATGGTATAGTGGTTAGGGGAGCCTACTACGGTACCGAAGGGCCCGGGTTCGAATCCCGGAGAAGACATGGATGTTTGTAAATGTATAGTGTCAGTGCGGCATGGTGGCACTCTAAACATGCGGCGAGCCGAAAGTCCTCTCGTGTGGATTGGTGGGAGAGGAGAGGGGTAGAAGACCCCTGGATTTCCCCACCCGGGGTGCTCTCCTTCAAAATTGGGGGTGGAAAATAGAAGTCCAACCTCTTTTCGGAGTAGGCTCTGGCAATCATTCTTCCATGTAGTGATGGACACGACAACAACAACATAGCCCCTATGCGGGTTTTTTTAACTGCATTTGTTATTAGGAGAAAAGACATGGTCTTGTATTCTTGCAAAAACGTCGACTGTACTGATGGAAGTAGTCATCAAAATTTCAATACAGTAATAAAATAATGATTAAATGTACATTTTATATGTATTTATAAAGTTTATCTGTTACCATCCCAATGGGCAGTCCGCCAGTCGTTTCAAAACTGGAAGTCTTCTTTCAGTTTTTTCCTTTATATAAGAAATAAGTTCATTCTAATTCAGACCTGAATCAAGTTTGCGTCTCAAATAGGTAATGTTATTTCTAACAAAGATTACCTCACCACAACAAAGAAGGTGTGGTCAAAAGTGCTGTCTATTCAAGGTAAAAAACTTGCAAATAGTTTTGTCTACATTAAAATCGTGTTATTCTTGCAATAAAGATCCAATCTCCCCAAGGCATCATTAAGATTAACATTCAGGCTTTTCTGTAGTGTCTTTGGAGCACAGCTTCAAAACGCTAGATCATCAGCGAACAGTGCAGTCTTAACTGCAGGGTCAAACATCAAAATACCAGGCATACCGTTTACATAAATATTAATTAGGGCTCATTACAACGCCTTGAGGGAGACCAGTTTTCGTCTGTCTAAAAAGGGACAGGCTCTGGCCATCGCGAACCCTAACAAATCTTTGGTTGGTAACATTTTTTATCCAGGCCAGCATTTTGCCCTCTACGCCAAGGGAGTGGAGTTTTACAGTAAGCGTTAAGCGACAGACTCTGTTATTGCTGTAAAGTTAATTTATGCTCTTCAGAACAAAATTATGCAGAATTTCTTCTTATTCAGATTCGATGCCAAAAGTTCTGTTGCTGATGATATTCTGGGTTGAATTTTCCTTTCAAAAGTTTCTTGGCTGTTATTAAAATAGCTTGTCTTTTTACACTGGTCAAACCTTTGGGTGGATATCAAAATTCTCTCCCCCCCCCTCCACTTCATCTTGAAGAAAGCCAAAAAAGACGATATAGATCATTAACCAAAGAGATCTTAAACCAAAGTGGGCGTTTCTTCGGAGGACTCTTCCTTCACTCGTCGGTGGGCGGTTATAAACCGTTCCCATGCTTTTAAAAGCTTCATCCGAAAGAGATCACTCAACAAGAGGTAAAGCATTCCGGCATATCTCTAACTCTGGTAATTCCCAAAGTCTCTAAAGCTCTTTGTTTCGTTTCCAACTGATCATACAATTTTCGAAATGAAGCTTTTTGTGCCTTATGTCTTAACAACATAATGGATAATAGATCTCGAATGTAAACTTTGCTGAGTACTCCTCCCCCTGCAACAGCGTAATTGTAACTGTTTCACCGCCTTTTCATACTTTTCACCGGCAGGGGCATACTTTAAATTAACTCATTAGCTGATGAACCCTTCTCCATAGCTTGAGCTAAATATGCATAATTATCATGATTATCAAGGTTTCGGTCGTTATCAGTTTTCTGAAATTGTCCCCCAAAACACAGCCAGTTCTTGATATTTCCATCAAAAGTGGGTAAATTAATTTTAGGGTAATGTAATAATTTATTAGGTGCAGCACTTACAGCTTCAGAAGGAGAAGATGCCTCAGAATGTTGAGATTCTTCATTAATGTCGAGTGCTTCTTCGATGTCTTCCTCTTTATCTTGGGATGTAAACAAAAGGTATTTAAATTCATATTTACATGCCACCTTTAATTTCTCTTTCTCTTCAATAATTTTTAATTTCGAGATTTTATCTTCGATAGCAACTCAGTTTCACTTTTATAAAAGTCACTGTAAGCAATCATAAATATTCACATTGTCTTCGAAAATCTGTAATTTTTCCATTAAGAAAGGATAAAAAGCTCAATAATTATAACTCACTCAAATCGCAGTAGATGTCCTGTCGCGGACGCCAGATTGTCGGATACCGATTTCTAAACTCTGCTACAAATCGATATTCCTAATACTCAGAACTCAAATGATGTACAAAATATTAACACAACACTCTTTTTATGCCCTGCAACATTAATAATTACAACATTTATATTTTAAATATTTATATTTATACTTAGTTTATATTTTCAAAATCTAACTACGAATATGAAGACAATTCTCTAGCTGAATTCAAAAGCATAAGAACACACTCTCCAGTTGCCCGTTTCAGAATTACAAAGTTACCAACATTAAACGCATGGATTATTTTGACCACAATATGCATATATAAATTCAACACTCAGCTTTCTACACAATGCTAAGTCTGGGCTTAACACTAAAAAAAGGGGGGGGGAGAAAATCAATGCTACCGCGAAGTTTTGTTTACTTGATTACGGCAAAGCACTCGAGGGCTATCCGCCTAAGGAGGATGCCTTCGTAAGTATGCGCTCGTTTCTAAGGCAAACTGGCTCGTATACATGTTACACGTGGAGTAAACCACGAAAGCAACCATGCAGCTCGACCATTCGCAGGGATTCGAACCCTGGACTGAACGATCGGCCGCTGGTAGGCAGGCAACTGTGAAGAGCAAAAGAAAATATGTTCGAGTACTAGCACACTTAGTCGTCCAGTCACAGTTTTCGTTTGGGATTAAGCTAAACCGCACAAATTTAAACATTATTGGCTGGAGAGTTATGTGAGTACCTGAGCCAACAGCGTTGCATGAAAAGCATGCGGTAAAGATTAATTTTGAAATGACGCAGTTTAGAGAAATTATTATATGCATGTTAGTATATTTAGGATAGAATGAGGAAAATAAACGAATTAAAAGGAAAGGTTAAGACGCTACTGCAAATTAAAGTTAGTACCTACGTTTCCCGCAGCGGCACGCGCACACGCACGCAACTACACTAATGAATTGGAGATTGCATCAGGCATACTAGGCACAGAACAATATTTGCATATTGACATATATTGATTTAAAAATTACATTATATAAAGTTATGAAATAAAAACAAAAGAAATTTAAAACATCAATTCTGACGCTTGATGACCCCAACAATGACCGAAGAGATAGAAACGCTGAACACTGGTAATTTACCGTGTTTGGATCGCGATGAATGGGCTAGCTGAAGAGTATTTTCAGGTTTCTCTCCATACATAACGTAAGTACGAGCCACTTTCCCTTCAAAAGTTCTTCATGAAGGAATCCATTCCCCTAGGCAGAGAGCCTTTGTATGTTTTGTCGTATTAGCAAAACATGCGAGCTGATGTCTGATATGAAAGCTTTTATGAAATAGTTAAATGGTTTAATAAATTTTCAAAAATTACATTGAAGCTGAAGATTGAGAGTTCATTTCTGTCTTAGTTTACGAAAATAACATTAGTGTATAGGCCTAAATTGCAATCACAGATTCCGGAACAATACTGAGATCACATTTATTAAGATTAAACAATTTTTATGCAACTTACTATTCCGTTTTGAAGGATTTTTTTTAATAATGTTTCGTAATAAAATATGAGCAATGCTTTAATTTCACCCTTATTTATTTTAAAATAAATAAGGGTGAATTATAATAAATTTAATAATAATAATAAATTTATTATTAAAATAAATAATAATAAATTTTAAAATAAATAAGGGTGATAAAAAAGCATGCTTTTTTATCACCCTTATTTATTTTTTTAACCCTTAATTATTACTGAATCCATTAAATTATCTTTAACGCTGAAAGAGCCTTTTCCACTGATGCAAATAAACCTAGAACTCAATTCAGTGATGTCAACATGTAACTTGCACGTATCATACTAATACTATTCGCATTCACATATATTATTAGTGCATACATTTTTAAACTCAGAAATAAAGGACTGCCTTTATGTCATTCTCATTAAACTCTAAATAATCAAACAACTGCCAGAATGCAGGTGTTTCCAGGCATTAAGTTTAATAAAGTTTCAGAGAGGTGGAACTTACAGCTGTAAATTTCTTTTCATTCAGGAGGATCATGAAATCAACATGGTAAAGAATGAAACCTTTTGAACATTTAACTGTTATAACTTAACTACTATAAGTTATGCCACGAGTCTATTGGTACAACACCAGGGTGCCTGGGTCATGGACCCTACCACACATTGAACAAAATACGTACTTCGAATCATACAGGGAAATAACCTAGCATAATATTAACTTTTTTAAAAAAATTTTCAGATATATATGTACTATTAACTATTATCGCAACTTAAGGTAACATCTGATTGATCGTCGCAAAAGTTAAGCATAAGACTCTGAAAGCAATCTGGGAAAGATTGAAAAGGGGCTGGTGAGCGGGTGAAGGACCTGATGGGAACAAGGCATGATAATACAAGAGAAATTACACTAAGTACAAGGTGCAAGTGCGAGTTCAATTGGTGCCACATTAAGAAAAAGTAAATTAATAGATCTAAATAAATAGCATTATATACAATACAAATGAGAGAGACATTACAATATTAGGTCATATAATTACTTGAGATAGCCATAGGTCTTTTACTATTGCATGGGTCATTAATATCATAGTGATATACCCTGATCAATGGTATTCAAGGTTATCAATGGTAGGTTATCAATGGTATTCAAGTTTACATAAAATTTCCGGGCAAAAGTATTTTAATTCTTCAACCCCTAACTCTGTATGCATTTTGTGATTTCTCATGTAGCTTGGTGCATTTGAAATCTGTCTCAGCACCAGATTCTGGGCCTGCTGTAACGTTTTTCGATAGGATTTGAATGAATATGCCCATACAGGGCAGACATAACACAATATGGGATGCAAACCGGTCTTATAAATAAGTAACTCGTTATCTATGGAAAGTACACTGTTTCAAGCAATTAAGGGGTGAAGTGTAATTTCCCTAACTCAAAACTTTCTTAATATGGCTGTCATGTGTGGGTTCCATGAGAGAGTTTTATTGAGGATCACCCCTAAATATAGGACTTGTTTGGCTCATGGGATACTGTTTCCATAAAATTGCAAATTTTGGTTGAACTTATTTTTAACGGTAAACATAATTGCCTGTGTCTTATCGACGTTTACCTTAATCTTACATTTTACCAGCGAAGTCTTATGTGTGTTAATGTAATCTTGTAAACGTTGTATTGCTGGGCTAACAAATGCACTTTGAGTGAAGATCGCAGTGCCCTCAGCGTACATTGCGAGTGTAATGCTGGGTGTAAATGGGATGTCGTTCACATATATAATGTGGGACCTAAAAGAGACCCTTGTGGGACCCCAGAAAGGATAGGTCTTTGCGTGGTAAGTGTATTTGAGACGTGAACAACAAAGTGTCTACTGGTTAGGTAGGATTTAATTATGTTAGTGATGTAATCTGGGAAGCTCAGATTGTATAGTTTGTATATCAGTGCATCCAGCCATACACGATCAAAAGCCTTGGCAATATCCAGGAAAAGTTCCACAGTGACTTTCTTGTTCTGCAGCCCTTCACTGATGAATTCTACAATTCTATGTAACTGATTTATGGTCTAGAGCTTACGTCTGAATCCAAATTGATATGGGATGATAATTCCGTGTTGATCCAGATATTGATTTATTCTCAAGAGCAGGACTGCTTCGACTATTTTACTCAACCAAGACAGGAGGCTTATGGGTCTATAGGATTCTGGCAGATTAGCAGCTTTTTGTGGCTTTGGACTAGGCATGATCTTGGCTAGTTTCCAGCATTCAGGAAAGTGCTGCCACTTTAGGACCAAATTAACAATCTTTGTAAGTACATCACAGTTTCACTGGGAACTTTTTAATAATTGATTAGTAATCTGGTCATATCCCGGGCTCTTACTGTTCTTTAATTTCTTGATGTAATCATAGACTTCCGACGGCATGACTGAAATCGTGTTGTCAGTGCTTGGGTTTTGTGTGTAATTGTTAGGAAAATCAGCAATTAACTGTTCTGTACTAGTGTTGTGAATGTTGTTTGTGCAAAACTGAAGATTCCAGATGCTGTACTAAAAGCTCTGCCTTCTCACCTCAGTGTAGTGGATCCTGTGAGGGCCTTTAAGGGGTGGATGAGGTTGTGGCATTTTTTGTACCTCTTGCTCGCTTTCCAAATAAAGTTGTCCTCCATGGAGAGGGACTCGAGGTAGTTGGCGCAGCGGGTTTATGCATAATAATTAGTATGAGATTCGACTGCAACACAGAGCCTATTAAACATAGTTCTGTTTGGACGGGATCTGGTTCTTTGAAACTGCCTCCTAGCAGCTTATCATCTTTTAATAAATTGAGCTAACGCCTTTGATCTCACCAGTTTTTATCGCTTAGCTTCCTTTTTAGCAGAGTCATGAGCATTTTGAATCTTACGAGTGAACTCCTCGATCAAACTATCTATGTCATTCCCGGTTTGTATTGTTGGAAGAGTGTACTGAATGTTGTTGAGAGCTTTGGCAAATATCTGCCAATCTTTTTTAAAGGCTCTTTTGTCTGCTGTAGTATAGCTACTGATATCAAGAATCAGTCTAACCGGATTATGATCAGATGACAATTCGTCCATCACGGAAACATCCAGTGGAGCACTGATGTTTCTTAGGAGAAAAAAGTCAATGATTCCCGAGAAACAAACAGCATACTGTGTTGGAGTTTTTGGAGCTGCTATTTGAAACATGGCCCCACGGGCTAAACTACAAATCACATTGCCAATGGTGTGACAATTATAGCAGTTCCAAGCTCTATGTCTCGTGTTGAGATCTGCACTTATAATAATATGTGTGCCAAGTGTGAGTAATGCATTGAGATCAGACTCAACAACTACATGGATTTTTGATGGAGGAATGTACGTGGAGACAAAAATGTATGTTGTGCCAGTGTTTGTTGTGATGGAAATAGCTGTGACCTCCACGCCGGAAAGCTGTCGAATTGTAACTTGATGGTGGGGAATGCAACGTTTAACCAAGAGAGCAGTACCACCTCCTCTATAGCTGTTCACATTAATAGCTCTGTGGGACCTGTAGACACAGTAATTAGCAATAAACATTGGTATTGAAGGGCCCAAACGGTGTTCTTGTAGGAAAAATAAGTCAGGACTGTACTCATTTATGAAGTCTCACAGCTCATTAAGCTTACGAGCCAGGCCGTTTGCATTCCATGTAATTATGTTCACAACAATATTTGCAATACTACACATTATACAACATTTTTACAACCAAATATGCTTTTGAAAATATCAAAATAATAAACATTTTATCAATTGTGTGCTCTGCAGCTTGTAGCTTAGGTGTCCTATCAGTAATTTTTTGAAGAATATTTGCAATCGAGAAACCTTTAAATATATCTATGAACTCTTTAATGAACTTAAATATATGCATAAACATGTTTGGACCTAAGTCCTTACTTCTATTATTACTAGTTACTTTACTATTATCAACATTAACAGAATAAGAGTTTTAAACATTACTAGCTTTAGGTGCACCTGCAGCAACATTTGTGTAGCTAACACCAGGTTTTACATTGCCTTTATCAAAAGTAATGGCAGCTACAAAAGGTTTGTTTACATTAACTTTACCTGACAAATTTTTTACAGATCTTCCAGTGGGAAATTTAGGGCATCCACGATAATTTGCGGTGTGCCCTGGCATATTGCAATTACAACACATTACTTCATCAATTCTTTTGGCTTTACAATTTTCAGATTTATGTGACCCTGCACATTTAACACAGCGGGGTTTTAACTTGCAGTTTTCCAAAGAGTGGTGGAAGTGCTGGCAGTTGTGGAAGTGCTGGCAGTTGTGACACTGCACAACACTTCCAGTGGCATTATAGGCAGTTACATTTACATAAAAGTACATAAAGCACATTAAGTCATATATTTCTTCAATCCCTGATTTGTTTTCACATTGAACCTGGAATAAAGGCATAGGGACCTTCGTCTTAAACCTGTGCATCTGTGATACCTTATGCACCTTGTATCCAACTGCTTCCAGTTCCTAGCTAATTTCATCCTTAGGGTAGTCGATAGGTAAACCCTAAAGACAACCTTGATACGTTCAACCTTCCTGACAATTAAGTAATGATCTATTTGTTTCTCCTAAAGATACCTAGTGACTTGCCGATGATCGGCTTCTGATTTAAGAAAAATTTTCAAAAATTCACCATTAATTTTTACAGCAAATTCCAATTTAGTGTCAAACAAGCATTTTAACAAAATCTGAGAATTTAGTAGCCAGTTTAAGCATTACAGGTTTAATTCTCAGGATCTCAATTTCAAGAACCTCTGAATCAGCTTACATATCGACATTAGTACTCTCAATTGCACTATCCATTAAACTATCAAATTTATTATTAACAGAGATGTCAATATTGCGTTTAAGAAGTTTAGCAGGCCTAGCCGGATTTCTCGGCTGAATAAAGCCCTCAACATCGGTCATTTTAGTAACTGATCTTTTATTGTTCTTCGACGGCCGTTTAGGATTAGACAAATTATCGGCAATTTTTTCAGCATTAAAAATTTTAACAGGTTCTGAACTACATTCATTATCACACTTAACAATACTATTCTTAACATTTTTTAAGTTGTTAGCCATGATTTTTTTAGTAACATCAGTTATATCCATACTTATATTATCAGGATTGTGAGCACCAAAATACTCGCACTTACCTTTGAATATCTGTAGCAGTCCTTCCGCAAAGCCTTTTTCTTTAATGAACTTGGTTTTTATCATAATCTTTTCCTGTTCAGTAGAAAATTCCGTTATCCAGTCCTAAATGTCCATTCCAATTCCATGAATTCTTGACTTGAGTTTTTCAATAATTTGTAACACACGTAAATAATCCTCAGGCGAGAGTGATTCTACATTTATCAGTCCAATCCAATTATTTCCTAAGAATCTGTCCACGAAACAGTGAATTTCATCATTTAAACCTGGCACGTGGCTACGGAGCATAGCCGCTACACCCATGTTGTCGATCTGAGGGTGTTCATTGCCCTTCATATCCAAGTTATCAGGCGAAAAAATCCGTTAAAAATATAACACCACCAACACAATCACAGTTTAACTTATCCACAAGAGTAGGAATAACAAATCACTATGCTCATACTGTAAGTATACCCATTGTAAAATACCAAGTTAAAATTTTTCAATGCAAATTCTTTGCATAGAAAACCTACTTGCCATTTGTGTTTGTTTTTATTTACTTTCGTTCTGTTTGACTGCTATACATATCACAACTGAAGTAAAAGTTTAAAATAAACTACTTATTCAACAGGTTGACATAACGTTTACACAAATGGACGTTTTAACAAAAACTCAACTTCAGTAGCTTGTGGTTAATAAAAACACATGTTCAAACTGAATCAAATCTAGAGAACAAGATTAACACACCTAACTTAAACCTTGCCATCACCTGACTAATTACCTGCAAAGAAATAACTGCAAGCAGAAACTTATGCTACCAAATTGAAATGCAACATCAAAGATTCTAAAACAGAATGACAGCCGGCTTAAGTTGCCAAGTTCTCGCTGACAAACTTACAACTTGAAGCTAATATATAATTTGCAATCCAATGGAAGTAGACGAAAGCCGATGTTACGGCAAGTCAGAACAATATGACAACTTGTAGAATAATTAGGCTATTTTGAAGCAGGAGGTGTGAAAAATGCTCAATGCTCTTGCTGGGACTCGAACCTGGACCTCTCGAATATGTGCCGAGTATGCTACCATTACACCATGAAGGCATGCTGGAAGGAGGGAAACCTTATAGACTGAATTAATTAAAATAAAACCTTACAACTGTTCAAAAATAATTCCACTTTGATGTTAGCATAGCTCGGAATTTTGATGTCTTCTTATCACAGTTAACATCAGAAAAGGTTTTTCTTTGATGGGGATATAATGTCCCCAAACCAGCCTTCCTCAACCTTTTTTTAAGCGGGAACCACTTTTATCAATTAGAATGCTCTGCATACCATCTTGTCCTGTCTCCTTCGAAAGTGATTTTTAGCCTACAGTGCAGAGGTCATCATTTACTCTATCTACAACTGTGCGTGTTGAAATTTGGAGTAATAGGTAGGACATTCTTCTCCATTGTATTCATAATAATTTTCAAATCTGGTTCAAAGTTTTGTCAACAACGGCTATTCGAAGTAGCTATCTTTCACGTTCCTTATCAATCAATTCCCAAGCAATGATTGATCCACTCGGTACAAACTTTCCTTTCATATAGAGCCTCTGTTAGAATACAGTATACTGAAGTGGGCACAGCGTTAAATTCCTTTTTAGCGAGCAAGTCCTTAAATATTTCAGGTTTCCATTTCTAGATCACTAAAATGGTCATCACTATCCGAAACTAAATCATACACATCTTGTCCTTCCATAATTTATATCACAGAACATCAGAATACACCAGCATCAAAAACAAATCCAAAGGTATTCAGCACGAAACTCCATAAGCGTAGAATATAGAAAACATGTACTCACAATGGAGCTCATGTAAAACACATCCTATTCACATGATGTCCAGCGATCCAGCAGGATTCGACTTGCAGATCTTCTAACAGATTTTCCGATGTGCTGTTATTCATGTCATGAGCATATAAAAGAGACATCAATTAATTTTTTTACAATCTCTTTTACTTAAAAGATGACTGGGAAGAAGCATACGAGTGAGTTGAGAAGTTCATATGCTAACAAAATATTGCCTATCATAATTTTTAGTTCAAGCTTCCCTGTGAAAACTATCACACATTTCGGAACCAGAAACATGAAAAATGAACTGTTCCCTACCAAGATTCAAGCTGCAGATTTTCCAGGTATAATTAGAATATGCATGGTGGAATGTAATAATTCCTAATATGATTTCTTTTCAATAATTTTCTTATTTTGAACAGCAGTTTCTCTACATCTTGCACTGCCTTTTGAAGCCTATTTTATTAATTCTAAAAGAGTGTGAATAAGTAAAAAATATATAGTGTTCAACTGCAGGTTAACTACTGCTACACACACATAACTATACATGGCCACTGCCACACTCATTACGTGATATCACAAACCTGTTACTCTCTTATAACATTCAGTAAAGTCATTGCTACATTTCAAAATGATCAGCCATTCCATAGTTTAGTGACGAAAATTTTTTAGTATTGTTATCACCTTTTCACTTAACCAAACCAATCTAGTATTTATTCATTCCTTTAATTTTGGATTAACCACCTGACTTTGCAAATCAACAATAAATATTTCTCATTTAAGAGGGGGGGGGACTTACAACAATCTGTTTCACTGTTAAGTAATGATGGGCAGACTATGAATATGAAATCTAATGTTTTGAAGAAAAGGGAATTGATAGGATTTTCAACTTATTATTTAAATAAAACCGCTATAATGTCAACAAATCTGTGTTGCTATTTCTAGAAAGAAATTTTTAGCATTGCTTGTGAGGCAACTGTCTTAAAAAATGCAGGTTTACTGAATGATGTTAAAATTCTTTTGTCTCATACTCAATATTGACTACTTTTAGATATCCCCCAAAGATGAAAAAAAAAGCAGTTATGGTATTGAAAATTAAGTCTAATTTCATTCGTATAATGACAGAATTATGCTAAATTAAACTAGCCATTAAGCGAATTATCTGCCTAACAGAGGGATACCTCCAAAGAACTTTTTAAGGAAAAGTGGCCTGCAGTTATATTAAATATGGGAATATACAAAACTTCCATGCAGCCAGCCCATTTGCCAAGATTTGTTTAACTCAGTTATGGTATTAAAAATTAAGTCTAATTTCATTCGTATAATGACAGAATTATGCTAAATTAGACTAGCCATTAAGCGAACTATCTGGCTAACAGAGGGAGGGATACCTCCAAAGAACTTTTTACGGAAAAGTGGCCTGCAGTTAGATTAAATATGGGAATATACAAAAATTCCATGCAGCCAGCCCATTTGCCAGGATTTGTTTAACTATTGGGTTGGCTCTTTTACCATCAGATGAATATTGGCCGAATATCATTAGTACTTTGTATTAAAAATGCATGAAAAATTACGATTTTGTTCCATTTTTCACTATTCAGAAATTCATAGTATAAGAACCTTCTAATGGAAATCACTTTCAGTTTTTCATTTATCCTATCGAAGTGGAAATAGAAATAGTTTCTGCAGATTTTGGATTATAGATACACTACAGATATCCATTAGACAAGACACTTTCTGGAACGTAACAGTACTAAAATATTTCAGTTTCAATAAGTATTTCCTTGTTAAAGCTTTCTGTTTCAATAAGCATTTCCTCATTGATCTAGAGAACTGATCACTGTCATCATGAAAAATTTCGCTGCAATAAAAAGGCTGCATTTATGTCAGCAAATGATCAATTTAGATTTATTTTATTTATATGTGGTCATTCGGATGTTATTTATGATACTTGTATTTGCTAAAAACCATATTTATAATTTCTATAATGTACAGATAAAAAAGAAAAAAAATATTTCCAGTTAAAAAACACATCATAAATAATTACTACAAAGTTCAACTTTGAATAGACATCTTTTAAAGTAAGATGATTAGATTGTGAATTTGTTTATCATAAACTTCTATACCATACTAAGTCTAACATCAATCAGGTCCATAATATTGGATTTGATAGAGGAATTGCACTGAAACAATAAACTCTAACATATTATTTCATGAAAAATTTGTTTTTATGGAGAATTTCTAAAAAATTTCACAAGGAAAACTTTTTGTAACATCCCCTTCTAAATTCATGTCTCAAAGACTGTGACCATTACCTTCTATATGTAAAAACATAAGCATAATATCTTGAGTGAAAGCAATGAAAAGGATGGAAGAGACTTTGGAACACAACCAGAGTTGAAACAAAATTAGCAAAGTAAATATAAGATTTAGAAGATTAACTTAAAGATTATTTTACAAGTTATATTCCAAGGCATCCTTCATTTTCAGAGTTTGTTTAGGAATTTCCGAAGTTCAATTTTTGATGAACTATTTTCTATTTTAGTTATGGAAAAAAAATACACACACTTTAGACTGAATAAACTGGAAAGTTGGGGGATAAATAAATAATAACAGTTGAGAAAACAACTGAAATATTTTACCTGTCCATCAGGATGAATTTTTTCATGAATTCCTATTTCTGCAGTACCTGGTGATGGTGGTGGATTATCAGGCGTTGGTGGTTGCTGATAATTTGTTGGACTTGTGGGTATTTGAACGGAAGCTCTTTTTTTTTTCAAATTTAAGTGATTTGGCTTCTGAGCATGGAGTTCTTTAGTAGTAACAGGAAGCACTTGATCTAAAGTATGTCTAGAGGCATGGAGTGCTGGAGTACTTTTAGATGGCATAAGATTATTAAAAGAATTGACTTTTCTATGCACATCATCACAGAACAAAGAAAATGGTAGTATTTCAGAAAATTTGCTAGTAGAGGAAGAAAAATGTGAATTCCATTTATTATCACTATTGGAAGATTTCTTATCAATATCTAGTCCATTGGCACATATGATATCATGATTTTCATATGTTGCAATACCTCTATTAGTAAGAGACATATCAACATAGTCTGATTTATGATGAAGATTAACATAACTATATCCATCGTGCTTGTTCTTATTTCTGTCAAGGAACTTTGAAGAATTAGCACTGACTCTACTGGATGCAAGGCAAAGGAATTCATAAGCATTTCTCTGTGAAGCAGCACTTTTTGGTTCTGAGGAATGTGGACTAACAGATTTCCTAGGAGGTTTAGCAGGAGGTTTAGTAGAAGCCTGAAAGTTAAATATAAATTTAACTTTATTGATTCATGAAAATATAAAATTTTAAAACACAAAATGAGGCAAAATATAGCCATCAAATATGAAAAACACAATAAGAATTGTCAGCAATTAAGATTTCATTGAAATAATCAGTATGTTTAAAAATGCAGCAGATTTATTTTAATGCGAAATTGCAGCTCTTTGTGGTACAAAAGAATGTCACACATCACCTGAAATAAAAGAGAAGACAGTTATAGTCACTTTTCCTCAGCATATTAGCCGAATTTACTATTAGTGATTTTCCTGGGAAAAGTCATCAAGGTGTTGAACTTATGGATCATATTATAAGAATTTCATAACTTGTATAAGTACATGTTTTAACTATTGCCTAGTTAGAATACTTGGCCCCTTAAAACAAAACAAAAAAACAAAAAAAAAAAAAAACGCTATCCGGTTCATGCATCTCATTTTTCAGACAAAAGCAAACATAAAACATTCATAATAATAAACTTTCATTTTTGGGCTATCATGTGATGAATCACTTATTCGAGTAATATACGAAAAACAAACTTTTCAAATAATTAAAATCAGCTCCTTTTTCAACACCCTATAATTTAATGATTATATAAAACTTTTAACCAAAAAAAAGGGGGGGGTTGTGCCCCTTCTTACTCACTACTCACTTATTCTACACACAAAAGAATTTATATTAATTAAAATACCATTTCATTCGCATACATGACTGTACTTTCAGTTCCAGAGTCAAATGTGTAGTCCTCCCCATCTGTGTAAGAGTTGAGAATTTAATATTGAGAACGGCAGCACTGAAGGAAAACGGTGATATTTGTGACCATGATAGTGATCCTTATAGAACCTTCTCCCCTTGGTATAATGGTTATAACCTTCCCACATGCTGTGTGAATGTTTACATTAGACTATAAGGTATTTCTCCCGCCTTCTTAGCAGGCCTTCGTGGTGTAATGGTCAAGCACGCTCGGCGCATATTCAAGAGGTTCAAGTCCCGGCGAGGGCATTGCTTATTTTTCATCTTTCCCGCTTCCAAAAAATGCATAATGTCTCTACACTGGCGCCCGAACTAAAAAAAAGTGGTGGATGATGATTCTCCACCACCAAGATTTGGCGATTGGGTCACTCTACTCCCCAGTCGCCCTTTAAAAGGGGAAGTATATGAGGTATTTTTCCCGCCTTATTAGCATGCCTTCGAGGAGTAATGGTCAAGCACGCTCGGAGCATATTCAATAGGTCCAAGTCCCGGCGAGGGCACTGCTGATTATTCATCTTTCCGGCTTCCAAAAAAAAAAAAAAACCTAATGTCTCTACAATACAGTTAGCTGAACACAGCTAGCAAATATATGTTCAAAATTACAGCAGAGTTCTTGGCTTGAAGCAAAAACTGAAAGGAGTGCTATCAGGGATTTTTAGGGGCAAGTAGAGTTACTGCGTTACTAGAGATTGCAAGGAAGTGCGGAACACTTTGAAGAAGGGACGCCAGAATATAAGCAACATACCTACATCTGAACAACTAGTTGTTTCCAATATTCAAGTAACAAATATGCCAGATTTGCTGGCTGATGATTAGGTTAATTTAAGAGCTCATTCATGAAACTTGTCTCACCCATACAATCATTTTCAATATTCTTAAGGTACAATTATACTTGTGGTGCACTGGTTTCCTCATGTGCTCATGGGGTTGGAACTTGGTAGCATTTCAAGGTTGCTGAGATTCGTCTGGAACAGCACAATCATGAATGAGATGAATTTTGATAAAAAAAATCATTCTCTTGAATACAATACGGGCATGATCATACAATGGATCCAATTTGAGCACGCTCACATCAAGCTCATCTGAAATATGAATCCAAGAAGTGGTGCAATAATGATTTTTCGCATCTAAAGAAAGAACATATGTATCCCACATTGCTAAGTGCTGTCGTATGATCATTTTTCATGAAGTCCCAATGGGCAAAATATTAACACTGCTTTCTATGCACATTTCCTCAAACACATCCTACATGAGGTCTCATGGAAGAAATGACATCGCTTTCCAATTACTTCATTCAATATTTTCCATGGCAAGATCCACTGTAAATGTGGCTGGTGCTGTCCTGGAATCTGCTTATAAGATAGGACTGGAAATAGGGTTTCTTAAATAACACATTAACTATAGCATTTAAACATGAATAAATTAATATTTAAACATTAAATAACACAGTAACTTTAACATTTGCCTTCTTGGGATTTCCTTCAAATTTTCTGATATCTGACGAAGTACATGATTTAAGAAATGTAAACCACTAGAATAAAAAATTAGGTACTTTGTAACAATCAGGAAACACAATATTTCTGCACTTGCAATTTGCAATTAAAACAAATTTGAAGAACAAAAATGTCAAATACAATCTTTTAAAAAGAAACTTTATTTATAGAAATTTCAAAACTTATATTCAAAACAAATTTCATAAATGATTTGTTAAAAACTCAGTGTTCGTGCTATTATCTGTAACATTTGCTTTCAGTTTTTATGATATATAATTCAATAGCAGAGAATGTTATTTCTGCATCAAAAGAGATCAATAGAATGGCTTTCAGAAAATCTATTATATGTGTAATGCTAGAAGCTGTATGCCCAGTAACTTCAAGTAAAGGGTAGCTCTCCTAAAAAAAAATAAAAAAGTAAAAAAAAAAATCTTAAAGGTTTCAGGTTTTAAATTACGTCCAAAGGGGCGTTTTTTTTTTAACGTTTTGTGTGTTACATTTATTTATTAACTATCATGTTCTTCGCATTTAAACCATTAAATTCAGTTCCACAGCAATATCACAAAATAATTTTAAAATGAGCATATCTTTAGAATCTCCAATACACAGTTCTGCGTGCTGGAGATAAATAGGTTTTTCTTTTTGCGTAGAGTGTTGCCATTGTTTGCTTTTAAATCGTTGAGTTTGTTAATCAAACATTCGTTAAAGTTTTACAAAATATGAAATAGATAATAAAACGAATTCAAAATTTGCGCTTCCACATGCCCATATTCGGATGGAAACGTACGTTATTCAAAATTGGATGGCTCTAGGTACCATTGTTTTATCACAATGCAAAAAACATACATGCATTTAAGCAGATTCTTCATTATTTAATTTGTTTAAACATAACCCAAGGCGATAACATTTGGTGGCAACAGTTTGAAAAGTGATACGGACATTTACAGTGAATCAATGCAAAATGCCAAAACAAAGTAATAGTCCTTCAGGGACAAAGCCGTTTTGGGCTAAAAACACCATATAAGCAATGTTTCTGATCCTCAGCAAAATCGTTCACTAAATTGCCACTTCTATCTTGTCAGTGTCATCAGAAATGTTGAGTGGCTAATTCTTGATCACCAGCTATACTGACTGCAACATCGAGGTGATGAATGTGCAAAGAATTATTCTATTTTCTCATCTGTGATGTGTGTATTCATTTTCTCATCTTGTGGTGCATCTGGTAAGAGATATTCAACTAATAAACAGGAAATCCATGACTTGAATCATAGTGAGGATACAGCTGACTTTTCACGTTTACTAGCTTTCAAAAAACTAATAGTGCCCATACTAAAATGTGACAGACAATAATTCGTCAACACTTGGATCTGGTCGATTGCATATTATGCTTATTTCTAGTTATCCTTTCAACTAGGAAAGAATGCAGTTAATTATCACACATTCCCGCACATGTTCTTATGGTATAAGTGGTTAGGATATTCAGTCAACCACTGGTAGATCCACGATTCAAATAAAGGCAGACTTTTCATACTGCTTGGTTTTTAAAAAAGTAATGGTCTCTATAGATGGAGCTTCATCTTTGTTTCAAAGCCTATTCAGTTTCCTTTTAACAAATTCAAGGCATTAATCTTTATTTGGGAAAAAAATGGAAGTGCAGGAGTCGAAGCAAAATTAACACATGGTTAATGATTTGTAGTGCATCACAAATTTTTAAAGTTAAAAAAATAAGCTTCAAGGCCTACTTAGAAGATAAGAATAGCAACTGACTAGTTGAAACATTTTTATTATCTTACTAAAGTACAATTTGAATAGCCAGGTCGTTTAAGCATGGTTCCCAAAAAACATCAGATAAAGGGAATTCTTTTGGTTCATTTTTTAGCACTTTAATGAAAAGGCAGATCTTTATTATGTTTTTCCTCTAAAAGTATATATCATTTATATTACATTGCCATATTTCTATTTAACAATACTTTCCATGTTTCGCAAATTTTATTTAACAGGTACATAGTTTATTAATTTTGATCATAGGCCGTCTTCTGGATCACTATTTTTTAAACTGCTCTAGTTGTGGGCCATCTGGCCTACTACAGCTACTACTACTGGAAAAATTTGAAGTGCATATTATTTTGAAATTATAAAATTTAATTTACATTTTATTAGGCTTTTCTGCAAAATTCATACAGCATTTTTGACAACTGAAACCAGATGTTGGCCAAAAGGCCCATTACTGATGTACAAGTGTCCTGCTACTAGGACATTCCAAGGATTTAAAGTCCTAATAATATATTTATCGTATTTTGTTGCAGGAAGTGGAAAAAAGAAACGTGCAAAAAATATGCAGAACAGTATCTGTTCAGTAATTAAGCAATAAAACATTACCAAAATAATTTTGCAAGAACGGCTGAACAAAACAAAATCAGGTACAGAACAGTACACGTACTTTGCTTTCCATGGATCAAGAAAGTAGCATTGTTCTGTGTATTAACACTATATCAAATATTATTTTTTCCGGTTTGTATAAGAAACACTTTAAATGTTAAATATTTTTTATATGCCATTCTGGTATCAGAATGCAAACATGGCAAATTCCACTATAAATCAGAAAAAAAAAAAGAAAAAAAAAAATCACAGAAAGATAAGCAATAGTTTTTCTGAGAGGCTGGCTCTCATTTGAACTGCAATAAACGTGGAAGATGTTTCACATAATCCATGAGGTTTTTCAATTGTGATGAGCTTACTTTCTTTTTACAGCACAAGCCGGAGAAACACTATGCAAAGACATTAAAAAAGTGCTTACCACTGCAAGAGTTGATGAAAATTTTAATCTGACTATTCTTTTATTAGCCAGAGAAACTGCAAACTTGTACCAATAGCAGTGATTATAGTCAAACAAGCTTACAATTTTGGAGATCTAGATCAGTTCATATTATTAAGCATAATCTTATCCTACATTTCTCAAGAGTCAGATGAGCTTGTTGGAAGTAGGTCAGACCAAAAATATTGAATGTCTTGATTTGAATGAATAATGCTAGAAGGACCAGTTTGGTCTATTAGAAATATAGTGTACTTAGCATTAAAGGAAATTGCCACTCCTGACCATCCGAAAATCTCGTTTCAGTAAAAACTGTTTAAAGGCAGCTGCAGTGTGACATGATTAAGACAAGCAGAAAGAAAGAGAAGCTCTTTACAGGTGTGGTTTTGCTTTTCATGTCTTTCAATATAATATATGTGAAAGATGTATTGAAATTAATAAAGCTCAAGGAAAAGAAAAAAATGAAAAAGAGTAGAACAGAAAATGAAAGGAAACAAAAGTTTCATCTGTATCTTTCTCCTCTACTACTCAACGTTTCTACTTTCTAAAGAACGGGACAATATGATTCATTTTAGGATAAAACTAGCGTGATAGAGGCCTGTATTCAAGTGTAGCAGGGTTAATTTGTACTTGTGTCAGTCTTAGGAAGAAAAATAAATACGTAAAAATACAGCATGGATTCAAAAACTATGAAAAACTGTAATATGTGTTTGAGAGCTAAGTCAACAGAAAAATGACTTTCATCATTATGGAACATGATGTTTGTCACACAATTAGTCCAAAACCTATTGCAATCTTACTGCAACAATTTGGAATAAAAATAACTAACATATACTTTTTATAAACTACACTTAATATTGCCAAAAATTATTTAAAACTAATACACAAAAATATAAACATTAAAACTGGCATCGCAATTAATATACACTAATATATTGCAACTAATATACACTTTTTATAAAAAAAAAATTGTTTTAAAAGAAAGAAATTATTATTGAAGTAAGATTCCAAATCATTCAATTTCAAAACTTTTTCATTAGTATTTTGTTCCCTCGCAATTGAAAATTTTTATTATTTTGCATAATGAGGAAATACATGACAAAATTTAACTTTCACCTTTTGAAAGCTTGTATATTTCAACAGCCCCACCATCAGAAATCATGACAGAAAATACGTAAAAGTTTTAATATGTCTACTACTAAAAAAAGAAATTACAAGATTAAAATTTTTATGTAACTTTGCACATTCTATTTGTGATTTGGTGTGATAGTTATAAAAAATATGAGAGAAAAAAAGCACCACTAACAGCTGAACCCAGTTATTAAAAGAGAGACGCTATTTTTTATTATCGGTAGTGATGCTGATACCAACAAAAGCTTTAGAAATGGTATAAAAGAACTACAAAATACTGTCAGTCAATTGAACAAAATTTAAAAAAATAACAGCCATTGGGCAATAATAATATTCAGGACATAGACTGGCCCACAGGGTCCAACTGAACATGTGTTTCTTGCTCTCAGGAGATGCTTAGTGGCACATCACCAGCTGCAGCAACAAATCTCAGTACAATAGAAATGAGCATGATGGTGACAGAGAGCTCATTGATAACTGGCCCATACCCTGCATCCTAGCTCAAAGAGAGGGGTGATCATATTGCCTACTGAGGACAGCACATTTTCTTTGTGGTTAGATGAACATTTATATCTTCTGTCCCTGATGTGCTTGAAACCCAGTTTTCTATAAAAATCCTTTGTATCCTTTGGATGCTTTATCAATGATGTGCCATCATTGGACTAAGCCAGTCCCCAGCCATTTTTAGTCATAATACTTTCAAACAAAATTTTACCTGGCATTTAAAACTTTTAAAAGAAAAATAATCTTTCTCTGATTTTACCCAGCATTTGAACATAATCAGCAGTTCATTCGTACTAAATGAGATCAAGTTGCTATGGCTGTATTCATATACATCAGGTGGTTATTTGAGAGCACATGACTAACAGTTTTTACCTACTTCCAAATTTGTAGTATATCTCCGTTTTGGTAATCGAGTTGTTCAGATCAGCTAAAGTTACCTTTGTTCTATAAAAAGAGGATCTAGCATTGTTATGGGATGGGTACAAATGACAAATGTATATTTGATTATGGATTTTATGACGAGTTATTCCGTATATGATACTGATTCTCTTCTTGTACGGAAAATGTTTACTAAATGTATTATTGGATGACATGATAGGATACAGTATTATCTTTATACCATTGATAAATGCACAGCACATAATGATTTTCATGACTTTCAAGCACTCATTATGGGTGCATTTACTAAACTTAAGAAGCTCAACAGATCCTGTTGAAGAAACTGATGATCCTTGTACACCAGATTTCAATTCTACTGTACCAGTGATAGAAAGTGATGGCTCTCCAGCTTTTCCTCAATCTAAAAAATTTGTTGAGATGGATAATCATATGATTATTCCACTTCATCACAAAGTACCTCTGATAATGATGACTCTGTGTGTTCTAAAATTTTGCATACTAATTCAAATTCAAATACTGATGAGCCCTGTATTCAAATTTTCACACCTACCACTGCAGAACTAGCTGTCTCAAAGCAATTCTTGTTTCCATACATACCGGTGACATTGATTAGTCAGCACCTACTACAAGAAAAGTAAAGTTTCCACTTCAAAAGTCTCCTAAAATAGCCTACCATCTTCCCTCTCCCTGATGTCTCCTGGAAGAATATTAAATCTACACTCAGCCCCTGCAATGTCAAAATTGATGTCACCACCCTATCATGTGATAAAACCATGCTCTTCTTTCACCTCTGAAGCTATGCATGAGAAAACAATGGACAGCCTAAAAAACGCAGATAGAGACAAAGTGTCTCTTTTTTTTAATTCTACCACCCCGATTTCTTGCTGTAGGAATTCCATCAGTCATTTTTCATCCCAGGGCCCATTGTGGAATAATTTAAGGTTACAAAAAAGTATTGCTTAAGTAGTAAAATTCTAGTATTCTTACTTCTGTATGAAGGTATCTCTCAACTCTTCTTCCCACTGCACTAACCTACTGTTCACTAGTTGTGTGTCCTCTCAAGGAAATCTAGTTTTCTGAAATGCTCTACCTACACTGACTTCATTTATGCTTTTAACACAATAATATAATTTGAATTCATTAAAGCTTTTATGCAAAATGTGAAATGATTTTAAATTAAATGTGTTATCAGTTTAACTGTGTTTTTAAAATATGGAGAGGGACTTGGTTGAAAAAAACTGCTCCTTCAGAAGATTACAGAACACATGCAAACAATCAATGACACAGGTTTACATTTGAGGGATCAGCTGTTTGCGTCACAATGCTGTTGTCTCGATTGTTTATGCGCGTTATCTTTTATACCTTTAAGTTCTTACAAAAAACAAGAAATTGCATATCGAAAGAAAGGGCTACTCAAGATATTTTAGTGTGTAAAAAAAATTTTAAAAAAAGAATTACACCACACATTTTAAAATACGATTATTATTCAAACTCAAAATAGTTAACCGCACGTAAATAGAAAAATAGACTATTTTGTTAGCCATGTGTTCTTTTTAAGGCAGATAAGGGAGTGAGGAACAGCACTGATTTCTCAGATATTAGCAAATTTTCATAAAGCCAAGATTTGCTATGAAAAAAATCCATTCCAATTTATCTGCAGTAACCAAATTAAAAATATTCAGAAGCACAAGATTAGATTTTTGAAGGGCGATTAAAATAAAGAAATTATGAAGGGATCAGAGGGTCCCAAACTTTTTTGATTCTTGGCACTCAGTATTCAAAAAGCACACACAAAGTTTTTTTATTCTTGTCTTGGAAAAATATGGATTCAGCACTTGTTGAATATTTTTCCAAGACGCCTCATGTCAAATTCTAGCATTTTGCAAAATACTCAATAATTTCAAAGCTGTTTAGGTAAACATATATAAAACACAATTAAGATCATAAAAAACGTGATCGAGCAACTTTTCCTTATTATAATAATTACTGGGATAGATATGCCAGTTTTCACACTCTTTTTTCATGTATTTGCTCAAATTATGGAAAAGTTGACACAACCACCTTCATTTCCTTTTATATGTATTACACATTTCTAACTTCAAAAAATCTAGAAATGATTTTAACAAGTTTACACAAAAATTGCAAGAAACCGAGTTTTTTGGACATCCTATGGAGCAACATAGAGATGGTACTGAAAATCTTTGATATCTGCGTCTGTGTAAGGATATTATTGACAGAGTACTTCATGATATAGAAGTGAAATTCAAAGATCTAAATAAGCTTAAATTTTTCATCTAGTTGAACTGCAAAAATTCCAGAACTTAAAATTTTTATTTCCAGATAACTTATTTTTGTTGCTGAAATCAAGCTACAACAAACTCATCAATTTCCCAACTGTAAAAGTTTACAGACTATCAGATTTATCAGGAAAATTAGTGACAAAATATTGCAGTTTCTCATAGAAACTGACTTAGTATATGAAGCATGTCTTATAAAATTTTTTGTTTAATATTTAATAGTACCAGTGAACATATTCACTGCAGCCAAACATTTTCATACTAAAAATGTTCTAAAATAGAATCTCCCATGCAATGTGAAGTGTAGCTTTCCGCACTTTAATTAATGTTCACTGAAAAAGGATTGCTTGATGAACTGAAAAATAAAAGACTTTATGATGTCGTCATTAAAAAAAATTCTTAAAAAAAGGGGGGGAAGGCTGGAATCGCATACAAATAAAGGTGAATTTCTGTTATTTATTTACTTTAACCTGAATCGATCTTGTGAATAGTTTTAATAATCTCTCTGATGGAAAACATTAAAAATTTTTACTGATATGCATATAAAATGAATGTGTCACACATGATAATGTTTCCTCATGTGAAGCCTATAAAGTAAGTTATGTCTTTCTAGGAAGAAGGTGAATGTACTTTTCACCCTCTTTTGATTTCTCATAAACAAAGGCAGCCGTGTTTATGCTGCTCTCCCAAGAGCAAAATAAGATAATGTTTTATCCAATCCTTTAGCCTAATTTCATATTTGTTTAATTAATTATGGGAAAACATGCCAGAACTGTCAGCTTGAGAGGAATGACACATACATCAAGGATTTTCAAAAGAAATTGTCTCTTTTTCACATTGCACTTAACTACGTAAAACCATTAAAACGCCCATGCAAATTCACCAATATTTTGTTGCTGTTATTTTGTTAGCAGGTAGAATAGTAGTATACAGTTGCAGTGCAATGTGAATTTTCTGGATTAAACAATTAGAAAAGTTTAGTATCCAATCTGCACAGTGAAGGTGACCTTATCTAAACACTGCCTCATTCATAAATATTTTTTACTTTTAATCATTTATATTTTTCAAGGACACTCTAAATGTCATTGTGTAAAACTCCAGAGTTTCAAGAAATACTATCTCTGAAGTACTGCTCAGGCAAATTACATTATTACTCTAGAAAATTATATTACTTACCTACTCAACAATTATCTCATTCTTAGTCCGTTTTGATGAATACCAACGCATTGTTTCATAATATCATCACGCTACCCGGCTATCAGATGGGCATATGCATGGTGAATGGTACCTAACTGAACAATGCCCAAAGTAGTTAAGGAGTGGAAGCATAAAGTTTGGGACTGTTTCTAATGATTCAAATTGTTCCTCTGTAAGAAATGATTTACACAAAAACCATTTCAATATTTAAGCCATTTCAGAGCTGCTCACATTATGACAGTGGTTTCATATGGTACAATTTTATTTCGTTCATGATTGAACTTTCATTCATAAGGCTCAGGACGCATAGCTGGTTTGCGGACATTATGTAGGTCATGGTGCCCCAGACCGGTGACAAAAATAAGCTGTGTTTTTCCCTAGAATGCCACTGAATTCTAAATACAACATTTCAAAAATTAGTTGCAATTCTTTTGATAGAGTGCTAGCTAGTCCGGATAATTTAGAATATGTAAAGTCATTATTGGGATTATACTTTCCACAGGCAAATAGCCTTGCGTGCTCTGCCATATGAAAACAACAACATTTAGAAGAAATATAACTCACAAAAAACAAATTATGATATTCTTGCAAAAGAATTACATGAAAAAAAAGAGAGGCATATTCTGTGGTCAAACCTAGTGACAGGAGCAAATCAAAATACTTCTTACCAATAATTTAGGTTCTTTGTATCAAAAGTAAGCTAATGCTGAAGCACAGTTGAAAAATACAATGAAAGTTTCATTCTGTTGAAATATAACACCGTTGTTACTCTGTGGTTACAATTGTGCTTATATGGAATAAATTTTTCACTCTACCGTGAAACCAAAAATGTTCTTTGGTGGAAATTACAGCTTACTGACGTATGCAATGTCTTCAAAATTTTCCAAAAAACCAGCGAATGCAGGTAATAGGTTTCCGTTTCACTGCTACTGAAATGCACATTTGTTATCCATTTCATGAATGCACTGAATCTGAAACTGGAAAACATTTATCAGCATTTGGCGGATGCAGAAAGAAACTAATACCATAGGTGATTCAAGAGGGAGAGTTTAGGAAGATATTTTGCTGGGAATAAAAATTAATCTCCCTGCAGCACTTAATGCTGCATGATTTTCCCATTTCCCTGCATTTCAAAATGCTCCTTGGTTGTGATTTTGTGAATGACGGCCACAATACAAAAGTTGTTTATAGCTTGTTTATGTCTATGTGATACCATACTAAGATGCAAGTAGACAAAAACTGGTGCCCTGATATGACAAGTGCCTAAATAATGATGAAACCTAGACAGAAATATAGTTTATAAAACTCCAAAAGTAAGTAGCATATTTTTTTGTTTTTTTGATTAAATTAACAATTGGAATTTATTTTCTAGACATATGTCGTATTCCTATAGAACAGTGAATTCAGAAATGAAAAAAAAAACATATAAATAATTAAGAAAAGCTTTCCACTTTTTAGGTAACTTAGTCACTTTTGAATACAATAGAAATACCAGATTTATACAAATTAAATACTTCAGTTTATATGGACATCTAAAATGAAATAGTTAAAATTATTTTAGTTTGTTATTAGTTAGTTTTGGTATTTGTCTGTTTCAAGTATTTCAGATTAATACTAGAATATCTTATAAATACTACTGATTAAAAGGGAATTTCAAGCACTCTGCATTAAACGAGCACGTACAATTTTTATTTATTTATTTACTTATTGGTCTCAGAAAAATTTTCAACCACTGTTTCCCAAAAGAAAATATGTTGAAAGAGCTGATCAAATTTTATCATAGCTAAAAATTCTTTATGCTGCATATTAGTTCCAATTTACATAAAAATTTGTTGCACAAAATCAGTGAAAGAATGGCACTCATTTTGTCAAGGGAGGAGGAAGGGAAAAAGCTTTTGCATCCATTATTATTAAAATACTTATGATTACAAAGTGTAAAATGCATATAAAGTTGTTTACAGTTGTAAATTTGAATAACTTGCAACTTTCTGTTTCCTTTCAAAAATACATAAAAGTGTAAGATCTGAATTTTTAACAACACATTAAGTTAAAATATATATATTACATGACACTTCACTTAAATGATTTTAGCAACATACAGTGTGGCAAAAAATAAAAACTTCATGGAGAGGGTTAAAGTTCAGGTTTTCTTTCAAGGAGGAAAAAAATTCTACAATACACTCTAATTAATTAGCAAAAATAATCTGACAATATTAATAACAGATTATATATTATTCTAACTGAAATTAAAATTTTTGGCATTATATTCTCCATCTAAAGTGTGCTGTAGGCAGACATTATAACTTGCATTATATTCTCCATCTAAAGTGTGCTGTACGCAGATTTCTTTACATACACATTATTTACTTGCAAATTCAAGTTAAAAAAGATAAATGCTCATTATACTTAAGTCCCTTATTTATGCAAGAAGAATAAACTTTTATATGCAAAACAGAACTTGCTGATTTACATCAAAATTCCTTTCCATTATATTTAAAACAATTTGAAAACATGCTTATGAATTTAAATTAAAAATTAAGAACTTAAATGTTCGAAGTAATTTTAATAATCCCCAAATTAAACTGTAAAATTATCATAAATATAATAATTACACTAACTGAAATGACTAAAAAAAGTGCTTACAAAAAATTAAATTGATTATTCATCCTTACAAAATGAAGGAGTGTGATTGTAAAAAACCTGAAGAGAAAAAATATGAAAGGAAATTAGAATTAATGAAAATATCCTTTTAAAATTCATATTTAATTCTTTTGATTATCAAACCTATGTTATGTGCAAAATAACCGAGTAAATTATACAAAGGGTATGCTTTGAAAGGAAAATGGGTATCCATACTGAATGAACGATGACATAGTGGCATTAGAAATCCTTGCTATAAGATAACCTCTTCTTTTTTGTTTTTACAGACAGAGTTGACAAGTTAGATGAATTATTTGAGTTGCTACAAATAATTCACAGGACTCTATTTTCTAGGTCGGCAGCCAATGCATTACAGGAGATGTGCAGATGGCCCCATCCTTTCTTTCACAGCCTCACATCTAACTACTTATATTTATTTTTTTTAAATGCTTACATAATTATTACATTTTCCAAAAGCTGTATTTCACAATGCCCAAGTAAAATAATTTTATTAGACAAAAACTGACTGACGGCCATTGAGGAGTGAGAAAGTTCACTGACCACAAAGTTCTACTGGGTGCATACATATTACACCTGTACAGTAAATTTCTTAATTGTTTAGATGTATCAATTTCTTTTTGTTATATTTGTTTCCATTAATATCAGTAAACTAACTGCTTAAAAAATGGAAGTAAAAAAACGTTTGTACAAAACTTGCAGCAAACCACTACAAAAGGAAACAAGATTAAAAGCTCAGTTACAATATTATAGTTGGCACAAAATCATAACAATTCACTACATGCATATATTTTAACATACGTATATATTTTCAAGATAAAAAAGAAATAATTATATATTTTAGATTAACATAACATGAATATTGTACTGAAAGGTTATTAGCTACACATGAATATTTCATTATATTAATATGTCTTAATCATACATGTAATTAGTATGGATATGTTGAGTGAAAGAGACAAATGAAATGAAAAACTATATTCCATGTGATTCCAGTCACATCAAATTAGCAATATACTATTCAACTAATGTATACACTTAAAAGATTAAAAGTCATGGATAGCTATATAATGAAGGGTTATACTTCTTCAAACCATCAGCAGACAGCCATACATCAAGACAGGGGAACGAGTTGTTAGTAGCATTCTGCAAGGACTTAACCATGGAATTAGACTATTCCTCAAACTTCTGGAAACCCAAAACTAAAGACTATCATAATATGATGCATTACCTGGTCGAAAAGGTAATGCCAAGGGTGGGACAAATAAGGCACATATGTAAAAAATGACAGGAGTCACAAAATTAAAAAATAAGAAATCTTGTCATCAAAATGATTTTAAAATATCCTGACAATAGATGCCAGACAGTTGCTTCAAATGAATAATAAATCGTTGGCAATCAAACATCACAACAGATGGCAAGCGATTTTTTCAAAAATGTTTTGCGCTTACTTCACTCTGAAATATAACCTAATTTCATTGTGTTTTAACCTACTCATTATCATCCATGATGGGTAAAGGGAACTTCACATTTCAATTGCAGATGGCTTGCCTGAATACATGTGTTAAAATGCCAAAGAAACAATAAATATAATAAAATTTTAACATCCCAGGTGTTAGAAAACAAAATTCATTACAGGTCTTTAACATACTATGACCATTCCTCCGGCAATATCAGTCACACCATGATCAAACTGAGTAACTCATGCAATGTAACAATGCTTATGAACAATTACTTTGAAATTTATGGTTTATAGCCATCCTGTTCAAGTACACTAACTACTTAAAAGCATGCAAATTCTATTTGAATTGCTATTTTCATGATTTTTGATTTCTCACTGTATGAGTGAAAACCTATAACCCAGAAATACCCCATACCTGTGGACGGTTACCACCAGAACTTGCAGGCAACATTGGAATGTAACTATTCTGCAAAGTCCAAGTAGTAGACATTGAAGAGGAGTGGAAAGAAATATCTAAAAAGCAAAAAACAGTTATTAATTTCTATTACAGCAATTAAAATACGACAAGTGGTTTGCATGATTATAACACACATAAATAAGCTTTTTCCTTCCATGAATGTTTCCCTTTTGTGGACTCTCTTTAAAGTGAGTTGCAACTAAAATATTTCATAAAAATTATATTAAAAACATGCTTCTGCAGCAATCAATTTAACTCATCTTTTTGTATGCTTGAAGACTTTATTTAGATTCAATACCTTTTATCAGTTAATCAAAGAGATCAAAAACTGCAATAAGAGCAATACCATGCAGTTTCAATCTCTTCTGCTAAAGGAATCTTCATTTTTCCCCTGAAATTTACTATCATATCAGCTTTCATATTTCTACCAAAAACTCGATCAATAAATATTAATTTTATTTATAAAAATATCTAGCTAAAACTTTTTACCAGTATATTTCACTTTTTTTTGGTAGTTCTATTACAATGATGTTTAATGCAAACCTGTAGAAAATGTTCAGTATACATATAAATTATAAGATCTGAAATTTTGCTGTACTCCCAATACCACAGTGACTGATAATAATGGACCATATAAATGAGGCCACTTGCCCCCTTCCTCCCCCAAAAAAAACACAGGATATGTACAATGATTATTTTGAAGGCATTTAGCATAGGTCTCATTTCTTCAAGAAACAAGGAATCTACATCAGTTACCATAGAAATCAATCTAGTTTTATACAAAAATCTATGTTAATCCAAAGTCTATATTAATCTTAAGTCTTCTTCTTATTTGCATAAATGTACATAAGTTCCTTTGTTTAAATGTCAAAATCTAATTCCTTTATATTAGCATGTTACTCTTTTATACAAGGATAATCTTAATGTTCTACACCATACATTTATTTTTCATAATGTAAAACTCGAAGCACTTTCATTTATGTTAAATAAAGTCTGATCAAAACTATGCTCGACATAAATTAAATTTATGCTCTAAGGTTGAGAGAATTTTTTTGATGACCTTAAGTGAATAGTTACCTTTGACGTTTAACTTTATGCTCATAGTTCAACTATTTACTTTTTCTATTAAAACATGCACTGCTTAAAAAAGTTACAAATTCCATCACCATTACATTCTGTAATAAATCAGATCAAAACTTAGGATTATTAATCCTAGAAAATTAATGATTTAAAAAAAAGCTGCTACTAATCTTCGTAAATTTAAAATGCAAAATACTTTTACACGAAAATTTACACACTGTAGATTACTTCATTAAAATTAATTTATTGAAAATAAAAATTACTTATTAAGTTGTGACTCATAATCGATAATGGAGAACTACTTTTTTTTTCATAATCATAATTTATGTAACACTTGGTTTGATGTCCTGTTCAAATTGCTCTTGAATTACTGCAAAAATTCACTGGCATTCATCATTTGCATGATACTTAACAGGAACTTTTTTTTTTGTCTCATGCAAGCAATTAAAACCTATTACCACTTATAACTTTTATTTAAGTGTATCATAATTTTTTTTATACAGACAGCTTTGAGAAAATCTTCCTCTTTACTGAAATCTCCATGCCGCTCGGTCAGGAAAGTGGTTAGTGACTCTGACTGCTTTACCAAAGGCTTCGGGTTCGAATCTCAGAGCAGACATGTATGTAAATTGTAGGACTGCCTTCATAGGAGGCAACGGTGGCCCACCTCTTAGATATCTCCATAATAACGTGACCACCAGTTCCAGTCATAGTGGCGGCCAATGCCTATAATGGCTAGTGCCTGCCACTGAAAATTTTAAAAAAAGTGAAAGCTTCCCTTATTTTATGTATATCATTTAACAGAAAAATTAGCTTTCACAGTACAAGATAAATATTGTACTTTCACACATACTTAGTCTACATTTGCAGAATTATAACATAAGAAGTTGAAGAAGACACTGTATATCAGGAAAACCACATTTTTAGATCATTAGTGATGTAAAAACTAGTATAACAATATTAATCACAAACTTTAGAAACTAAATAAACTTTTGTCGGTTAACACACAGAGATCACACATATATGTGTCAGCATAAACAGATATACACACACACACACAAATGCATAACTATCACTAAACCTTCTTAATGTTGACGACAATTTAAAAAACCCACAAAAAATTTAAATTACCTCAAACCTGACCCTGCTCCCTACGACAGCTATTTCTTGACTAAAACTATTGATGATCATGCAACTGCTAGGGTGTCTGGAGAGGCAAAAACCATAAAATGATGCTAAATGGATGACACCACAGTTAAGATTTACAGATGTGGGACAAATCTCCTGGTTATTAACTTCTACTTTCTAAGATACTAGATGAAACATCAATAAACAACAAATGTTTTGTTATACTAAACCTTTATATAACTTTTACACCATTGATCAACTTAAATATTTGATCTAGAATGCTAATGTCAAATGCATTATCTAAGTACCACAATGATGCTCCTGTATCTGCTGATTCAGTATGTATAGTTTACAAAGTGTAGCCCCC
>KK122051.1:232318-268342 GCA_000611955.2 Stegodyphus mimosarum | reverse complement strand
TGTCAGCAAAGGATAAATGATGCATGCACAGAGCACCCAAGAAGAGAGAGTAGCAGCACAGTAGAGTTCCTGAGATCATTCGAGTACAAATCGGGATGATAAGACAGAAGTGCATGATATCCGGTGTGAATGGGCATGTGGGACTAGTGTGTCCGACATCTATGAATGCCTGCAGACCATGTATGGTGAAGAGGTTATGTCTCATCAAATGATTAGTCGCTGGTGTTGCATGTTCATTGAAGGAAGGCAGAGTGTGGAGGATGAAGTTCAAAATGGGCATCCCTCCACATCCACGAGTAAAAACAACATTGCTAGAGTACAGGGTATGATGTTAGTGAACAGGTGCATAACATCATGAGATGTGGCATCCACACTGCATATTGATCATGCTCAGGCCCATCACATGCTCTATGATGTGTTGGGTTACTGCGAAATGTCTGCAAGATGGGTGCTGAGAAACCTGACCCCATATCACAAGAGTAAAAAATGGAGATCAATTTTGATCACTTGATGCGGTACATGTGAGAAGGAAATGAGTTCATGGTCAAAATCTTCCCAGGTGACAAGTATTGAGCACACCATTTCACCCCTCAAAACAAGGCTACTCAATGATGTAGAAGAATCCCAGTTCATCAATGAGGAAAAAGTTCAAAGTGAAACTTTCCACAGGAAAGCTTATGGCCACAGTGATTTTTGGACCATGAAAGGTTTGATTCTCCTTTATTTCCTACATGATGTATGAAGGGGTAATCAATGAAGCATGCTACTATGACACCATCATGAAACTCAAATCTGCCATTTGACGAAAGGGACCAGGGCTCTTAAGTGAAGGTGTTGTACTCTCGGATGGCAATGCAAAACCACACACAGCAAAGCTTACACAAGATCAGATTCATCACTTTGGATCAGAGGGAGTTGATCACCCAACTGACAGCCCTGATCGTGCCCCATCAGACTTTCACATGTTTCCTGCATTGAAAGCTGCACTCTCGGGACATCACTTCCAAAACAATTCTGAGATGGAGCAGGCTGTGCCACAATTCCTTGTATCACAGGGCACCGAGTTTTATCAGAGAGGTTTCTTCAAACTGACCGTATGCAACAACAAATGTCCCAATGTCGGTGGTGAAAATGTCAAAAAATAATGCAAAGCGTACAGTTCATGATGTCATGGTGTATTTTTTGGCAATAAAGTTTCTGTGTGGGAAAAAAATGAAAAAACTTACGGAATGTCCTACACACATAAAGCCGAAAAGTAAATTCTATAGGATTCTATATAATTCTATATTCTATATTATTTTCAAAGCATTCCATGATATATATAAAAATATACCTGCAAAAATTAGGATCTGCTCTTATCAGTGATGAAAATTTGATAGAAACAACACCATAAAGAATTTGATCAACAAACTATTTGAAGAAACTATAATTTCTGTATTATATCAAATACAACAGTATGCAATAAACTGCTGGATACCAATTCTTATCAGTGATGAAAATTTTATTAAAACAAAAAATACGGAATTTGATCAGCAAACTATTTGAAGAAATTATAATTTGTGCATTAAATCGAATATGACACTATGTGGTAAACTCCTGCATATCAGTTTAAAGTTATTAACTTTGCAGCATGTGCAAAGGCAGAAGAAAATTTTTTTTAAATGTTAATGTTCAACCCTCAACCACTGACGGATTACCTAACTAATTGGATTAAGCATTAACATTTCAGATGGATTATATTTGTAAGCTACTCTAAAACTACAGCTAAAATCGGTTTTGTTGTTTCTTTTACTTATTTTTTTTTTATTTATATGACGCAGATGTGCATTTTACACAAGCAAAGTGTTAAATTTTATCAAACCCATTAAATAATGAACTTTTTAAAATTAAAAACTCTCACAGGACATGATGATGACATGATTAAAAACTGTCAGAGGACACATTCGTCATTTCGTTAATCTTATGAAAGGTACTTCATCTATATGCAATAAAAATAAGACTTGGAACGTAAAATTACTTAAAATATTACATCATGATAGCAATTTACCTTTTCTTTCATTTGAATCTGACAAAGTCACATTCTGATACAGTGAACATTGCTGTAAAGGATCAGAATATCGTTTGCTAGAGAAAAAGGAAGGAGGAGGAGGAATTTCATACAGCAAACTATCAGAATCAACATTTTGATAAATGTTATTTTCATAAACTGAATCAGATGGATCACATTTTGATGGGCTGCAACTACTACAAGAGGTTTGATCAAAACAGGAATCCTGGGACTGAGATGGTGTTAACGAACTTAAACTGTCATTGGCCCTAAAAAATTATTAAAAACAGTCATAATTCTATATTAAAAAGTCATACAGAAATATACTTAAAACAGGCAATGAAACCACACATATGCTAACAAAATTCATTTCTGAGCAGAATTTGTAATCCATAAATTCTAAATTAAGAAACACTGTTATTATTTACATGTACAAAATAGTTCAAAGAATATGCACAAATTACTACAAAAAAGAAATTATGTAATAAACTTAGAAAACTTAACAGCATTAGCTCCGAAATTTTTTACTTATAATATCATCACATTTTCGTGTAACTAATAAAAGTTCGTGGTTATGGAAGAACTAATTATCTTTTTTGTTTGTTCGACATGCAATTATGAGCATAGGCTACTGCTACTCCTCTTTGTTTGGTGCTTCCCCCCCTTTTAAGACCCTTTTTGGAGGAGTATTTTCTATGGTTTCTAATGTAGTCATAATATCGGTATTTTCATAAAATTCCTATTACGTTATCTTATTTTGTTTGACCTTTTTTGCAGTCCATTTGAAGTACTAAAGTACAAAGTCCGAGATCCGGAATCAGTGATACTTTGATGATATCGGATTTTAGATCATCAGTTTACATGTAGTTAAGACAACACGTTGAAGTTATAAAACTAAAAATATGAAATAACTATTTTTGAAATAAAGCAGCATTTATCACCTTACAGGAATCAGAACCTACAAAAGAGCTTAGCACGTATTTATTTATTTTACTACACCTTTCTTTCAATGTAAATTGTTTACATCATTCAATTTTTTGAGCTAATTTTTTCTATTTAATTTGTTGTCAAGAATTCCATTCAACTGCCTGTTGAAGTTATTTTATTCTTAAGAACCTCTTTGTCACTTTCGTTACTATCGGTAGTGCCATTTTCGGCAGATTTTGCCATCTATTAGTTGATTGATGACTGTGTCATTGCCATAACAATGAAAAACTTCTGTCATGTCTCCATTTATTATCACATCCATTAACTACAAAATATTACCCTTTGCTTGTGATATCTGAAAACTTTAAAATTTGCAGCTTTCATCATCACCATTCCACTACCACCAAGAAATATGGAAGCTGGCCATAAATTAACCTAACCATTTTTCAGATTTCTGCAGACGCATTATCCCATGACTCTGCAGTGGGTCATTCATTCATACAGCAGATTTTGTGTTAAAATATTTTCTAAATTCTTGAATGGTCTTGCCACTGTTGAAAAATTTAGTATAGATTTAATGGCAACTTTAATTTTAAGGCTACTTTAACTTAAATTTAGCATAGATTTAATGTCTATTACTAATATCTGCACTTCAGTGAGCCCAGCACTCTGATAGGTACTTACTTTATAAAGCAGCCACCTTGGTCAATTGCCAAAACAAGCAAAATTCAATGTTTTTTTTTGGGGGGAGGGGTTGAAAATAATTACCGTTTTAAATTTATAATGAATTAGAAAAGAAGCACTGATTCTTGCAATATTTATAACATGTAATATATTTGTTCACTTTGGACAACATGACTGTTCTCTCATTGAACACTTCTCTAAAATGTTAATCATTTTTAACTTTCAATAAACTGGAAAATAAGCAGTAATTTCTTCCTCATATCGTTCATTCTTTTGTATCTTTTATTACCAACAATTGAAAACAAGCAGTGGTTTTTTTCCTTAAAGCATGGAATTTTGTATGCTAAGGAAAAGTGGAAAAATGGCCACCAAATTAAGTTATTTATTGCGAAACAAAATATTTTAAGACGTGACATAAAAAGCTGCAGGGCAGGGGAAAAATAACTCTTTGTACTGATAACTGGTTTCAGGTTTCATGATTCCTTGTTTTTTAACTGTTCTGTGCTTCATACAGTGTTGGACTGAAGAACTAAACTGGATCAGATAGTTCAACAGACAATTAAATATTGGCAAATACACAGTGATTGATTGTAACAACTAGTTCATTGTTTGTTTTTGATCAAACACTCTATAGAATGAGCTGGTGGGTATGAGAAAAAATCATGCAGGTTGACGTCAAGTAAACGGACAAAATAAGCAGAAATTTTCCCAAATAATAGGCTTTGGGAGGAATCTACAGGGAAAATAATAAATGCTTTCTATGCAAATACCCAATGAAGCTGCCAAGATTATAATGGAGATGATACAAGAACACGTACATGAAAGAAGAAAAATATATTCAGATGGTTGGTATGTGTGGTGATAGCGATAAGGAGCGTGCCTTGCGTCCGCGTTGCTCCGTATAAGTATGGCAACCCTAAAGAGAAGTTTTTGGAGAAGCGCACGGACAGAACAGAGACCGGCTGTCTAGGAACAGTATGCATATCTGGTCTTGAAATAAAGATTAGTTTTTATTGTGCATTGTATCTGCAGTGAGAATATTTAATGTGATATAGACAACGAGGATCGAGTGGATACGACAATGGTTTCTACATTGGTGACGACTGGATTTCACTAAATCATGCCTTATGAGAAATTCTCAAGTACTTTTCGTTTTTGATGACTTGTCATCTCTCAAGATTTTCAAACCAGAATTTATGGATTACGTCAGTTTTCATTCTCCGGATCACATATGGGTATAATTACAAATCATTTTATTATTTTGTTTTCTACATATCACTCATACTTCATTTTGTTAAGTTTTTACTTCCATTCTGGCTTAAATCTTGCACAATGTCTGATGTACATGCCGTACAAATTCCAGTTTATAACCGATCAGACCCAGCCTTATGGTTTACTATGTGTAAAAGTACACTTGCTCTTGCCACCCCCAAACCTATCACAGAATCAGTTACTAAATATAATTATGTAGTTTTTCATCTTCCTCCAGATACTGCGTCATTAATTCGGGATTTATTTAAAAACCAGACCTTACTGATCCTTACACAAAGCTCAAAACTAAGTTAACAAAATGCTCGGGAGAATCTTTTCAACAAAAGATTCACCAATTATTATCTGGAGAGGAATTAGGCTCTCGAAAACCTTCCGATTTGCTTAGTAACATAAAACGTCGAGCGGAAGCCTTAAATGTTCCTGATAACTTATTGTTAGAATTATTCAGCGTCTGCCTTCGCGAATTCAATTTATTTTGGCAGGAGTTTCCAAGGAGACATTAGTGTGCTGGTGTCATAGGCGCTTTTGGAAAAAAATATAGAGAAGATAAATGTCCAACCCTTGTTCATGGCAGGGAAATGAAACCAGCAAAGTATCCGGGGACTTATTCTTTGCCTCAAATTTGACGTCGCCTCTTCGTTCGCGACCGATGAACAAACGTTTCATTGCTGGTCGATAACGGCTCTCAGGTAGCCTTACTTCCGGTAAATAATTCACAGAAACGAAATTCTTCTCTACAAACACTTTTCGCTGCTAATTCTTCAACAATTTATGTTTATGGTCAAAAAAGACTTTCTTTGCATTTCAAATTAAGATGACAGTTTACTTGGACGTTTCTTACAGCAAATGTTAGTACACCCATTCTTGGAGCAGATTTTCTTTGAATTGTTACCTGACCTTGTAAACAAACATCAAAGATTTAACAACGCAGTTTCAAGCTGTGGGCTGCGTGAAAATTGCAGACATTTATTCAGCGAAAACTGTTTTTAGGGATTCACCTTATAACCAAATTTGAAAAAAATTCCCTTCTGTTACTAAATTACCAGATCCCAATTAACCTGTTAAACACAACACTGTTCATTAAATCATAACTAAAGGTCCACCTGTCCACGTATGGTTGTGAAACCTCGTCAGTTAGCTCCAGATCGCTTAAAAGTTGCAAAACAAAAATTTCGAAGTATGATGCCATTGGGGCAGTTGAGGCTTTCGAGAAGCAACTATGCATCACCACTTCACATTGTTCGAAAAGAGGGAATTTCAGAATGGAAACCAGTAGATTATCGCGCACTGAACGCTCAAACATTAAAAGATAAATACCCTATTCCATGCTTAGCCGATCTTACTGCTGCAACGCACGGCAATAAAATTTTGTCATGTTGACCTATTTAAGGCGTACCATCAAATACAAATTAATCCCACCGACATTCGCAAAACACCATATGTACATCATTCGGTTTATTCGAAAGTACCCGTGGAATTCGGCTTATGCAACGCATCAGCGACTTTTCAACGTTTTATAGACGAAGTCGTGAGTTTAAGCAGATGTTTATACTTTTGCTGACGACTTGCTCATAACCTCTAAAGATTTCGAGGAACATCGCAGGCATTGAAAAGCCTTATTTTCAAAACTTCAGGAGTATGGACTTTGAATAAATGTTTCAAAATGCACCTTTGGTCTAACGTCTATTGATTTATTAGGTTTTCACCTTAGTGAAAACGGAATTGATCCTCTTCCTGACAAAGTCAAATGTATTTAGATTTCCCTCAATCTACTACACTCACGCAGATTCGCCAATTTTTAGACATGTTTAACTTTTACAGATGTTTCATACCTAAAGCAGCACACATTCTTTCTCTTTTTAATAAAAATTTTAGAAGGACATATCAATAAAAAGAAATCTCGTTCTCGTGTTCAGGATTTAACCTCACCGTTAAACTGGAATGGAAATGTTGAACAAGCCTTTGTTGCTGCCAAAAATGCCATTGCTCAGGCTACCCTTTTGAGACATCCGGAGCCCAGTTAAGCATACGGGCAAATGCTTCAGACGTCGCAATAGGCGGTACTTTTATGCAGTTGTCTCAACAAACATGGGAACCTATATCATTTTTCTCAAAGAAACTCAATAAAAGTCAGAAATGGTCCACGTACGACAGAGAATTATTCTCAATTTATTCTGCGATTAAAAAGTTCCGACACATGTTAGGGGGCAGAAATTTTCAAATTTATATGGATCAGAAACCGTTAATATACGTTTTTAAGCATAAACTCCACAAATGTTCACTTCGGGAATTACGTCATTTAGATTTTATTTCTCAGTAGTCTATTGATATAAGGCATATGCCAGGTTCTAAAAACGTCGTTGCTGACGCTCTTTCGAGAGTCGAAATTGATTCCATAATAAAATCTCCGTTCTGGATTTTAAAAAAAATTCTGAAGCTCAACAGCATAATTCGGAGGTACAAAACTTTCTAAAAAACAATTCGACATCTCTGAAGCCGGAATTCAAGCCGTGCCAATATCTGATGGAAATATTCTTTGTGACATCTCTACAGACATTACTCGTCCATTTCTTCCGAATTCCCGCAGACTCATCTTTAATCATCTGCATAATCTATCACACCCAGGAATTCCAGCTACTACGAAACCAATTTGTTCTGGTTATGTATGGCCCAATATGAAACGTCATATAAACAATTGGGTAAAATCCTTTGAATTTGACCAGAGCTCGAAAATAACTAGGCACACTAAAGCACCACTGGATACATTCTCCCTTCCTGTCGCACGGATCTGAGAAAACGATACGGACATTGCTCGCCCGTTACCGCCATCAGAAGGCAACATGTACTTTTGACTCTAACAGATAGATATTCCAGATACCCTGCAGTCACACTTATTCTCGTTATGAAAACGGAAACTATTTGCAGAACTATTTTCAACTCATGGATATCTCGCTTTGGCTGTCCATCGGTCCTAAAGGCAGAAGAAGTTTCTCAAATTAGTTCCCCAATGGCTGTAGAGTTTATACGCATTAAACAGAACCACAAAGACAGCCTATCATCCAATGTCAAATGGCAGTGCTGAATGATTTCACCGACACTTAAAATCCTCTCTCAAGGCTCATGTGACCAATAACTAGACCGAAGCACTCCCAGTTATTTTGTTTGATATTCGGATAGCCATTAAGGAGGATCCACAGACATCTTGTGCAGAACTGGTGTATGGCACAACTCTCAAGTTGCCTAGCGATATAATAACACTATCTAAGATATCTCCACGTGACACTCAATTCATCACTAATCTCTGGCAAAGAATACAACAATTAAACCCAATCGCCACACTGTCAAGATAAATATTATGTAAGTTCTAACTTAAAATCGTGTACACATGTACACTTACGTATCTATCGAGTAAAAGGCACCGCCGTGCCAGTCATACTCAAGTCTGCACAAGGTCCTTACCAGAAATAACAAAACTTTCGCAACTGAAATAAACAGCCTTATATCTACTTGTCTGTAGACCGTATAAAACCAGCTTATTTGCTTTCGGATACGAGAAGAACTGCTACAAGCTCGGGAAGACATGTTCACTTCTCAAAGCAACTTGCTTCTTACATTACAATTAAAAAATTTTTAAAATTTGTTTTTTTTCACATACTTATCAATATTTTATTTTTATGCCTGTGCATTATAACATTGTCATACGCTGAATCGAATTTTAACCTCTTAATTTTAAAACCTAATTTTGTTATTAAGGGGAAAAATTTCTATAGCATGGATCCTCTGAAATATTTCATAATCTGATGCTGTTCCTTTGAATTGCCATCAAAGGAACAGGGAAATTCTGTGGTGACATTGATAAGGAGAGCGTTTTGCGCCTGCGTTGCTGCCTATAAATACGGCAACTCTAAGGAGAAGTTTTGGGAGAAGTGTAGAAGAGAGAACAGAGACCGGCTATCGAGGAGTAGTATGCATATCTGGTCTTGAAATGAAGATTAATTTTTATTCTGTATTTTGTCTACACAGAGAATATTTAACTTGATATGGATACGAGGATCGCTGTATACCACAATGGTTTCTCCATACACTTTTCAGAGAGAGAAATTATAAAAAGGCCTACTTTCGACACTTCGCAGACAATCAAAATCAAAGTTTTGTAGATCCAACATCTGGTGCAACTATACAGAAAATTAAACCACTGTGGGATGTAGCCAAATGCCGAAACAAAAGACAAACAGAAATGACTTCTAACAATTGGATTCATATTTAGTAGAATTAGTATGGTGGCAATATGTTGAACTACAGAAAATATTCAATTATATAACTGCAGCAATTACCAAATTACGAACTCCACAAAGCTAAATAAATGCTATCTCCCATGGCATATTATGGTTATTCATTTTTATGGGTTGCTATAGAGCAGTAGTCGGCAAACTTCACCTCAAGAGTTGCGTGCGGCCCAGCCACAGATCGATTTTGACAATGTGCGGAACAGTGGTTATATAGCGCAGATATGTGGTTAATATAACGCAGATATGTGGCATGGAGGAAGCACATGCGACTCACAGCCAGTCACAACTTCTCAATCAATGTGTGCAGTGGTCAGTGCCAGGCATGTTTAGAATTCTCACGTGAGTGACGAAAATACCTACTCATCGCTTTTAGCTAGTTGCAATCTTTGAATCAACTGCAGATATCACCGGTATTTTGGCATCAACTTAATAAGTTGTTATAACTTTCCACTGCATTTTTTTTTTTTGGTTATAAAACAAAACATGCATTTAGGAGTCACCTGTCTGGCATGGCTCTACAATGAATAAGCAAGGAAAATGTAAGGTAAAAAATGTGAATTTTATGTTGAATACACAAAATTGTTCGCATTTATACAACACTCAAAATGCCTTCCGACCTGGTTTATTTATCAAGAAAAAGTCGGGCATAAGAAGAAATTAAATTTGGAGAGGCACTTTTAAATTAAACCAGGTCACTTGGCAGTAATTATCCTGCTAGTGATGAGAGGAAGAAAGCAGCTGAGAATCTTCAGAAGAGTCAAGAAAAATGAAGTTCTGTATTTAATTATTGGTTGTAATCTTCCAACACAGAGGCGTAGCTAGAGTGGGGTAGGAAGGAACATCTGTCCCCAAGCGCAGCATCCAGGGGGTGCCAAGCTGATGTTACGAAAGTTTAGACTAAAATGTTTTCCATTCTTGATATACAGAAGGAGCACAAAAATCCTCAGTTGTTCCTGGGCGCTAAAAACTCTAACTACGGCTCTGTTCCAACAATGTTAATATTGCAAACTTTATTGTTAGTCAAACGATTAAGGCAGGCAAACAATACACAGAAGTGAATACATAATCTAAACATATCCAAAGAGGTCTTTCTGGATTTTAAGAACAAGGCAGATATTAAAAAAAATAAATAAATAAAGCGTTGCCACTGTCTGCTAAAGCCGTAAAAGAGTCATTGAATATAACCAATCAGAAAATCAAATATCTTAAACTGCTTTCAGCTTCAGAAATACCAGCTGACAAACCTTGTGACATAAATGACACAGTGCAAGTTTCATTTTTTGTTTGATTTATTTCATTTATGGATCCAAAAGAACTTTTACGAGTTTTGCACACTAAAAGGCCAAGTATGTCATGAGGCTGTCACTGCATGCATGAAGAAAAATCATATTCTACTTAATAAAATTATTTCAATTTCAACAGACAAAAAACGGGCAACAGACGGGGCAAAAAGCATCATTGATCAAGAAGTACTTTGCAGACATTTCAAGAAGAAATTTGCAATGCTATGGAATTGGTGATCAAGATTGTCAGCAGTTGTAACTAAAGCTCTTTATCATTGCCAATTTAGACACTTTTTAATTGAAGTGCAGAATGAATAAACAGATCTTCAGCTGCATAAAAAAGGTATGTTAGCTTTCAAGTAGAAACGTTTAAAGCATGTTCCTTATTATTAGAAATTAAAGCATTTTTCCTTGAGAAGGGTGTTGGCTATCTTGAACTAAAGCACGATCAGTTGATTCAAAGTGGATCAGAGGATTTTATTTCATGACAGACTGGTTGTCTCAGCTAAATAATTTTAATCTTAAACTACATGGGAAAAGAAACACATTTTTTTTAATGTTGGATGAAGTAATTTCATTCAAAAACAAATTATTCCTTTTTGCTCAAGATTTTCAAAGAAAAACATTAATTCATTTTCCAAGCCTGCTGTAACATCATCCCTCCCCCCCCCCAAAAAAAACACTAATTGACATTTACTATTTTAACAGAAATTTTAAATACGAGAGAAGCTTTTCTACAGAGGTTCAGGAATTAAGAAATAGCATAGTAATGTTAGTTAGCATTCTGGGAAAAAAAAAAAAAAACTCTCGGTTCTGACAGAATTGAATTGAATTTCACCCCTTTAATATTGACATTAGTGCTTTTGAAATGCAATTACTGGAGTTAAAAAGCAAAGAACTGTGATGCTCCACACTTGCACTTCTTAATGCTGCTAAGGAAAAGCTGGAGAAAAATAAATATAATCTTAGTTCATGGCAAAAGTGGTCTGCTTTGAAAGACCTGGCGAAGGAAGACTTGATAATTTTCAACACCTAGAATGGTATTTCTGACTCGTATCAGTTAAAAAAAAACTAGAATTTGCTGTTCTTCCAGTCTTTGGTTCTACATATTCCTGTGAACAGCCTTTTTGAAACATGAACCTTATCAAAAGTAAATCGAGAAATCAGCCTTTTTGAAGCATGAATCATACCAAAAGTAATCGAGAAATCATCTTAACAAAGAGAACCTGGAATCCTGCTAGAAATTAAAAACAATGGCATATCAAACCTGACTTATCCAAACTTTTCAAGGAAATGCAAGGTCACTGCTCACATTAAATGCATGTTTTGACATATTTTCATTTTAATGTAAAAAATATTTTTTGTTAGCAAATATTATTATCATTATTATTATTATATCTGGTTTGATTAAATGTTAGTAGCTAGTTTAAATTGACTGCTAAAAACATGACTCTTGAAATGAAATTTGACTCTCAAAAGAAATCTTAATCACTTTACTTCTGATCCTTCGCTCTTCACAGATGCGTGTGCCGACTACCGCCATGGGGTTTCCAATTTTCATCAAATCAGTCTTAAATTCAGACAAATTTTGACAAAGCTATGGCTACTATAACACGGAAGTGCCCCAACTGACCATTCACTGATTGAATGATGGATGTACAATTTGGAGAAAAGAAAGAGATGGAGAAATTATCTTTCACTAAAACTTTAAGTAAGCCAAATAATCCAGTGAACCAACCAATTTTAAATACTGCCAAACCTCCAGTAAGAAATGATCTTCAAAAAACCAGCCATTCATTAATGTTTGTGTCATCCATGCTCTTTTATTTGAATGATAGATGGTGGAGAACATCTTTAATCCTTTAAATGCCTGACGTCATGAATTTTTTCAGATTACGGTTGCATTTATACCTTCCTGCACCATATACACATGCTAAAATTATTAGTTATGGAATTGTTTTGGAATCTTTGATAAGAGTTAGGGCTTTTCCATGAAGTCACCAAGGTATTTTGGGGCACATATTTCCAGAAAAGAACAGTTTTGTCAGCAATATAAATTAGTTCTTGAGATAACTTTTCATTGTCAGTAAGTCTCATGAATTCACCTGCAAATTTTTCAGTTGCTTCAGCATAAGCTAAAGCTAATTTCGCCTGAAATTTTTAACTGCTTCATACCATGGTGGTTTTTTAACTTTGCTTACACAACCTGCTGAATATGTGCAGTTAACTTTTCAATCCATTTTGTCATGAAATACTTTAGCTTGAGCCATTAGCATTTAACCCATCAATTGCATGCCCCCACTGGGATAGTGTCCTAACTTTGTCACGATTATCACTATCAGCATAGCAAATGATTTTTCTTCATTTAATGTGAGTGGGGTGTCAGAAACAAAACACAAAATTAAAAAAAATATATATTATTAAAATTATATATATATACACTCTTTTGCAAAAAAATCGGAGCACCATGAAGGAAGTGGTTGTTTTTGATGAAATTTAATATGTGTATAGCTTATACACAGATAATAAAATGATTAAAAAAAATCAAGGTCATAGTACCTGGTCACGGCTCACAATCACCCACTGAGTGATCAAATCAGTGGTGGGTCGAACTGCTCCTGGCATGGTTGAATTCATCGAGGCAAGGAGTAGTAGAGGTTCCTAATGTCATCCTGGGACACATTCTGTCACGCATTTATCAGTTGTCGCTCCAGATCTGCGATATTTTGTGATGCATAAATCTGGTGGCCTACCATGTCCCAGACATGCTTGATTGGTGAAAGGTCTGGTGACCTTGCTGGCCAAGGAAGACTATCAACCACATAGAGACAGTCCAGAGATGTGCGAGTGGTATGTGACCTGGAATTATCTTGTTGGAAAATGGCCCTAGGATGTCATGCCATGAAAGGTAATGCAACTGGCCACAGGATGGTACCAACATATCATTAAGCTATTAAAGACGCATGGAGGAAGACTAAAGATAATCTGCTGTCACAAGAAATACCACCCCACACCATCACATCAGGGGTTATGGCTGTATGCTTTTGTAAGACAAAGGCTGATTGGGAGTGCTGGCCCCGTCCTCTTCAGATACAACATTTGCTTCAAGAGTGAAGCGGGATTCAACACTGAACACTATACCTTGCCAGTCTGATGGCAGCCATGATGATCAGCACTCCAAATGACTCTGCCGATGCTGTGGGGTCAAAGGCAAACGTCTTAATGGCCTCTGTGAGCGTAACCCCGCCTCAGACAAGTGTAGTGAGATGGTGGGCAGTACTACGGGAGGTATAGACGTGGCTGTAATGTGTTGAATAGTGGAAAATGATACCGTTGGGGCAGTTCGGGCTTGTTAGAACAATCATCATATCTTGGCTCGCATTTGTGCTCCTTGGCCTTCCACAGTCTTCACTTCGTTGGCAATTTCCTTGCAGCAACCATTGCTGCTAACATCTTTGCACAGCAGTGTCTGTATGCTGCAGGTGGTGGCCTACTGCTTGGTATGAAACTTCACGCAACCCTACAAAGCAACCACGTTCGAAGTCGTTTAATTGACTGTAATGTCTTCGATATTATCGTAATGGCATCTTTAGTTGCTTCTTTATGGAATTACAATGGCAGCAACAAAAAAAGATATATTTTCTGCCTCTGTTACTAGTTTTATACTTTGTGAATTGCGCACTAGAAATGCGTGCTATGATCGCAATTCCTGTTCATTTGCCTTGCAACTTTGATCATTTGCATGTTCGATCAAGATGTTTTTGCATACCAAATTTCGTCACGATCGCAAAAGACCTTCTTGGTGCTTTGATTTTTTCGCAAAAGAGTGTATATATACACTATTGACTTTCTGATGCTATACTCCTTACATAATTTTGAGATATATGAGTCTGTATTCCTTTTTGCAGCAATTCTATTTTTGCTTGATTGACAATGAAATAAGTTTTGCAGATGCTCCTGCAGCTCTTCATAAGACAGCTGCAATAATGAAAGCCTGCAAAAAACAATGAGCTGGTTCAGATTAGAAAGTTAATGATGACTGCAATTTGCTGCGTTAACCATAAACTTGAGTTCCTCAGAAGCAGGGCCCATTTAGAGGCTCTGACCTTCCAAGGGGACCCTGACCAACAGTCGTTCTCCATAAATGTCTTTCAGTGTCAAACCGAAATGGAAGATGCCTCCAAATCCAATGGATGCTGTTCCTTCAGTGTCAGAATCAAAGAAGTAAACAAGTTATCCATATGTATTAGACAATCGTTAATGTCTGATTTCTTCAGTTTGCTTTCCAATGTGACATATTCACATTTTCCAACATTTTGACATAAGCATTTTCCCTATTTCTTATTTATATCAACTTACTTTCAGTAAAGAAACACAAGTATAATCAGTGGAACTTTTCAAAATTATTTTTAATTGAGTTTTAATTTTATTTGAATGCAGGTATTTATTGTTTTTAGTTGGTGGTAAGAGGTATTCATTTTATTTAAGAGTAGAAGATAAATATTTAATCAAATTTATAACACTTGTGCATTATTGAATGTAAAATCATCTAAATATGAAAGAATAAAAATAACAATAAAAAAGTAAGATCTCATGCCAAGCGGTGAAATATTCCTACAGTTTTTTTTATAATTTTATATTTTTAAACTTTTAAAATGCTAACCTGATTTTTAATTCATTGTAATCTAAAGTTTTCAGACTGCAAGTTTATTATTACCATTTTTGTTTCTGCCATCATCAAATACTACATGGAAGGCTTTAATTGCCTTCAAAACATAATTCTTGCATAAAATTTTTTTTGCTTTCTATGTTATTTAATGCTGATGTTATGTATGTATATACACACACACATACACATCCCAATATTCATTATTATCATTTGTGTTCTTTTTATTCAGTTTCCATTATGAAAGACTACACTAATTACTCTCGTAAAATTTCATGTTTTATTTGTTGCACATAGCAGATTAACAATCGTCCAAAAGTTCCATAAAATAAAGCATTTCTAATTTGCGATGGGACAGTACATAAAAATCCACATGTTTCGTTAGATGTAAACAGGAGTGTTGAGTTACATGCCACTTAGAATTGGAATTAAAATTATGCAAATTTTCAAAATTTTTCATGTACATTTAAATTAACATAAAACATAAATAAGGCATGGCAGATAGAAAGAACAAATTATGGGAAAATTTCATACATGATCAGAATGTAAAACAAAAACAGTTAGAAACAAAAATATGCATTCATAAATATTTCTCCAAGGTAAAATAATTCCATAGACATACTTGGAAGTAGACTTTTTATAAATAAAAAGTTCTGAATGCTTGATCACAAGGCCAATTTTGCCTGCATGTGTGATTTTTCTAACTTATTTTGATAATTAAATAATGCTAGGTAAGTCAGAAGCAATTTATAAAATAAAATGGTTTGCAGAATTTGCTTCGAATCTATTGAGAACAGAATTGATAATATTTAACATATTGTTAGTAATATTTAGTTCCAGTTTTCTTCTTTTCAAAAACTACTTTGCTACTTTGAAAATAACATAAAATTATAATTGTATTTCTTGGGAAATTTAGTTGCAGCTTTTGAGTGTCTCTGAATTCTGCCTCTCCCTGGTAGCTTTCTAAAAATATCATGTACATTCAGAAGACTGCCATTAGTAAGCTGTCGAAAAAGTATAATTTGTGATCTCAACAGCTAGGAATCCCTTTTGAAAGGAGAAAAATAGCCTTTGCAGAAAAAATACAGAGATGATTAGTTCCTATGCTTAGGTTTCACACATATTAAACATTTGAAAAATATATTCAGATGCAATGGTGAGCTTTAGGAAGATTGGAGAATCAAACTAGCTGGTTGTAAAACTTGTCTTTAAATTGCAAGCACTTGTTTTTGTTTGGCTGCTTGTTTACTTATTCCATGAAAAGTACACTTTGTGTTTCATAACCACACTTTGATAAAAAATTACATTCATATTAAAGCATGATTAAATATTAAATTTTGTATTAAAATAAAAGCCCATTATAGCATTTGCGTTAAAAATACACAATTTTCCAGATTTTGTTAAGTTAGCTTTAATGGGAAATTGTTTTACTGCAAATAATATGCACTTTGATTAGTTTTCAGTTTTTTAATACATTCATATTCTATTTGAAAATTGAAAACAGCATTATTTTGAAAACTATTCACAAGCAAAAACTGCCACATAAATACTTACGATTTTTTGCTTTTAAAATAAAATTAGTGATAACAAACTTATACGTGTCTGACTATGCCATAGAAAGTATAATTTTAAAAGGGAACCAAACAGGGAGCCCCATTTCCAAGAATGAAATTTTTTAACCCACCCTGCTGCTATGTCAGCAAAACAAAACTAGGATGAACAACACCCCACTCCAAACAAAGATATCTTGTGGCTTCAGTTATTTTTTATGTGAGGTAGAAAAAGTGCTAACCCCCATAACTGCTCAAGGGCCAAATGTACGGTAATGGGCAATGCTAATACAGTGGTGCAATTAATGTATTGGCAAGGGTACAACTGCCTAGACCAGTGGTAGCGAACCTTTGTGGGGCCGCGTGCCATTCCGTTTATGACACTGAATTAGAATTCAAAATGCTTAAATCTGAAAACTGGAATCTATTTAACAATGAAAGTATTAGAACTCACCGGCGATCTGCACGAAATTCAAATTCGTTTAGCAAACATTAGCTATTTCAACTTTGGCGTATTTTTTGCCATGTAACAAGTAATATGATTGGCCCAAACAATTGAAATGTCATAAATTGGGTCAGTAAACATGTAATTTCTATGGCGATATATGAAAATCCTATATCTAGGTTTAGGCCTCATGCCAGTGCCATTATATGATAAGTAAGTAAGTGAAACGTTCAAGAACAGACTAAAACAATTGTTTAAATTACATAGTATCATTTTACTGTGATTATTAATTAAGGAGTAATATTCTAGTCACGTGCCGGCTGACGAGGCTCTGCATGTCAACTATACCATAAGTTTGCCATCACTGGCCTACATAACAGGTACTTGAAAGTCACATGCAGGAATCTCGTCCGGGAAAAACTCCTTTTATGATACATCCGCTTTTTCTTGAGGATTATATTCCTCAAGAAAAAGCAGTCTAAACTTTAAAGGGGTTTTTAAAGCTTAGGCTGCTTTAAAATGGATTTTTTGTTTGTTTGTTTGTTGGAGATTCCAATTCAGGATAATGAGCATCCAGATTTTAAACCTGTGCTGATTTAACATCACACCTCACTCAGGAAATGCAAATTCAAACATGTTTTACACCACATTTTGAACTTGTCAATTAATTGCACTGTCCTTTTATTTGACTTCACTTCTCACTATTTTTCTTGCATGATTTATCTGCTTTGAAATTCACTGCCTAATTTTTGCCTATTAATTCTCTAAGGTTTATAAATAATAATTGATATCCATTCAGTGTTTCAAAAGGGATTTCTGATTTCAAGCAGCTATCCACATGCAAAAGTGTATTTCACATCAACATACACCTGCCAAAAATACTACTTTGTTTTTATTATAAATGCATACAATAATGTACCAGTATATGCGCTTGAAATATATTAAGAAATGCATTCACAAGAAAAGAAATTAACTATTTTTACAGTGTTAAGGTGAGAAGATTATCAGAATGTTTCTTGTATTATTTAGTTTTATGGTTTTTTATTAGATGCAAAGAACTTTCTCATGAAATAAGTATTCAAGGAAAGAGAACAGAAAATGCTTCATTTTAAAAGAAACACCATGAACAGTAGTAATTTGCAAAAAAAGTTAATACTTCTCATTAATTTAAAAAACTGAGTTTGTTTTTCCTTCCTTTACTCCTTACAGCATTTTTTGTAAATGCTGCAAAGTTAATAGCTGCTTTTTTTTTAACTTTCATCTTTCCTTTGTGTAGTGTGCCCACCAGCGGCCGAGCGGTAAAGACGCTGAACACTGGTAGTTTATATATATATATATATATATTTACATATTCACAGTTTTTCTAATATAAATTGTTTACTTCATAAACATTCTGTTAATCTTCTCACCTTATCACTGCAAAAATAATCTTCAAAAACATTCATAGATATAAATTGCTTACTTCATAATAGAACTAAAATGTATAAGTGTAGACAGATCCTATTACAATGGAGGACTGAATTAAAAGTTTTATGTTTGCTGATAGATGAAATAGAACATGGCTACTAACAGGTACTACTTTCCTTTTGAAATTTATTAACTACACAGGTGTTATTTTTCATGGGGAATTCATCTACCATTGGTGCATCACATGAAGGTTAGTTGCTATGGAAGTGGACATGTTTTCTATGGGAAATCACTTCTATTCATATTGCACATATGATTAGGAGTAAGTTATCTGAAAATTACACTAGTACTCAATGATCTCATCTTTGCAGTCAAAACAGTGTTTTGATTTTTCAATTTATTTGAGGCTATTTTATGTTTTGATCTGAGTTCTTAACCTGAAGAACTTCTGTTAAGGTTTACGAAATTAAATCATTTTCACCTGTTCATTTTGAAAGTTTTTTTTTCATTGATTACAGGCTTCTTAGTTGATAGTATGCTTAAACTGTATATTTTTCAAAAGATTGATGAATTGACAAAAAAGCAAAGAAGAACATATTATTCAGTAACACTGGATTAATCAACACATACAATTTGACATTTAATCACTAAGGCTATATAAACAATATTTGTTGCCTATATTGTAATGAAGCTTGATAAGTTCCTCATCCATTATTTTATGCGGAGAATTATGATAATTTTGGAACAAAAAGGATTCTGTCAATACCAACATAAAGTGCAATAAAAATAAATTGCATTTCACTTAATGTCCTGCATTTTAAATACTCATCAAGCAGGTTTCAATCCTGCTATTGATTTTTATTCTTTCTGGCGTAATGAATGATCTTAGACTAACATATCATATTATGATACAGGTACTGCTTTCACTTTCTACTACAGTTTATCAATGCATAATATTATACTAAACTGAAGATATTCAAGATTAATTCATAAAATGAGACATAATGTGATTCATTTAGTACTTTCCATAATTTTTTTTATTTGCCTATAAATAAAATGATAATAAAAAGCATAAAAATAATTTACCTTGGAGAGCTCTGATCAACTAATTTTGGTGGTGGTGGAATATCATACAATGCCTCATCTAGAGCAGGTGAACAAAACTGTCGAGGTGGGGTTATTTTAGAAAGGCTACATCTTTCAGGTAATAAAGAGTCCATATGTGTACCTACAACAAAGCCTTGTGGTGGCAGAATTGAAGATAGAGAGTCATTGCTACCAACATCAAGCTTTATAAGAGTCAAATGATCTTTAAAAAAAAAATTACAATTATTCACACTTATACAAATAGTCTTACTTATTGGGACAACAAATATCAGCAACTCTAATCATCAAGACTGTATCTTCCTTGGTTGAGGAAAATTAAGGGTGTTATTTATTTTCTTTCAACATTTTTAATGATTTAAATAATATAAAAAGATAATATAATAAATTACATTCTCTCATTTATTTTACTTTCTTGGTTTACTGATAATTTGATTCTTACTCAAAGATCAAGAAACAGTTTGGATCTAATGCAAATGCATTGGTTGTCAATAAGACCTACTTTGGAAGATCAGTTAAACAACATTGTTCAAAATGCTAATTCACACAGAGAATAGCAGCCATATAGTATGTAATGCAAAGAACTTCAAAGAAATGACAAGAAGCAAATTTGCAAATACGAAAAAAAGAAGACAAAAGCAAAAGAAAGACATTTAGAACATTCTGATCAGTCAAGACACAAGACACTCACGCCGACGTGGAAAATAGTACAGGCAAATCGACAACCTTGTATTCGGCGCAAATTTTGTAAAATCCCAATCGATTTCGAGGGCAAAAAGGGTCCCCTTCATCAGAAGCAAAAACTTCTGCAAATAGAGAAAGCGAATGTCGATCATATTTATACCCTACAGGCAAACAAGGTAAGGAGACGATAGCGCTATCCGTCGGCAGACATAGTAACAAAAAATGAAGGGTCAAGTTAGTACAATTTTAAAGGCATTAGGCTAGACTGGATTGGAACTAAAGTCACTGACTAAACAGGATTGTGGCGACATCATTCGCGTTGATGAAGCGCCATCAGCGAAACTTCTCTCATGCGTTTTTCTTTTCACCAGAGTGGCAACAGTAAGCCTTCAATAAGAAAACGAACATTGACTGATCTTCTGTTTGTATTATTCCATATCCAAAAAATGTAAATAAATATTACTCTTCTTGGAGTCAGAACGACGTTTAAAGTTTCCTATGTTCCAAACTTCCACACTGGTTTACCCGGATGCGATCCAATTCAGCTTATGAAGTGTAAAGATGGAAAAAGAACGTACGATGTTTTTGTAATATAACGAGACTGAAATACTCTTAAAATGGTAAGTCCATTTTAAAAATTCTTGTTCTATATTGCAATATGCCTTCAGATGTAATGTATGCAATTAGAATTCTCTGAATGCATCAAATGTGTTAAGAATAAATGAACTAGTTTTTACTAAGCAATCTTTAAGCAGAAAAGCTTAAGCTTTAAAAAAATAAAAAGTTGGATAAAGGTAGCTGCACTTCCGTTAAGCCTAATTCTACTATGGCTGAAGGAGATGAAAGTAAAGAAACTGAAACTAATGCCACACCTGCGACTGTCGCCAAGGTCAGCATCAAAATTCCCCCTTTTTGGAAACCTGACCCTAAAATATGGTTTCTTCAGATTGAAGCCCAATTTCGCAATGCTGGAATAACGGCTGATCAAACAAAATATGATTATGTAGTCAGTTCTATTGAAACAGGGACATTGTCACAAATCTCTGATATTCTCACTAAACCACCAAACAACGGCAAATATCTGGCCATTAAAAACAGGCTGATTGAAATTTTTGCCGACTCTGAAACACAGAAAACCCAGAAACTTCTGACCGAATTAGAACTGGGTGATAAGAAACCATCCCAACTTCTCTGCGAAATGCGTAACTTGGCGGCTGAGAACGTGCCAGATGAATTTTTGAAAACATTGTGGATGCAACGACTACCACTTAATATGCGGAGCATTTTATGTGTAAGCAGTGATGATTTGTCAAAATTGTCTACAATGGCTGACAAAATTTGGGAATTAAATCCCAATCCACCACAGGTAGCTCGCATTGTTTCTTCCCCATCTGATAACATTACCGCCGAAGATCTACAGAAACAGATATCAAACTTAACACTGCAGGTAGCAGAAATGAATAGGCGTAGAAACCCCAGTCCAGAAAGACGACGATACAAGTCGAATTCTAGAAATAGTTTCAAAAATAACAATAACCCCAGTCCAGAAAGACGACGATACAGGTCGAATTCTAGAAATAGTTTCAAAAATAACAATAACCCAAATAATTGTTATTTTCATCAACGCTTTGGTGAGAGAGCGTACAAGTGCACTCCACCATGTAAATATCAGGCCTCGAAACAGGAAAACTGAATCCCCGGCCTTCGATGACGACAGAAAGTCAAGGGGTACAGCTGAGTCGTCTATATATTCGTGACAACGCATCAGCAACCCATTTTTTAATTGATACCGGAGCGGAAATATCGGTTATTCCACCAACACCATCGGAAAAAAGAACTGTGGCTAAGCTTGAGTTATTCGCAGCTAACGGTACAACAATCAAAACATATGGTCAAAAATTATTAGAGCTAGATTTAGGGCTACGCAGATCTTTCAACTGGCCTTTTATCATTGCGGATGTTAATAAACCTATCGTCGGAATAGACTTTCTTTCACATTTTAATTTGTTAGTTGATAGTAAAAACAGAAAATTAATTGATGGCACCACCTCATTAGCAACTACAGGTGCTTTGTGTAACAATAGCGTCACTCCTAAATTCATTGTTAATACTTTTCACAACCCATATAGAGACATCCTAAACAAATTTCCTAACTTACTTAAACCCAACATAAAAAACAATAAAGTTAAAGAACATGATGTGCAACATTACATCGAAACCAAAGGTAACCCTGTATCCTTTAAAGTCAGAAGACTTTCTCAAGAAAAGTTGATTGCCGCGAAAAAGGAATTCGATTATATGCTGCAGGAAGGTCTCTGCAGACCATCCAAAAGCAGCTGGTCAAGTCCATTACACCTCACTTTAAAAAAATCCGGTGACTGGAGACCATGTGGCGATTACCGTGGCCTTAATGCAAATACTGTTCCAGACCGTTACCCACTACCATTTCTAACGGACTGTACTCATATTCTGTATCGAAAAACAATTTTTTCAACAATAGATTTGCTAAGAGCCTACCAACAGATTCCTGTGCATGAAGCTGACATTCCGAAGACAGCCATCATAACACCTTTCGGACTTTTTGAATTTCCTTATATGACATTTGGCTTACGCAACGCTGCACAAACCTTCCAAAGGTTTATGAATACAGTGCTTAGCGGCCTAGACTTTGTATTTTGCTATCTCGACGATATCCTCATCGCCTCGCCAGACACTGAAACACACAAAAAACATCTTGAATTAATATTCCAAAGACTCAATAACTATGGACTGTGCATAAACATTGCAAAATGCAAATTTGGTCTGAGCAAAGTTGAATTTTTAGGATATGAAATATCAAAGGAAGGAATCAAGCCTCTTTCATCGAAAGTCAATACAATTAAAGAATATCCTAAACCACAATCCTTTACAAGCTTACGCAGATTTTTGGGCATGGTGAACTTTTACCATCGTTTCATTCCAAACTGCGCCAAACTACAACAACCCCTGACAATCTTACTGAAAGGAGTGAAGAAAAACAGCAAAAAAGCTTTAATTTGGACCGAAGATGCGCTGAAGGCTTTCACTGATATCAAAAGCGCACTGTGCAACTCTGTAATGTTAGTTCATCCCAATCAAGCGGCGCAGATCACCCTAACTACAGATGCATCTGATTCTGCCGTGGGTGCCGTGATTCATCAACTATCCGATAATGACAAACAACCGCTAAGTTTTTTCTCCCGATCTCTCTCACAAACACAGAGAAATTACAGTGCATACGATCGAGAACTACTTGCAATCTACCTAGCGATAAAGCATTTTAAACACATTCTGGAAGGACGATCGTTTACTGTCTTCACTGATCATAAACCTATCACTTTCGCTTTCCACCAAAATTTAGATAAAGCTTCTCCAAGACAAGTACGGCAGTTGAACTACATTGCCGAATTCACTACAGACATACGCTACATTTCTGGAGAAGAAAACATTGTAGCTGACACGCTATCGAGAATCGACACCATCGCTATCCCAGCTCCAATTGATTATACAGTTATTGCAGATTGCCAGGAGGATGAAGACCTCAGGATTCTTAAATCAAATTCCAGTTTCAAAATAGTACAAATTCCTATTCCGGATAGCAATAAGAAAATTTATTGTGATACCTCCACTAATTTTAACAGGCCATATATTCCTAAAGAATTTCGAAAACAATTATTTTGCTCTATACATAACTTATCCCATCCTGGAATTCGTGCAACAACGAAGCTGGTGACAAAAAGATTCATCTGGCCTGGCATAAACAAAGACTGTCAGCTGTGGTCTAGAGCATGTTTGCAATGCCAACGAGCCAAAATACACAAACATACCCATGCTCCAGCTGCTGAATTCAAAGTCCCCAGTCAACGTTTCAAGCACCTTAATATCGATATTGTTGGCCCCTTACCATCTTGCAAAGGTTTTAGGTACCTGGTTACCATCATCGATAGATTCACTCGGTGGATCGAAGCTGTACCTCTGGAAGACCAAACCGCAGAGTCCGTCGCCCATGCCCTCATCACGACTTGGATTTCCAGATTTGGAATTCCAGAGAAGATAACGTCTGACCAAGGTCGACAATTTGACAGCCAACTCTTCAGATCCTTGAGCAAATACTTAGGCTTCAAGGCTAATAGCACCACGGCTTATCACCCACAGTCTAATGGTTTAATTGAACGACAACATCGAACCTTGAAAAACAGCCTAAAATCCCACCTGCAAACGTCAAATTCTTGGACTGACGTTCTACCTTTGATTCTTCTTGGCATTCGATCCGCCATTAAAGAGGATTTGCATTGTTCTTCTGCTGAACTTGTGTACGGTGCACCAATCTGTTTGCCTGGAGAATTTTTCAGTTATGTCCCCACTGTTACGCATTCAGATTTTATACAAAAATTGCAAAGTCACATCCAAAACCTAAAACCAACACCGACAACCAGCCATGAAAAAAAAACAATTTTCGTACACAAGGACTTAGCAAATTGTTCACATGTATTCATCTATAATAACATGATTTCATCTTCTCTTCAACCAGCCTATCTAGGACCATATTTAGTTAAGAAACGTTTCGAGAAATTTTTCGATGTGGAAGTTTCAGGTAAAATTAAAAGGATATCGATAGATAGACTGAAACCATGTTTCAGCCTCAAGAATGAAATAACAGCAAATCTCCAGACACACGAAGCTGATAACTCCAAAATCTCACCTCCACTTCCTAGAGACAATGATTCTTCCAAAGATATTCATCCTAGATACACAAAAGCTGGACGAAGGGTGAGATTTCCTGCATACCTGAAGGATTACAAGGTATAACGCTATCACTGGCAAGGGGGTGTGTGGCGACATCATTCGCGTTGATGAAGCGCCATCAGCGAAACTTCTCTCATACGTTTTTCTTTTCACCAGAGTGGCAACAGTAAGCCTTCAATAAGAAAACGAACATTGACTGATTTTCTGTCTGTATTATTCCATATCCAAAAAATGTAAATAAATATTAATCTTCTTGGAGTCAGAACGACGTTTAAAGTTTCCTATGTTCCAAACTTCCACAAGGATAAATTTTTGTGAATGTGAAAAGCTTCAAGAAAACCCACTTCCCTAATAGAACCAGCTTTCTGGATAATTATAGCAGAACCCAAATCAAACTTGTGATTGAATTTCCAACTATGATTAGCTATTGAAGATTCGTTAATTTCGCCTTTTCGGACATAAGATAAATGTTTCTTTAAGCAAAACTTTAATGCTCTTTTCGTTTGGTCAATATAACTTAAGCCACACTGACAGGATATGCTATGAATTCCCCAAGAATTGAAGTCAGAAATAGAATCTTTAAGAACCGAGCCTCCGATTTTATTTACAGGCGAGAAAAAAACATGAAAATTAAACTTGTTTAAAATCCATGCAATTTTGTAACTGATAGAAGGATGAAATGGAAGCACAACAAGGTTATTAATGTTATTTCTAGCATCAGAATGCGTTCTTAGATGGCACGATGAGAACTTGCGAACAGCTTTATCAACGACTATGGGAGAAAATCCTCGGTCAAGGGCAACAGGTCTTAAATAATTGAGTTCATTAGCAAGAAGAGATTCTGAGGAACAAACTTTGAAAGCTCGAAATACATAATAGTAAAAAGAAGCCATGTTTTGCTTAGCCGGGTGACATGACTTAGCATGGGGATGTAAACAAACAGAAAATTGTTTACGATAAACAGTTGTGCTGAAATCAGATCCATTGCGGATTATAAGAATAATTAAGGAAGGGAAGTGTATTATCAGATTCAGTCTCAAAAGTGAACTGGATGGCTGAATCAATTGAATTTATAACAGATAAAATCTGGGGTAAGTCTCCCTCATCACCATCAAAAAGAGCAAAAGTGTCATCTACATAGCGAATCCACAGACGAAAAGATAGTTTTTAAAGTAATTTGACCTCAAAATAGTGCGTGTAAATGTCAGCAAGTACAGGACTGAGGGAATTACACATAACTAGTCCTTCAATTTTGTGAAAGTATTCATTTTAGAAAATAAAGTGAGTTTGACACACAGATTCTTTAGTGAGAGAAATTAACTCTTCAATGTCACTATGTGAAAAATAGAATTCTGGAAGTCTAGTTTCAAGGCATTTTAGTGCACCTTCGACTGGAACATTCGTAAAAAGCGATTTAACATGAAACGAAACCATAATGGACTGCAAGGGGGAAGTATCTTAAAGTTTATTGATGACTTCGAAAGAATTTTCTACAGTGTGAATATTGTTGGAAAGTAAAGGACAAACTATGGAAACTAAACATTTGGCCAAAGGGTAGGATGTCGTTCCTAAATTGGAAACTATAGTTTGAGAAGGAATTCCAGTTTTGTCAACTTTAGGGAGAGCATAAAATCTAGCACAGTTAGCAATAGGTGGAATGAGTCATTTCTTAAGATGAGTCTAAAGTATATGAGAAGATTTTACAGCTGTTTTAACTTTTGTGAGGTCAGAAGTTGAGGGATCTTTAGGGATCAAACAGTATGTGCTTTCACTTATCAGTTTTGTGACCTCATTAATGTATGTGTGTTTGTCAATAACCACAATTTGTCCACCCTTATGAGCCTTTGAAATTATAATATTAGGATTTCAATGCATTTCACGTAAAGCTTTCGTTTCTTTTTGTTTGAAATTCGAAACAAATGAATTGTTGCTAAAATTCACATTATAAGTAATTAAGTGGCGAATTATGTTTCTGAAATTTTAAAGAATTTAAAAGCTCTTTCAGTAGGGCAGATGATTTGAGGAATGGAAGGTTTTGATGACTTAGAAAAGTTAAAGTTATATTTTAATACATTCATTTGATCCTCTGAGAGATTCACCTTCAAGATATTAACAATGGGATTAGTGTTAACCGTGGGAAGATCCACAAGATGGGCAGGGCTAGCTGAAAGGGGCTTGAGCTTTTGGAATTTAGAACCACACATTTAACCACACAACATTTTCCTTCTTTGTTCATGCTTTTGAAATATGTCAACAGATAAGAATCGATTTTGTAAGTTACGCCTTAAGAGTATGAAATTCTTGAACCATCTCTATTTTTTGCACAAATGCAAACATCAGAATATCATTCCCAAATTTATACAAATTAAATGTAGTCTCAAATCTTCTGTTCACATATCGAAAATTATGCATAAATTTAAATTGTCACTACTTCGTCACACTATAAGAAACATGCGCAAACGTCTGGCTAAAATTGAACAGGAATTATATCACCTTCATTTAAAAACTGCCAATTCCACTTTCAATTTTTCCTCATTTGATCATAAATCTTGGTCTAGGGCAAACTGCTTGCCAATGCCATAAAAACATCAGTGTTTCTAAATTCCAAAAGCTCACATCCTTTTCAGCTAGCCCTGTCCATCTTGTGGATCTTCCCATGGTTAACACTAATCCCATTGTTAATATCTTGAAGGTGAATCTCTCAGAGGATCAAATGAATGTATTAAAATATAACTTTAACTTTTCTAAGTCATCAAAACCTTCCATTCCTCAAATCATCTGCCCCACTGAAAGAGCTTTTAAATTCTCTAAAATTTCAGAAACATATAATTCGTCACTTAATTATTTATAATGTGAATTTTAGTAACAATTCATTTGTTTCGAATCTCAACCAAAAAGAAAAGAAAGCTTTATGTGAAATTCATTGTAATCCTAATATTATAATTTCAAAGGCTGATAAGGGTGGACAAATTGCGTTTATTGACAAACACACATACATTAATGGGGTTACAAAACTGACAAGTGAAGGCACATACTGTTTGATCCCTAAAGATCCCTCAACTTCTGACCTCACAAAAGTTAAAACAGCTGTAAAATCTTCTCATATACTTTAGACTCATCTTAAGAAATGACTCATTCCACCTACTGCTAACTGTGCTAGATTTTATGCTCTCCCCAAAGTTCACAAAATTGGAATTCCTTTTCAACCTATAGTTTCCAATTTAGGAACGACATCCTACCCTTTGGTCAATTATTTAGTTTCCACAGTTTTCTTTTTTTTCTTTACTTTAGGATTTTCTCCCATAGTCATTGATAAAGCTGTTTGCAAGTTCTCATCGTGCCATCTAAGAACACATTCTGATGGTAGAAATAACAATAATAACCTTGTTGTGCTTCCATTTCATCCTTCTATCAGTTACAAAATTGCATGGATTTTAAACGAGTTTAATTTTCATGTTGTTTTCTTGCTTATAAATAAAATCGGAAGCTCGGTTCTTAATTTCTGACTTCAATTCTTGGGGAATTTACAGCATATCCTGTCAGTGTAGCTTAAGTTATATTGGCCAAAAGAAAAGAGCATTAAAGTTTCGCATAAAGACACACGAATCCTACGTCTGAAAAGGCAAAATTAACAAATCTTAAATAGCTAACCATAGTTGGAATTTCAATTTGAAGTTTGATTTGGGTTCTGCTATAATTATCCAGAAAGCTGGTTCTATTAGGGAATTGAATTTTCTTGAAGCTTTTCACATTCACAAAAATTTATCCTGTTTAGTCAATGACTTTAATTCCAATCCAGTCTAGCCTAATGCCTTTAAAATTGTACTAACTTAAGCCTTCTTTTTTTGTTACTATTTCTGCCGACAGATGGCGCGATTGGCTCCTTACATTGGTTGCCTGTAGGGTATAAATACGATCGACATTCGCTTTCTCGATTTGCAGAATTCTTTGCTCCTGATGAAGGGGACCCTTTTTGCCCTCGAAAATCGATTGGGATTTTACAAAATTTATGCCAAATACAAGGTTGTCGATTTGCCTGTTCTATTCTGATCAACATTCAAGGCTTTGAATAACTTTGAAAATCTTTCCCAAAACATTTCAGCGACTCTTGTGGACTACACAATCCCTATGTAACTTAATATTTTCAGCCTGCATAAGTTTCGTTACAATCAATATTTGCACGGTTCTTCACAGTTTGCATTAGTATAACAGGCAAGAAAATGTCAAATAAACAGCTTCACAAAGTGACGTAAAATTTTATTTAACTGCTTTCTAACTTGGCAAGATCAGGAAATGGAACTTGCACTAGATTTTCATTTTGCCATACTTAATATAGTTTCAAAAATGCAGAACTGCATAATCCTGCAAAAAATATATTTAAACAAAAATATGTGCAATGTGAGATAAAGTGGAATAGAGAAAAGCTAGCGTTACAACCATTTAAAGAGGCATAGAAAAAATTAATGAGGTATGTGGTCACCTCTGACTGAGATGGAAGCTAAAGTGATTTTATTGTTATAGATGATATACATATATATATATACATATATATATATACTTTTGTATATATATATATATATAATTCAAAAGATGCAAGCCATATTTACAATTTTACACTTTTGCCATTGTTTTAGGGTAAAATATATGTAAACTACACGTGTGTGAGCACTGCATTTTCTTTTTAATAAATATTTACTACATTTAGTAACATGTAATTTTATTTTACATTAAACCACAGTTAACAGGATATGTGGAAGTTGATTTTTATAAAGGAATTCCTAAATGGGTCTTCTTTACCTTTGCATTATACATGTGAAGAATCACCCAATAATGATCAAGGCACCATTTTGTATGCTTTAACTACTGTGACTTAAACTGACGCATAATGACAGTGAGTTGTCTCGTACACCACTTCTGCTAAAAACATAAAAAAATATTGTTTTATTTTTCTTATTTGATTAAATGTTATTTAACTTCCCACATTTAACTTTTTATGAAGATATAAAGAAATTTTCATGTTTAAATCACTGCATTAAAATAAAATATACACTGACTACCAATAAGTATTTGGACACCTATGCAAATGACGATATCTGTGGTCCTAAGGTACGTCACAGACTCCGCCGGTATATATTATCTAGGAAACAGCATCGACTTTAGTCACATGCAAGATGCCTCACAGTTCGGAGCTCTCTGATTTCGAGAAAGGTATAGATATCGGGTATCACAAATGTGGCCGATTCTTAAGGGACATATCTAGCGATCTGAAGAATCGAAAATGGACAGTGGCCTATGTGATTAAGAAGTGGAAGGTGAGCGGTGATTGTTGGAATGTGCCACGAGTCGGCAGACCAACGAAACTGGGAGATAGAGACCGACGAGTGCTGTCCAGAGAAATTCGGAAGAACCGCACCCAACCGATGGCCTTCAACAGGCATCCGGGAGTATTGTTTCAATGAATACCATCCGTAAGGAAGCACATCTGCTTGGTTTTCATGGTCGTGCTGCTGCCCAAAAGCCTTTGATCACAAAGTCCAACCGCGCTGCTCGGTTAATGTGGTGCAAAGCACATCGAAATTGGACCGTTGATCAGTGGAAACGGGTTCTTTGGAGTGAAGAATCAAGGTTCACCCTTTACCATTCGGATGGCAGGGTCTGGGTCTGGCGTCTACCTGGAGAACGTCTCTGCCAGAATGCATTGTGCCAACAGTCAAATTCAGCGGAGGTGGAATTATGGTCTGGGGGTGTTTCTCCTGGTATGGGCTGGGACCCTTGGTCCCCATTTATGGTAAGCTCAACTCCGATGCCTACTGCACTATTTTGGATGACAATGTGCTTTCTACGTTGTGGCAGTTTTACGGGTTGGACCCCTGTTACTTTCAGGACGACAATGCCAGTTGTCATGTTTCGACGTTAACCAAGGCTTGGTATGGTGCCAATGGAGTTCATCGAATGGACTGGCCTGCCCAGAGTCCAGACCTGAACCCTATCGAGAACCTCTGAGACGAGTTCCATCGCCGAATTCAGGGGTGCACTACCCGTGCAAAATCGGTAAAGGAACTTCTATGTCTTCTTCAAGCCGAGTGGAAGAAAATACCACTAGCTGTCATACAAAGACTTGTGGAAAGTATGTCCCGGAGGGTCCAGGTTGTAATTACCTCTCGTGGAGGCTCTACCAACTATTGATGTTGAATAAAGTTAGTTTTTTTTTTCTATTACAGGTGTCCAAATACTTATTGGTAGTCAGTGCATATACTATGAATAATAATTCCCTCCTTTAAAAACTTTCTATTTTCTTTGCTTACATACCTAAATGCATGAAGAAAATTTAAAAATTCAGGTTTTTATTTTATATCAAAATTTACGATGAGCATACTTTAATGAGAATACAGAAAATTCCTTTTTTCTTACAGAATTATAATTTGAGATGCATTTTTTGCATTGTAGACACACCGGTTCTTTGCATTGTCTATATTTGCAAGCTGTTTTCCTTTTTTTGGCTCAGTGGACAAATACAAAAGTACTTCCTTTTTTTGGCTCAGTGGACAAATACAAAAGTACTTTTTTAAATTTAATTTGTCATCTTCAATCACAGTATTATTTTCTCCATCACCATTGATTCTGAAAACTCTTCTTATTGTAAGTTTGAGTTCTTTAGGGAAAAATTATGAGGTCATCTTCCGTTTTACATGGGACTGCACCAATTCATTTGCTAATGAAATCATGAAGTCGTTTTGCTTCATTTTCGGAGCTACTGGATAAGAATGAAATAATATGAACGCATTTACTACCCAGATATCCAAAATTCTGAAGAATATTGCCATAGGCCAATGTTGGCTTCAACAAACACTTGAATAGATTGAACGTTTCTTGTTAAATTTATCTACGTAACCTTTGGTCAAATTGTACATGGATATTTTTTAAGGTTTCCCTGAAGATGCATTAGCGTAACAAGAATGGTGCATTGCAGATATCAAAATCACAACTTACCTTTCCTTTGGGATATAAGAAATAAACTTTATGTCTTTCATAAAACCATACAAAGAACTACCCATTTTTCCGACTTATTACATTGAAATTCCTTAGGGATTTCCTTTCTGTCTCTTTTCAAATTTTCTTTCAAACTTTCTTCTTTTTTTTTTCCAGTTCCCACAAATGTAAGTTCTTTTTCTTAAGATTTTTTTAAGCTTAAAAATTGAAAAAAATTTGTCCACTGTAAAGTTTCTATAAGTTTTTTATTATTATTATTATTAGTTCCATGAACCAAGAACTGCCTATGTCAGTTTCTTCAATTGTTTTTTTTCTTCAGAGAGCCGTTCTCCATCTGAATCTTTTCCACAGTAGATATTCCGCATTATATAGGTAGTTATTTCTTGCAACACAGGACACATCTTTATGACATATTTATCAGACATGTACCCTGCGAAAAAAAGGGGGGAACAGTTCTATATCTCCCGCTCTACTGGGCCGATTGACAAAATTCAACTTGCATTTTTTATGTCTGGAAAGCGCGACTCAGGATATGTATTAGATTTATATATAGCATTTTTAAAATATAGGTATTTTGACAAAAAAAATCGGGCTTTTTCTGAAATGACATGACAATTATTTTTTTATATTTTGATTCTACGATTCAAATTATGGCAAACTCCCAAGTTTTTTAAAAATCGCACGAGTAGTTTTTAAAAAATTAGCTCTTAAAATGTAGCTCCTCAATGTTCATTCAATTTGGTCTGTATGTAATATCTCTTCTTTTATGAAACCCATTTTTCATTATTTATTTTGAAATAATTTTTATAAATTTTTTGAAAAAATTTTGAATTATAACCTATAAAATTTTTAACATTATCTTAAAGCAGATGTATTTCTAGGCACATTTGCAAAAAATTTTCTAAGATATACATGAATTTACATATTGGTGTGTTTTGAAATTTGGCATATTAGTTACAAGCTATAACAACACCAAATGTGTTTTACGCACTTTATTAAAATTATTTGAAAGTATGAATGATGACTTTCTTTACGCTCGTCTACAATGAAAAAAAGGAAATGAAAATAGCTTGCGATAAATTAAGAAGTTTGCCAAGTGGTAAAGTAATATTTGGGGTAAACTGGAAAAAAAGCGCCAAGATAATTTTTTGCATTTCTCAGTAAATTTCGCACCACATTTTACAAAATTTAATATTTAGGCATAATTTGAGCCATAAAATTGAAATAATAAAAAAAATTGGCATGTCATTTTTGAAAAAGTCCGATTATGTGTCAAAGTACGTGTGTTAGAACAATGCTATATATATATGTGTGTGTGTGTGTGTGTGTAATATACATCCCAAGTAACGCTTTCGAGACATGAAAAACGCAATTTGAATTTCATCAATTGGCCCAGTAGAATGGGAGATACAGAACTGTCCCTTTTTTTGTTTTGGTGCAGTGTACATACTTGTCACATATAAACAGAAATAACTCAAATAACTCAATTATATTAGGAATGAATTATCACTATACTATTCAAAGCCATGCCAACCTTACTCTTGGTATGCCTGTGTAGCACAGGACATAACATAATGTGAGGTTGTGGCATATTTTGATTCTGAAATAGCTTATTAGCTGAAACTGCAATGCAACGCCGGTATTATGATGCATTTAATGGTATTGTTCAACATGCAAATACAATTTACAGCTCAATTTGGCCAGTGCTACAATTTTATAAGTAAACTGTACAGAAAATATAATAAATTATAGATAATGAATGGATTGCAACTAATGTTTACTCACGTATATGAATTAAATTTTCGCAACCTACAGTCTAAGAAACACTACTCTAATGTACGAATAGCCTTGAGTAAGGCAAATTATTAGGTAAATCAATAGCTGCCATCACTAACAGTCAGATTCTCTAAGACAACCAACACTATGAAATATGAAAATAATCTGAAATCTTGAGTGGTCATCTTGGAGAAGGATATCTGTGAGAAGTCTTGTTTGTAATAATTAGCATTTAACATTTTTGATTCAAATGCAAGTTATATTTCCTTTGAATTTCAAAAACCTAAAAAATTAACAAATAAATTATGTTTAAAAGTGTAAATAAATTTACCTTTTATAACCTCCTCAATCTGCTTTGCAATGCATGTGTTCAGATCATCCAAAATATCAAAAACAGTTCTTTTTCTAATATTTTCAAGATTTGGATTGATACCTAAAAAGGAATTACGAATGTTAATAAATATGATTTCTATTTTTAGTTTTTTTGTCACAATGCGCAGTACATACTATTTTAGTATGAAAAACTGCTTATCTACAGTAGAAGTCAAATACAATACAGTTTCTGCTTACAATATGTTGAGCCATATATCATAAATAAGCTTAAAAATGTCACTTTATTCAGACTGGAAAATTAAAGTATGAGTTATTTGTTATTAACAAATTACTTTTAGGTTTATGACATCAATTCTTAAGACTTCCGAAAACGAAGATCACTAAAATCTAATATTTTCTCAGTGAATTGAAGACATAAGTTGACCTACTTTTACACTATGCAGAAAGTTGTATTGCACTTAAATGAATTTTGACATTACAATAGAACTATTATAGAATATAAGGAGAATAAATATTCATTTTCCCACTTTAATAGCTTAATATTTTAAACTGCTTTAGATGACAAAACAGCATAAATTCAGAGATTTATTGGGCATCATGAGTAAAATATTAGAGTAACGTTTTTTTTCACTGATATTTTCTACCGCTTTCATGGCGGATCAAAACTTTCGACCCCTCACACCCGAGGCTGCAAAAGCGGTCGCCTCGTGGCGGGTCTGCCTGATGAAATCGTGAACTTCGCGGACGAAAATCTAGACTCGAAATGGAACGAATTGTTGCTAAAGGACACCCTCAATATTATGGAATACACCACTGTCTCGGGGTACGTTGCGAAAATCAGGAACATAATTAATTCGATCAACATGTGCTTGGACTCTGTCGGTGATTTGGAACACACACTGATAGTTAGCTCTATGAAAAGGAAAAGGGCCGTCGCCGAAGAATTAAAGCAGTTGTTCGAGGGTAAGTGCAAATCTTTTGGTGACGCTAACCCTGAATTTTCTAATCTTAGTTATTCTGAAATGTCATGTAAACTTGCTCAATTACCCATGTCAAATGCTGATGTAAATAGTAGTAATGATATTAGTGATAGTGATGTAATGGTTATTAGTGGAGCCTGTACCGCTAAAACTAGTAATGAAAATAACCCCAAAAATACTGCTATTGAAACATGCTCTGATGATGTGCATAATAATTCAATCAAGCCTAAACGCCCTTCAAAAATGTCGGGAAGAGATCAATTAAACACAGGATGCCGATGGGTTTATTTCGCCCAGCAAAACGGCCAGGCCCCCTAAATTAGTGAAAAGTAATTTAGAAATTCTAACTAACAACAAATTTGAAAACCTCAAAAATGATGTTTATGATACTGTAGAAAATAATATAGATACGCAAGCAGAAAATGTAATAACTGAACCCCAAAACGTTTAGCCAATTATGGCAAAACCTAACATAAAGTACTCAACTTTCTTAAGAAAATGATAATTGATATTTCCAACTAAATTTTGCTGGAAAAGTTTCGAGAGAATTTTAAAAAATATTTCCCGAAACGGAAGACGATCATAAGGAGATCACCAAATATCTGGATGCACAAAAAGTTGACCACTACCTAATTATGAAAAACTATGAGAAACCTGTTAAAGTAGTGATAAGAGGTCTACCGATAGACTGTTCGTGTGAGGAAATTCGCGAAGAATTAAATAACTTACGTTTCAAAGTCCGTAAGGTAGCACAACTCCACAGATTAAAAACTAAAGCCCCAATGCCACTCTTTCATATTCAACTTGAACATACACCAGATGT
>KK122051.1:0-232308 GCA_000611955.2 Stegodyphus mimosarum | reverse complement strand
ATGTTTGGAAAATATATGAAATGAAATACTTCATGTTATTCTACATAGAAGTTGAAGAGTGCAAAATTAATGGACACACGGTTCAGTGTTTCAATTGCCAACAATTCCATCACAACGCCGAACAATGCAAACTAAAGCCGCGCTGCGTGAAATGCGCGGCGATCACAAAACCTCTGAATGTGACTTAAAGAAAATTGATATAGTTAAGTGCTGTAACTGTTTGGAGACTGGTCACACCGCCGATTGGAGGGGGTGCCCAAAATTCCCTAAGTCAATTAGTAAACAATCAAAAGATGCTGAGAACACCCAGCATGTCAATAGTCACAAAAATGACACAAGAAACCCACAGGTTACTCCAGGTCTCTCATATGCTAATGCAGTCAAAAAACGTAGTGAAATTCCCAAAGTAAATAATGTAAATAACAACTCACTGTCAGAAATTTTCAAATTATTTCAAGAGACAGAAAAGATATTTCGTGGGCTTTCCATAACACAAATTGTTCAGAAGATAGCAGCCAAAATGCCTGAAATCCAGGCTGCAGAGAACTCAGTTGATAAACTATTTATCCTATTTAACCTCTTCGAGGAAATATTCATGTCACAAAGTGCCTAACACTGTTCTATCTTTCACTTAATATTTAAATAACACTATATATATATATAAATTCTATCTAGTTATAATTAATTTATTATGTATCACCTAGTGTAACTAAATTATTGTTAGTATCTTGGCTCATTGATGCTCCTCTTATTTGCTCGACACCCTGGCTCATTGTCATTATATATTTCTCCAATCTCTCTTAATTAAATGAATGTCTCTCTTATGTCACCAACTGACTTGTACTTTACTTGCTAACTGCATTTCTACTGAATGTTATTTATGTAACTTGCCTTCAGCAATCACCCACCAGATGTTTACAAAGTCAACTCACTGTCTACTAGCGTCTGTTCACACTCAACTTTCAGAAGTTCTCACTTTTTCGGCACAACCATGTAGTGCTCTAGTTATAGTTTAAGACTGTTATATTCTTGATATTCCTGCTATGAACTCATTATTTTTGTTACTGCTATCTATTAAGAAAAATACAAATGTTCGATTAGGGGTAGGGCCTTGGACCCAGGCACCCTGGTGCTAGCACCATTCTCTCGTGAACTACAGTAACACAAAGAATTAGAGAATGCCTAATATCAAAAAAGAATAATACAGTACAGGAATTTGGGAAGACTTTTCTCATATTTTTTAATTAATATTACACAATCAATTCTTAGTTTATCTTATACAGTAAAAAGTGCGAGATCCGAACGTCCAATATCCGGAATGATCTAAAATTCTGAAATCAAAGACAATATTTTTTTTTTGGTATGCGGTAGGCATGCACATTTTAATTTTTCTTCCATAATAAAACATGTGGAGAGCCCCATTCTTATTTTCACTTAAGCACTAAATAAAATATCTCCTTACTGAAATAAATCATTTAAGCATAAATTTGTGAGATTAATAATTTGGCTCCGGGGCTGCTATCTGCTTGGCATACATCTGAAACCCAAACATTCTACATAGGAACATCGTTACACCTACTAGTATTTCATAACCCTGACGCCGATCTGGCGAATCATTATTTATTATATTTTGCTTTCATCATCGCATGTTTATCACTGCATGACAGACTCATGCAGCGACGTCTAAACATTTTTTTTATATATTAGTATGTGGAGACATTACGTTATTTCGGGAGCAGGAGTGATGAAAAATGAGCAACGCCTTCGCCGGGAATCAAGACAGGGGACCTCTCGGTTACGCGTCCAGCGTGCTGACCACTACACCACGAAGACATGCGAAGAAGGCGGGAGAAATACCTTTCCCCTTTTAAAGGGCGACTGGGTTTTGGGGACCCAATCGCCAAACCCCGGTGGCGGAGAATCGTCATCCACCACCTTTTTAATTCGGGCGCCAGTGTAGAGTCATTAGGTTATTTAGAAGCAGGAAAGATGAAAAGTTTGCAACGCTTTCGCGGGGAATCGAACCACGGACCTCTCGGTTATATGTCGAGCGTGTTGACCATCACACCACGAAGAAGAAATGCGAAGAAGGCCGGAGAAACACATTATGTACTCCCCCTTTTAAAGGGCGACTGGAAATTAGGGGACCCAATCGTCAGATCCCGGTGGTGGAGAATCATCATCCACCACCTTTTTTTAGTTCAGGCGCCAGTTGTAGAGACATTAGGTTATTTCGAAGCAAGAGAGATTGAAAAGTGAGCAACGCCTTCGCCAGGAATCAAACCACGGACCTCTCGGTTACGCGTCGAGCGTGCTGACTATTACACCACGAAGGCATGCGAACAAGGGGGAAGAAATACTTTATAAGTAATTGAATAACACGAGTATGGCAACTTTTTATGCTGACATTACGCTTGGCGATGATTACAGATTTACGTTAATTGCGCTAAGAAATGTTGACGAGGAAAAATTTGACAAAAATTTCTTTATCTATGCTAAAAATAGATTTTGCTAATGGAACTCATAGGGCAAAAGACTGTTATTCACATAAACCCAGAACCGGCATCAGGGCTCTTATAGCAGCACCAGGCGGCAAAATTAAGAGATGACAGAATTTTTATAATTTACGGAAAGCACTGGGATCCAAAGTTTAGGGGCGGCAAAAATTTGGAACTTCGAGGCACTTTGTAGCAGAATTAGGACCCGCAGAGGCCGCATCAGGCGGTATCTAGCGCCGGCAGTAGATAAGCCTTAAGTATATGTGGGAGTTTATTTATTTAGTACTCAGATTAGCCTTAAGCATGTGCAAGAAATAGACGTAGGTATAATAAATAACTAAACTAATACAATTCAGGCTTAATCCAGTACGCGATAGAAGCAACAGAAAATTTAGCGAAACAACTTGTCTTTCGTCGCCAAACTTATGATACATACATAGCCAATAATGTATAGCGGACGCTATTAGGCTAGGCTAAAATTATCTTCATCGATAATGAGGAATTTCAGTTAATGTAGCAGACTGCAAACCAAAGGTGAATGGATTTTGTAAAGAAATGTGGAGAAGAGCTAATTAATGAAGATGATATAACAGAACTTTTTCATTGCGATGATAATGCCCCAATCATCAATCAATTAACGGACGGCGAAATCCGTAGTATGGTTCTAGATCCAGAAAACGCCGCTACCATTACTGAAGAAAGTGACAGAGAGGTCATTGAAAACGAAGAAATTTCAATTGACAAGTTAGTCGGAATTCTCGACGCAGCAATTACAGAACTTGAACAGTGGAACTTTGTAACTGAACAAGAAATTATTTCTGTTTTTAGAATTAAAGAGAAAGTATTAGCACAAAAAACGAAGCAACTTAAACAACTTACATTGAAAGAAATAATTAGTAAAGTAAACAAATAAATATTAAGCTTTCTCTTTGTAAATTTTGATACCCTTTAGATCATAAATGCTCTTTATTTCATATTTTTAATTGTAAAATTTCTGCATGCCATCTATCTAGTAAGAAGATTTAAATTTATGAATCCGGAAAAATCACAAATTCGGAATTGCCGAAGTCCCGACGAGTCCGGATCTCAGCCTTTGTACTTTATTTTAAAATTTAAATTCTGTTAATGATTTGTATATTTTTTAAATACCAGCCATATGCTTTTTATTTTTTCACAAGCATTCCCGAAATTTGGCCATCAAAATATAAATCCCATGCTTCATCACGTCTGCTAGAAGGCTAAAAATTTTCTGTTGAATAGCAATTTTAAGTTTAGCGATTAAGTGACTAAAACTTTCACTCTGAAATAATCTCAAAAAAATGTAGGAAAAAAAAGGGAGTAGGAAACTCAAGGACTCTTAGAAGGGATATAAGGTAACAGTTAAAAAATATTGAGCAAAATGAGTTAAGGTATAAATTATTGCTAGTCAACTTATAAGGTATTTCTCCCGCCTTCTTCGCATGCCTTCGTGGTGTAGTGGTCTGCATGCTCGACGCGTAACCGAGAGGTCCGTGGTTCGATTCCCGGCGAAGGCGTTGCTCATTTTTTCATGTCTGCTGCTCCGTAATAACCTAATGTCTCTACAAACTGAAAAGAAAGTCGTTGCAATTGAAAGGTATCAAATTATTACCAAAATAAATTTTTTCTCAAATTAATCGATAATTCATTATGTTTTAAAGATTGGTCCTAGTTAACCAGAAACATAAATAACAGATCTTAAGCAAGTGAAATGGCAGTTTCTTCATTTGCCAAGATATGAATTTTTCACCTAATCACAGACTTGAAATTTCTCTGCAGTGAAAACAATGACTGTTTTTAAGTTTTAAAAATTACATGGAATAAATTTAAATAAAAAAATATATGTACCATAATCCAGAAGCAATTTCACAACTTCTAATTTACCATACATAGCTGCTTCGTGCAATGCAGTGCCAATGTCTGTCTGAAAAGGGGGAAAAATATACATAGAAATACAGATATTTATGTTTTCATGAATTCTACACAATAACGTAAAAAAAATACATAAAAAGATTAATATATAGATTTTTACATTACTATTACATGAGACCCCAAATCAAATCATTGGCAATAATCATCTTGAAACAACTTTTAAGAACCTTAAAAAGAAGTTTAGGGCAAAGTTATCCTGATAAGTTCTTATTTTATAACATTAGCAAAACTTGGAAAGTTTTATATGGATAGCTTAGTAAAAAATATAATGTTGAACTATAATTTCCAAGTATTAACCTTCATATAATGTAACTTCAATGAAATAAAACAAAATGCTTATGGTGTAATTTTATTAATCCTCTGATGAGCACAGCATTTTGGATCTGCTCATGAAGACCTATACTTAAACAGCTTCTATTAGCTAAATTTTTGTAATTACTTATTATAGTCCCTGTTTTCATACACTTCCCTTCATTAAGATAATATTTACATTATTAAAGAAAGTAAGCAAACAATATATTTTAAACTATGATCTAATATATATCAAGCGACAAAAATATCATGACTGGATGAAGGCAATCAAGAAACTCAGGCAAGACAAACTATAAAGTGATACAGAGGTGTGGAAGAAGACCTTATATAACATAGCTTCAATGAGATAAAAAAATACAGTTTTATTAAGACAGATTATGATGAATTACTGCTTCTCCCATGTATGCTCTCACAGTGTAACTGGTAGTACATATGGCTAACGATAAAAAAGATTCGTGATTTGAATCACAACGAGGGCATAGCTAAAAAATTCCAATAGTTCCAAAATGATGCTCAACTGAAATGAGGTGGCATAGTTCGTCACCGCATGGATTTGATTGACAGTCTAATTTCTGTATCCCTACTCACCCTTCAAATGGGGGAGAATATAAGAAGTTATTGCCTCTCCCATGTATACTCTCATGGTATAACAGATAGCAATTTTGTTAGCAGCCAAACAATTGTGGGCCAGGTTTGAATCCTGGTGAAGGCATAACTTATTTCTTCAATTTCTCCCTCCAAAAATTTTAACAGCTTTAGAAGATATGTTTCATATTCCGATTACAGATATGCGATCAGAATAAATAAATAAAAATTGCAACAACTCTGTTTGCCATAAACGACAGTATCTCAGTGCTTAAGCTGGGAACACACTCGATTGCTCAGACTCATGTCATGGCTTCTAAGAACACAGATTTTGCCCTTATATTTTAGCAGAGCATCAGTAACACCCAACTTTTGCTCAATTATGGCTTTATCACCAAATACCATCAACAATTTTAACACCCCTCTTTTAAGAGCAATTAATTACGTCTTCTCTTTGTATTTTAGTAATCTTATGGCAATTATTTAAGTTTCTTAGCCAATAAAGTTTTCAGATTGTGCTATTTCTTCTTGGCTTTGATACAGTAATTTGTGTAACTCAAATTTATCCAAATTTGAGTTACGTAAGAGTTAATTATCATGGTTTCTTAACTGCAATTCAAGCTGTTGCTGAATTATAAGTTGCTGACTCATTACAAAAACATTCATTACTGAAAGAATGCAGTTAGTGATCTATTATTGGCAGTGATATTTATGGGTAAATGAAAGTTATATCTTCAACCTTAATCATAAACAGTGCTATTAATAAACTTTCAGATATTGACTTTTGTGATATTTTAGATATTGACTTGTTTTGTAAATTTGTTTTCTTGCACAGTGATAAATTGATTCGATACTTACGTAGCAAGTAGCTGGCTATTTGTTCAGCAATAAAGTGCAGGCATGGGCCAACTTTCTGGATGAAAGGCCATATTATTTTGTTTTAACAATTTGTTCAAGAAATAAGATATTTGTGATCTGAGGTTCAACTGTAAAAACGTTCTCAGAATATTTGTATAATAAACACTCATTGTGTGACCATGGAGATAGTAATGCTCTAGGACAGGGATGGTAAACCTGTGGCATGTGACAGGTATTTCGGTGGCACACCACAGGTACATATTGAATTCAATTTATTCACTTAAATTCATTGAAAACAACATTTCAAAAAACGAAAATAAAATTCTTCAAAACTAGGGTTCATCAAAGGCAGATTCAGAAATGAGCATGAGCATATATTACAAATATTCGTGTTTTATAGTTGAAAAAAGAAAAATGGTAAATAGCAATGGCATTCTGCCAGATGCATTGAAACAGGACAATCAGAGAAATATGTCTCTCTTTTCCTTGGCATTAATAATTCAGTAATTTCTCAAATGTGGAAATAATTCCCAAAAGTTAAACAGAGACCTGTGCCTGGTTGACTGAGGGTTACCACCCCTTCTGAATATGAATAAATTTCTATAATAGACAAGTGGAATCGACAAGCGACCTCTAAAGTATTACATCCATGGTTGTAGCGTCATGTGATAAGACAATATCTGCCAGTACTTTATGCAAAGACTTCACATAAAGGCATTGATGCCCAAGTATCAAGACTTTGTATTGAACTACGTGGCCAGTCCAGAGGGCCATAACTAGACTGTCTTAGATTGCCATAATGTCCTATTTATGAATGAGTCTAGATTTGCCTTGAAATCAGATTATAAGCTTGTAAGGGTCTGGAGAGAATGAGGTACACAAAATAAGGCCCACAGAATCATCAAATGTCATACATTCAGAGATGGCAGCCTCATGATGTGGGGGCTCGAATTTCATTGGGATGTGGCACCAGCACATCTTTAAAGCTGATACTGAGTGCATTGTGTGGTATTAAGATGAAATCCTACACCCCCATTGTGAGATTTTAAGCTGCAGCAGCTGGTTCTAATTTCCTCTTTATGAATAACAATGCCCATTTCCATTGAGTCAGTGTGATTAACATGTACCTGTAAAGTGAGGGCATTTCTCGTATGAGGTGCCAGCAAAATTCTCTCAAACTTAATCCCAATGAAAATGTACATGATGCCCTTGGACATACTGTCTCTACACATTTACCTCCTCCAGCCAGTCTGATATCTGGAGACTGCCCTAATGCAGAAATGTCCATTGTTAGCATCTGTGATGGTCAATCACCTTACTGAAAGCATGGGCAATCGCTGTAAATTTGTGTGAAGTTCTGGGGTGGACCAACTGTTAATGACTCAATGTGACATCATCATATTATTTACGAAAATTAAATATTGTTCTTATCTTTATATATAATGTGTGTTTTCATTCATGCCTAACTGCATTTGCTAACTCCATGTGCAATTTTGTATAAATCAAAGCTTTATTTTTCATTTTTTATTGATTTGCCATCACATGCATAACTTTTAGAAGCCAATGTATTTGCCTCAGAGCCATGACAGCACTTTTGGCGCAGAAGTACATTATGCTGTTTTTACATAACAGACTTCCTCACTTATGCAGCTACAAAACTACAGATGCTGCAATGCCATAATTACCATGACTCACAATGACATAATGTTACCAAAGTGCAGCATTTAACTAATGAGCATAAGACTGGTCCTTACACTGGTGACCTAATTGTGAGGTAACGATGAACGGCAGTTCAAGACAGTTCACAAATGCAAAATTAATACCGGAATGCTTATGGTTCACAACCATGCCCCCAACATGCGCTAAATCACCACAACCAATCACATCCTTGAGTACTGCATTACCAAACGCATGAGGGAGTAGGGTGATAACTGGGCAAAAAACAATTGCTATCACTGAAAAATGGTGGCGAATAAAGTGAAGACATTCTAAAAATTCGATCAACTCTAAAAGAATTAATGAGGTACTATTGTCTTTTTAAAGGAACTCATTTTTATTTGCTATTAAATACAACATCAATTTCTAATATTCCTTTCAAAAATATCATTTATGACAAATTTCGTTATATCTATGGCTAAAAGAATCATTTGTGAAAATAGTTTGCTAAAGTCCTTGAACAAAGCTCAAATTACATAAATAGCGAGTGTTAGAGAAAAAACTTTAACAGGATGTTGGAGTATTAAATTTTTCAATTTAACAGTTTAATAATACTTTTTTTACTTTGGTACAAACTATTTTTCTCTTGCGTACCACCAATAGTACGCATACCATGGGTCGAGAACCGCTGGTTTAGATCAATGATGAGTCACATGTCTGCACGAGTACAGTAAATTAAAGCAGTGCAACCAAAAGTGAAACAAACGTTCGCACGATGCAATAGATGCCTGTATTCAGATCGATAAATAAGTCATCTTTGAGACAACTTTTGTAAATTAAGTGGACAACAGTGAATTGTTGGTCCACCCATTGACCATACGTGCGCATGTGTGTCAGTACATGCCACGGGGCCAATAACTTTCTCCCGGGAAACCGCCTTTTAAACGCATCAGACTTGATATTCTCTAAAAGGTTTTTTTTTTTATTAGCATACTGGCCGCACAGAGCCATGAGTGTATTTTTCACTCAGAAGTACAACATGTAGTTTCTATGATTCCCAAAGCCACTTATGAAGCCATGAGTTATGAGCATACCCCTCTCCATGCGATAGTAGAGTTATCAGCCAAACACACTTAGCTACTGAGCTTGCACCAGGTCTCCATGAAGTATACCTATTCATAATTATCATTTTACTTTTTACTTTAATGATTTCTGATAATGCCTTTATAATGCCAAGATGTTGGCATATTTATAAATGGAACACGATTGAATTAATGATTCCCTGGAAATTTACAAAGAACTTTCTATTCCCTAAATAAAATCTTATCTTTGCTTTAAAAGGGGAAAGCAAAGTTAGAACTGCCCTTCCAAGAGTGTTCTAGAAACGTTTTAGGGTAGGGTTTCTCAAAATGTAGTACATGTACCACTAACGTTATATTACATTATTTTTCATAGTAAAAGTTTTATACAAAAGATTTAAAGGAATGTAAAATTGTACTCGTTTTGGTTCATATATTGGTACGGAATGCTACATGTATTTTTAATTCTTATTTACGTGGCACGGAATTTAAAAAGTTTAAGGATCCATTTCAGAGGATTTAGGTCTGTAGATCTGGCCGGTAAAACTCACCAGTTAATACTCTCGCTTTTCAGAACATCATTTACCAGATTAGCTCAATGTTGATGAGCTTTATAATCCATAAAAAAGAGCTGAGGAACAACTACACATCTGAAAAGATGAACACAGAGTTCTAAAATCTCATTTGTTTGCAAGAAGACCTGCAGTTTGTGCCCTACTCACTTCTCTACACAAGAGAGCTTGTTCAGCATAGTACAGAAAACATTAACTTTGGATCAAGTATCAGTCGGGTACTGATCTCTTCACAGATAAGTTTGAATTCAGCCTAAGCACTAAATCTTGATGTACCTTCACCTGGACAGAATCAAGTATCTACTATCTGCTCTCCAAGTGGACATCCAGTGGTGGTTTACTGAGAGTACAGCGAAGATATTTTTCAAAAGATGTACTTTTCAGAACTGCAATAGGCCTTTGGTTTATTACTATGGACTACAAGGCTTGCTAATATAGGGTTAATCTCTCCATGTTCTGACAGATGATTTTCTGAAAAATGAGGATATTTATGAGATGAATTGATCATCCCCAAACCTAAATCCTATACTGCATGTCTGAGATACTCTCATGAGAGGGCAACTGCAACTTGCTGTTCCTAAGAACCATGCAGTAAATTGATGCTTCAGGAGTGGGATTGATTGCTACAGGAACTCATAAACTGCCTCATTTCATAAAACCATGTTGTAAGACCTGTATGACTGTTTGAAGAGAATAATATTCCTCATTAGCCTTCTTTTTTGTTCAATCTTGAACTTCTGTTTTAGATCTTCCTATGCTGATGAGCCTTACGCATGACCATTGCATGCTAGTCTATCGGATGTTTTTCTATTATATCAATCTATGCCCCTACCCAGTTTCATTAAAATCTGTCCATCAGTTTTAGAGATATTCATAGAAATGCAAAAATTCTGTTAAATACCAGTGTAGCAAGAATGCAGACAAAGTAGCAGATTGTTCATACTTTGTTAATCCAAGCTATCAAAGCTTCACCAAAACAAGAACTGGAATGTGTTGTCAGATTCACCTTATAGTACTTTTTTTTATAACCTACATTTAGCCATTGTTTAACTCCAAAAATATTGAATAGCTTCCACTTTCTTTTTCCTTGGGGAAGGCAAGGTGAATATCAGTTTTCAACAACAGGCAAAACTTCAAAAACATTCCTGTATTTAAATAATTTAACCTTTCATTGCTTCATTAAAGCAACATCTTATGTGGTGGCATACTCCCTCAGTGCAACTTATTAAATGGCTGCTTGCTCAAGTCCCCATCTATTACCACCAGTGAGAAGTGTGCCAATGCATGAGTTTCTTATGCCCTTGAAGACTATAATAACCTTGATTTTTGAGCCCAGGTCTGCTGCATGACAGTTGAACACTGTACCCTATTGTAAAAGATCTGTCAGTTGAAAGATTGTGACACTTGAATTGCCTTGCAATGCGAGTGTTGTGACTGGCTGAGTTCAAACACTCCCTTACAAAGAATTTCTGATGAAATATGAGGAGATGCAATTGGTCATTGTGAATTGAGCCCAGATGGTGGGCATGCTTGTGAGACCAGTTTGTAGATGTTATCGATCTTTGTATTGATGGACTGTTGCTGTGGTGCATGTGCACACTTGGTTTTACTTATAGTATGGTGGGGTATGGTTGACAAACCCCCATCTGTTGGCATGTGTATTGCCATTATATTGAGAGGCATGTCTGAAGAAGTGCCTTGGGAGTATGTGTGAAGAAGTGCCTTAGTGCATGTGTTTGTGTAATAGTTCATTTGTCTCCAGTACGCAGAAGTGTGTGGTGCTTTGAATTACCACAATATGTGATGGTACGCTCATTTGGTACTTCTCAGTGTGCAGATGCTTGCTTGTGCCATCATTTAACGGTACCAATGGAATGTGCAACAGTGTACGAGTTTTATATGCTCTTAAAGATTAAAATGACATTGGAATTTGATCCTGGGTCTGTTAAGTAGTAGTTGAATACTGTAACACTATCGCAAAAGAGTTCTTGTTCTGACAGATTCTGATATTCAGACTGCTTTATAGTCACAGCGTTTTGATTGGTTCTTGAGTTTACTATCATACCAAAATTTACAAATTGTTTCTAATAAAAATATTTTTTGCAATTTTTATCCACCAGAAGCTGCTAAAATTACCATTTTTGGTTTTGGCACCATTGAGACTGTCCAGGCATCCTCCCTGGCTATGCATATGAAAGTGAAGAGATTTCAACAGCTGATTTCTACAAAGCCACCTGAAATATCTTCGAAAAGGTGGGTAACAGTATACTATTAGAGGGAATGTTATGACAAGAGCACCCGTTCATGAGCCTGGTACTCCATAGCTTAAAGCTAAACCCTGCAAAATGTATGCTTGGACAGACCACTGTCTCATTCTTGGGTTCTGGTGTTCATCCCTTACCAGGAAAAGTTACAATTACAGCTGACTTCCCCAAGCCAGAAAATAAAGTCCAACTCCGATGCTTTCTTGCAATGTTAAACTTTTAGGAGATTTCTTTAAAAAGCTGCAGACACTCAGGCTTCTTTATATGAGTTCTGAAGAACTCTAAGAAAAATGACAAGTGTCCAATCCCTTGGATGGAGGAGACTTCTGCACTGTTTGAAAAATCCACAACTGATCTCTTGCAAGCCTGAATTCTCGGCTTCCAAGCACCTGGCCAGAAATTTTCTCTGATGGTCAATGCATCTGACATCATCACATTTTATCATCACTGACATCATCACAGCCATTTTAAATGCTGTCAGTGACAAAGGTGGCCTACAACTGCATGGAAACTTTACAAGGTGGAGCAGCAGTACAGCATATATGCCTACAAGTTGCTCTGCCATAATAGTGCGGTCAAATATTTTTGGCATATTCTAGGTACAAAATTTACAAATTTTATGGGCCACTTTCCATTAACCTTTGCTTTTGCCAAAATATCTGACTGGTTCACCAAGGCATTGCTCAGTCTTGAAAGATATACAGCATGTTGCTGGGACATATAACATTGTTGCAGATACTTTGTCCCACATCTATGGAACTGATGCCGAAGTTCCCTTTGATTTTGCAGCTATTGTAGTCGACCAAAATATAGATGATGAACTCAAGTCTCTTTTTAGTGATCTTAATTGTTCACTGAAATTGCAACCACTAAAATGCTACCCTGATTTATAAACACTCCTCTGTGACATGAGTGATAAGAGGATCAGACCTTATGTTATGCCTACATTTTGTAGACAGATTTTCAATTTGCTGCACAACTTCTTGCACCCTAAAAAACTTGTTTTTGCACATTTCGTTTGGCCATCAATTTCCATGGATTTTACCTTGTGGTCCAGTGCCTGCGATCTAAGACTTCTCAACATACTAAGAGTCCACTTCAGATCTTACTGCCACAACACAATGGTTCGAAATGTACATGTTGTCCTCTTCAGCCTTCTGATGGTGCAACTTAGATGCTCACTTGCATTGACCAGGTTACATGTTCGCTGGAAGCCATTTCTTTGGCTGACATTTCTGTCCAGACTCTTGTCTGTACATTTATAGAATGCTGGATTTCCCATTTCAGAGCACTCTCCATCATCGCCACTGACCAAGGATAACAATTCAGTTCAGTGCTTCTTCTTTCCGTGACATGTTTACTAGGCACAAAGCACATTCGCTCGTCTCTATACCACCCTGCCAGTAACGGACTTGTCAAGCACTTCCATCACTCCCTTAAGCAGTCTCAAATACCACAGTGACCCTCATTGGATGGAATCCTTATCTCCAGTTCTTCTTCGACTTGGATCTGCCTTTAAGTCTGATCTTCAATGCATGGTGGCAGAACTGGTGTATGACTCTCCTCCTACACTTCCTACTGACTTCTTAGATCCTGTGGTGACCAAGGAAGTCCAAGCATCAGAATTTCTCAGCCAGTTATGTGAAACGATGAAAAGGTTATCACTTAAACCAGCATCGTCACATGACCCATCCACACCATTCATCCATCCAGACCTTCAAACCTGCATCCATGCCTTCCTCTGATGAGATGGCATCCAAAAGCCACTCCAAGCACCTTACAAAGTCCCTATCATGTTCTTTCTCAAACAGCAAGGGATTTCAGCACCTCCATCTAGAATAGGATGTTTAGAATTAGAGTTGATCCTTTTAAGCTTGCATTCCTCTTGGTTGATGACTGTTTATGTCCACCAGCTTCAAATGCAACATCCAATATTCTGCTTTCTTCTGACTCGCAGCCTGCTAAAAGCTTAAGCAACACTACAGCAGCAACAGTCACCCACTTCAGATGGAGGGTTTGATTCAACCTTCAGTATCTCTAGCTCTTCGTAGCTCTGGTACTTGGGGGGGGGAGAGTATGGTGGCGAATCTTTGAATTGTTCACTTTGCCCCTACGAAATGGCAGCACTTGTTGCCGAAACTTGATTTTTTTGCAATCACAAAGTGCACTATTGGATTAGAGAATATTCTATTTGAACAATGCTATGTAGACCAGCATATGTGATCTAGTTACTGCAACACCAAAAGAAATAATTAATAGCTAAAAATTATGCAGTTGTTGATGAATTGTACTTTGTGATGTTAGCATCTTTTTTTCTCACACAAGACCTTCACACAACCGATCTAATTATAAAAATATGTGGAACTTTAAATAACTGCTGGTTCCATAATGGCTATTATATTAGAATGAAAATACAAATATGCAACGAGATACATTCCGATGACCTCAAAGATCACGTGATTTATGTATAGCTTTTGTAAACAAACAATGCAGATGACCTCGGAGATCATGTGACTTATGTACACCTAATGTAAACAAGAATGGCCATTCTTCCTCTTCTCCTGCAGAATGTACCTCATTGGCAAATACACAATTTTAGTTACTTGTTACAAGCATTCTACTTAACAAAATCAGGAAAGCAAGTGATTTAGCGAGAACGTATAACTGCTGAAAAATATACAACACAATATAAATTTATGAATCTAACTAGAAATTAAAGACTCAAACAGGTGAAAAACCATGTTTTGATGTAAATAAAACAGGTTTGCTTTTACTGGAAACACATCTGGTGCCATTAACATCATTACTATTTACATGGCCAACGCTAAAATTTAATTTCGGGGCTGTGACAAAAACCAATGTTTTTGCAACTGTAATTTCGGGGGGTGCAGCCACTTCAACTCCCCCCCTAAACATGGCCATGATTATCTATGTCTTTTGAAGGGGAAAAATAAGTTTTAACAAGTTTTGTCAACTGTCTAATAAGGTATGTGGGCATCTCAAACAAGCAAGGCAGGTTTACACTACAAAGTATTGATTTGATAAGGTTTTCGTGGATTTTTCCTTACTCCTTCAGAACAGCATTTTCTACAGAAAATGGTTAAACAGAGGTTGTTACCCAGCATCAACATATCTGCCTGCTGAGTCCCAAGCATGATCTAATTATATTCACACACATGAAGCATAAAGCATACTCTACGAACCGTTTTCCTTCAAGCATCAAGTTTATTAAGATGTGCTACATGTGTTCAGTTGCAATCCGTAAAAGACATCCACAAATGAGCATGGATCCATAAAAGAACATAAAAGAGCAAGGAAATCTATAAAAGGCAAGATGCAATCTATAACAAGACAAGATATCTGGAAAGTGTTGAATTTCATAAAACATGGATGAGCCGACACCACAGAGACATTGTGTAGAAGGCCACGTCACTCTCCTCGATATGGCATGATAAGGAGACGCTTGTGACTCGTAGCCTTGACCTTCCATTGATATCTTCATGAGCTCTGGGTAGTGTTAGTTTGACTAATCGCCATTAAGGTCAAGGAAATTCATCCTTATACCTTTGAGCAGACGGGGGCCAATTTCAGACGATGTGCAAGCCAGTACACCTATCTGAGCATATCCTTGCTCAAAAAAGTATAGCTCCTCCAGCCAAACATGACTGTTTTGGGCATCTACTTTATTTTACCATGCGCCATGATCAGAAGTTGCTGAATAATGGTTCTATGCTGAATATGGATTCGTTGGAGGGCAGAACTTGACTCAATTCATTGAATCTCCACTCACAGTGCTTTTTAAACCAGGTTTTTTTAGTTCTATGATGTCAGATGTCCTTAGAGGACAAACAATACATCTACATCCATACAATCAACATAAGGGAAGGCATCTGTGTTAGAACACCATATGACAAGGTAGTTTAGGAGCAATTACGGTCATCAAGATGTCTTTGAATACTTCTTGTCTCTTCTCATTGAACCAATTCCACAACTGTGCAATTACACTTCGACTCACTGCAGTGATGAATGCTATAATTTGTTGACTTTGACTAACTTCCAGCCTTCCTGTGGCTTGCCATGCGCTACACTATAGCAAATTGTGTGGATTCTACTAACATGAGATGGATGCAGCAAATGTTTTACCCACAACAAATGGTAAAAAAGTATACTTCCAAAAGAACCACTCTTTATAAACGATTTTACCACTGACATAAATTCTGGTATCACTACTACAAATCTGCATTTCAAACTGCTTTCTACAGCTAACTTTTCATTATTCAGAGAGATTTTACTAAACGTCTTTGATAAAATTTTTAAACCTACATAAAGCACAGTAAATGGGAATTCAATGCAGAAATTAACTATGCAACAGAATATCCGAGCATAAATTTAGGACTCTAAAATAGATTCAATATTATGATTTCTCTCTGATATAAAATTGTTTTAGATCTCCTGTTTTAAAGGCAATTTTCTCACTGGATTTTATATCTCATGTTATTCGAGTGACGGTTGATGTGAATGAAAATGACCCATCTCATTTATTAACAGAATTAATAATATGTCAGTTCAAAATATAAAACAGGTCTACAATAAAAATTCTTTGTAATGGCCATCTAGGGCAGACAGCCCAAGAGTTCATTACCATAATTATAACCAGCCTACCATTACTACACCTAACCGTATGTGTTATGAACTGTAGTGTGTAAGTTCGTCTGCAAGGCAAACTGTCTGTAGTGCATAGGTGAAATTTTGTAAGTGAAACTACAGTTCATAAGCATTTCCTTAAGCTCATTTTCTTATTTTGTAGCTTTAACAGTACATGATAATTCGGATCAGGAAAAGGTATTTGATTTTCATATTATGAAGGAGCAAAATATTACTTACCATATAATTAATATCAAATCCAGAGTCTAATAGGAGCTTAACCACATGTTTATGTCCATTTTTAGCAGCAAGATGAAGTGGAGAATGACATCTTACAATGTCTGAGAGTAGACCTGGATGACAATTCAGTAAGCACTGAACAGTATCTAATCGGCCATATTGTGAAGCCAAGTCCAGAGGAGATTCATTTCTAACATTTCTTACAGATGGATAACAGTTGTTCTGAGCAGGAAAAGATTTTACAAAAATATTAGACAATGGTTAAAAAATATTTTGTTTCTTAAAGGGAAATAATTACACACATACAAAAAAGAAGATAATTCAATACATACACAAAAGGAAGCATCTTCATTTGCTCAAGCTTTAAACTGCACAAAATGTAATTTAAAAAGAAGAAAAAAGAAAAGAAAAGAATTCTTTTATCCAATTTTGTGGACAACAGATGAATTGAACAAAAGCTTTGTGATGCTTTATGTATCAGAATGTCTGGTAAATGACATTGTTGCGAATTTTGTATATATGTCAATACGTTTAGAGAAATTATATGTAAATTTTACTATCGCTTGTGAGTCATGAAAGTAATCAAGAATGTAAAGCTTCGCAGGAAAAATAAGATTACAGTGGCAAGTCTATTTTACACAGTTAAATGGCCATCTTACCATGGCGAGATAGCGCCAAGCTGGCGAATGTTTGGCGACTGATTTTTTTCGCTAAATTTGGGGAGGAATTGACAAATGTCGCCTCAGTCCGAACCCTATGTAAATATAACGGGTTCGATCCCTATGTAAGTGTATCGGGCCTTTTGTAACTGTTACTGTGTATGCCTTCCAGTAATGCTCGCGAGACTGAAATGAATGGTCGCTTTTCTCCCGCCAAGAGCTTGACAGTGAATTTTCCCCTCGCTCGTAGCTTCTGCCTCGGGATTACATCTACGCTTTCACCGCTGGCTTGATACTTTGCGAAGCAGATGTTTTGTCAATTTCGCTATAATTGTTTATCGTTGTACTCACAAATGCCTTGAAAACGATCTTTTGGACTTTATTTCCACCTGTTCTCTCCAAGCCGCAGTGTCGTCTGCAGTCAGAGGTCTAGTTGAATTCTCCGGCTATGAAGTTCCAGAAAGAATCCTGTGTCCTTTAGTAGTTCGCAGTCTCTTTTTATTTCTTACTTTTCACCCATCCCATGACATCATTAGATGTCTGGTCTTATGTACATGATGGAATTGCATTTGAATAAATAGCGAACACGGCCGCGAATATGGACTCAGATAACGGTCAGGATCTTTTTAACTGCAGACGGGTTAGAAAGAATGGGACAAATTAAGCTTAGAAGAACTCATTCACAAGCAAATTACCTGCCAAATGCAGATTGATTACTTTATGAACGAAACTCAAAAGTGCCTACTTATTAATGATGAACGTCACCAACTAATGGGCTATTATACCACTATAGAAAAAATTAACCAAGCAATAGAAAAAAATAACAAGTGTTAAGAAAAATAAAAAAAATTCTTCCAAGAGATTAATCAATACCGAGAAAAAACTCGACCAAAAACAAACAAAACATGCTATCCAAGAGACACCAGGAAATTAACTAATAAGGAATTTAAAATACCCAAGAAAATCCACAGACGTACTCTCAGTCAATCCTCAAAATCGGATTTAGAAAATGCTAACAAATTTCAGCCTCTTCGGATAGAAGATGAGATGGATCGAGATTTAACCTCTAGTAATACAGAAATCTCAAACAGTTCCACAGCCAGTGAAAACACAGGCTCAGATGAATTTAGTCAACCATCCAAACGAGCCAGTCAGACGGATTTAGCCGGCAACCAAAAATATTCCAAAGCAAAATCCCGCCAATGGTAATATCTTAGGGAGATATCAACTGGAAAACATTTAAAGAGAAATTTAACCTTTCCACAATAAAAAGATAACTGGTGATCTAAAAGGGCAAATATTTAACATAAACTGCATGATGCGGAAGACTACAGGAAAGTCACTAAATATCTGAATGAAAAAGGAACACATTTCCATGCATTTTTACAAAGATCAGAGAAACAAATCAGAGTTGTAACAGAAAAATTACTCTCAAACACAGACATCAAAGGCATAGAAGAGGAGTTTAGAAAGCTGGAAATACCTTTTCTAAAATATTACATAGCTTACGAAATATAAACTGGGATAATCAATCAAACAGATCAAAATAGGGACAACACAATCCCATGTCCCTATGTTCGTTGTTGAGAAACAAGAACAATAGGACATAAATTCATAAAACTGAATATATCATATCCACAAGAGTAGCAGTTGAGGGATACAAAGCAAAGCTTGGCCTTGTGCAATGCCACCGATGCCAGCGCTATGGCCATAGCCAACGTATGTGCTGTAACAAGACAAGATGTCTGGAAAGAGTTGAATTTCAGGAAACATGGACGAGCCGACATCACAGAGACATTGTGTAGAAGGCCATGTCACTCTCCTCGCTATGTCCCGATGAGCTGACCACCTCTGCGACTCGTAGCCTTGACCTTCGATTGATATCTTCACGAGCTCAGGGTAGTGTCAGTTTGAATACTCGCCATTAGCGTACTTTTTTACCTCCTGTAAATGATATTGTTTTCCATTTTTTTCTTTTCGGATTAAACCACATATTTATCTCATCACGCCTGCTAGATGGATGAAAATGAAATTATAAGGGACAGTAAAAAGAATCCAGAACTATTCTTTTTAGATTTGAATTGATTTGTGTAATAACGTTTTAAGTTCCACCCGAAGTTCTAGGTGTTATTGGTAAAGCACGAAATACGTGCCTTTCTGTTCATAGTTCATATTAATAAAGGGTTATTTTCAGCGTTCTTCTGTGCTCGTATTTTTTCACACCTGTGCGAGAAGTCACCAGTTTCATTAGTAGGACTCAGATTAGTTTATGTGGCCAAAAGGAGTCAGATCCTATAAGTGGCGCCCAACGTTTTCCAAACTCATCGCTTACAAAGACGCTGCAGTTAAGCTAGCCCCATCTACATCACAACTCCACCAGCTATTGGTAATATAACGGAAGGTTTTGGCTACCTCGTTGAAACAATGCGGGCCTCCATGAAACCCGCTGTGATGTTGAAAAGAAAAATGCCGGTCACTAGCTTCCTAAAACATTTGGATAACCATTTTCTACTTTATTGCGTACCCGAAGTCCAGAAAATAACAACAGCAACGACCGTCTTACGAGGACAGGCATTAAAATGGTTTAAAGGTATCGGGAAATTTCATCTGGGGGAAATAGGCAGCCTCACGTATACATTTGAAAATTTTAAAGCTGCTCTGGTAATAGCGTTCCCCATGGTCAAAGACAGAGCAAAACTTGAGGCCGAATTGTACGGCAAATATGAATTTAAAGTTGAAGAGCTAACAGAGTTCATTTTACACACGGTTGAAGTTGCTAATTTGTTGTATGGGAAAAGGCCCGATGCAGAAATAATTCAGATTGTTTTGCCTCGACTGCTGTCGCAAGTCCACGATTATACCGAAGTGAGAAACCCTAGCAAATATTAACATCTATTTGAACTGGCGGTGAAATTCGAAAATAGGAGGGTTGCAGAAAGTACGAGTACAAGAGGTTTTAGCCAGAGATCAAATGGACAGTTTTCTAGGGCGTATTCAGGACAAACAAGGAAATTCAACGGCGGAAATAAATTGCAAGATAAGAAGAAAGGTAATCGCCAAAATAGGCCGCAGGATTCTAAATAGAGGGCATTACAGCAACAGTTAAACAAGGACGAAGTGCTGAAAGCAAGGTACTGTAATCCCACTCGGATAGAAATCCCTCGAAAGTACAAGCCAACACGGTAATAATAAAAAAACTTGTCCCTACCTATTATACAGATTGAACAGAATAACATGCCAACAAAGGCCTTAGTGGACACTGGGGCACAAGCTAATTTCATTTCAGAAAATTTCGAAACAATTTAAAAAAATATTTAAAGTTCAAAACACAAAGGTTATTGCAGCGCACGGCAAACATTATGCATGTAAAGCGACGTTTAATGTGGAGATAAAGAACGAAGTTTAAAAATAATATTTTATGCTGTACGTAATTTACAAGCAGCGGCCATTTTAGGCACCGACTTTCTAAAGACAGTGGGATCCCAAATTAATTTTAAGGAAGAAACATTGGAACTGCATATGAAACCAAGGGCCGTGGAAGCTGTGGAACCTCCAGTCTTGAACCTGTCACATGTGCAAGCTGAAGACAGAAGAAAATTGGAGGGGCTGGTAAAAAAAATTTCTGATTCATTTTCTGAAATACTGGGTCTCACCCAGATTGCACATCATGAAATTGATTTAAAAAGTGAGAAGCCTATGAAAACCAGGCCATACCGATATGACAGTGTAAAAGAAAAAATATAGAGCAGCGTATTTCAGAGATGCTCAAAAATAAAAAAATGAAACCCATAAGCAGCCCATATGATAGCCCGCTAGTGCTTTGTAGATAAAAAAGACGTGCCTCCTTCAAATTTTAAAGCATGCAGACTAGCTACTTACTGCAGGAAATTAAATAGTTAAACTACGTTCCCCGTTTATCCCCTACCGATCATCGAAGAACTAACACGTAATATTAAATCAACTAAATACATGAGCACGAGAGACCTCACCTTAGGGTATTCTAGCAATGAAACCCTAGGACGTGCCCAAAACAGCATTCGTCACAAAATGAAGCACTTATGCTTTACTTAGAATGGCTTTCGGCTTCTGTACAGCCTCGGCAACTTTCAAACGTATATAGCATATTAAAAAAATCAGAAATCTATGATTCAGAAAATCTACGTTTATATATAAACGTAGATTCTCTGAAACGAAACGTATATAACGTTTATATACGTTATTATCTATGTTTTTATAATATTTTATCTTTAGAAAATCTACGTTTATATATTTGAACGATATCATCGTCACTAGCGAAAATATTCAGCAACATGTAGGAGATTTAAACGAAGTTTTTACACTGCTAAGAAACGCAGGTTTAAAAATAAATGCCAGCAAGCGTAAATTTGCGGCAGATGACCTTAGGTACCTAGGCTACAAGATTTCAAAACGGGGGATACAAACAGAAAACTCAAACGTGATTGCTATAAAAAATAATCCGCCGCCAAACACAGCGAAAACACTCGCCTCATTCTTAGCTATGTGTTCTTACTACAGAAATTTCATAAAAGATTTTGAGCAAATAGCAGAACCGCTGTTACAGTTGAAGTGAAAGAAATGGACAGTTGAGACTAACACCGCGTTTGAGAAACTGAAAAATGCCTAATTCAAGCGCCGGTATTAAAATGGCCGAAAATTTCGAAATTTCGGCAGATGCTTAAGAATATGCTATAGGCGCTGTCTTAATGCAGAATTATCAGCCCGTGGCTTATCTTTAAAAACCCTAAATCAAACAAAGGGTAACTATACTGCCATGGATAGAGAGAAACGTTGGCCGTACTTTTAGCGGTGCAGGAATTTACACTCTATTTTATTATATCTCTACTTACACTCCAGCAAATATTTATCTATTTATCGCCATGATTGATAAGATGGACATTAAAATTGCAAGAATTCAACTTAATAATAAAACACGCGCCGGGGAAGGAAAATATCATAGCCGATGCTTTATCCCGAATAAAATTACACGAAGACGGTAAAGAAAAAAAATATTTATGTTAACCTCAAAAATACTAGAATCTCGTGAGACAATTATTGCATAATTACAAACAGATCCAGAGTATAAGCATATTTATGCATACTTGCAAGAACCCGAAAATTTTGAACATTGAAATACACTGGTGTGCAAAAATTAAGGACGAGACGGTTTTTTCAATATAACTTTGTACAAAAGCTTTCCAAATCAACACATTTAATACCGTAAGATCCCCAATACGTAAGGAGATGAGTAATGTAAGCAACACTTACTAAAAGAGAAATCAGAGGGATAAAAAGAAGCTTTATTGGAAAAGTAGCATGGAGCGCAATGTGACTGAAGGTCGAAACATCCCTGTGATGGGTGTCCAGCAAGAAACATCCGGTCTTTAATAGGGGATATGATCTCCCCTGACTGCTACGCAGGTTTCACATCATTTGTGCATGCCGGATATGTGGTTGTTAATGAGCTGTTGAGACACTGCTGCTCGTTCCTCTTGTAGCACCAATCGCAGTTTCGGAATCGTTACTGGCGATAAGTTACGTGCTGCCACGGGTCTCCCTAGTAAGTTCCGTACATGCTTGACGGGATTTAGATCCAGAGACCTTGCCGACCAATCCATGTGTTCAATATCTTCACTCTCCAACAGCTCTTCGACAGTAACTGTGCGATGAGGTGGAGCGTTGTCGTCCATGAAGAGGAACTGAGGACCCATAGCCCTTGTGAAAAGACGCATGTAAGGAAGAAGAACCTCGTTACAATAGCAGTCCCAGGTGACGAACCTCCTTGGGAGATATGAAGGTCGGTCCGGCTACCAAGCATTATGTCTGCTCGAACGAGAACTCCGCGACCTCCAAAACAGTCCCTTTTGATGATGTTGAAGGGGTTATTGCGTGTTCCCCGCTCTGTCCAGATGTGTATGTGTCTAGAATCGCAACTCAGACTAAATCTGCTCTCATCTGTAAAGAGTACTCGTCCCCATTCATTGTCTCTCCAATTCCGGTGTTCCCGGCACCACAGAGAACGCCTTCTCCGATGGGCAGGCGTTAGAGGTACACACCGTACAGGGTGTCGTGCAAACAGACCACCACCGTGCAGTCTTCTGGCCACGGTAAAGCGCGATATCGGTCGTCCAGTCGCCTGTGTCGTGTATCTAGCGACTTCTCCCGCTGTCTGCCGCCTGTTTCTTCTGGCCTGTAAGGCAATATACCGGTCATCTGCGGGTGTGGTTCCTCGTGGACGACCACTACTAAACCCCCGGATAGCTGTTCCTGTAGTTTGAAATTGTCTCCAAAGTCGTGAAACGATGCTGTGAGCAATTCCGAACTCTGCAGCCACACTTGTCACACTGCGGCCTTCCTCCAACTTCCCAATGATTCGACCTCGGGTAAAAGCATCCAGATGTCGTCTAACAGATTGATTATTCGCCATTTCTCGCTGAGGCAGCAACTCGGTGTGATTTTAACTGCTATACGACGTGCAATCTCTTTGCCAGAAATACTGATCTTACACCGACAACATGCTTTATACTACTCAGACACTCCCCCATTACGTCTACCTGCATATCTGCGCATGTGCTACCGTACATCACCTTACTTAATCTCCTGATTGGTCTTTCTGTCCGCTCTGCCTCTTCGTTCAGCTGATATGCTAATTTTTCGACTTCGTCCTTAATTTTTGCACACCAGTGTATAGTGGTGGTCATCAGGAATAGAGCACAAAATTACAAAATAATAGACAAATTCTTATTTTATATGAAAACAAAAAATGAGAATAGTGAAGTAAGGCCAGTCATTCCAGTCGCGTTGCGACTCAGCATGTTACAGGAGTTACACGATTCACGTACTGCCGGTCACCTAGGCAATCTGTGCAAAGAGGCGGTTTTTTTCCATAACTTCAAAGAGTGGAAACAAATTATGCCCCGTCAGGCCATACATGCCAGTTAGTTAACGATGCAAATTACAGCCTGGCCGGGTATCTAAATAGCATAAGAGCTACTTTTTTAAATGAAATAATTGGGATAGATTCATTAGTCTCGTTTTCAAAAAGTGAAAGTAATAAAACTAGCTATTTACTAGTTATTTTCCATCATTTCTCGAAGTGGGTAGAAATAGTCCCTCTTAAAAGAGCTTCAGCGAAAACTGCACCCGATTTATTGCTAAATAAATAATATTCTAAAATATGGTGCACCGTTTAAGGCAATATCAGATAACGGCCCCAAACTTATTAGCAACATTTTCGAAGAGTTATGGGCAGGGCTTGGCATTCGCCACCTAAAGATGGTCCCTTACATACCGCAGTCAAATACTGTCTAGCGTGTGAATAGAAACATTGTTAATATCATACGTAGTTATGTAAAAACTTATCACCGACCCTGGGATGTCTGCGTCAATGAGTTGGCTTATGCCCTGAGAACGGTCAAGCACGATACCACAGGAAAACTCCTTGTACATTATTTTTCGGAAGAAAAATAGTTAACCCCTTACACAAAATATTTAAACTAAATGACATTCAGAAGATAATTAACGAGGCAACAAGGAACTCAGATATAGCCAGAGGAAAACGGAAATTATATTACGATAAGAAAAGAAGAGATTTTAATATTAAACCTGGGAACAACGTCCTGAAAATAAAACATTCGTTGTCTTGCACCCCACTAGAAAAAGTGTCCAAATTTTACCCCAGATTTGAAGGCCCTTTCGTTATTGAGCGTATTTGTGGTTCGGTTTTATATTTAAAAGGAGATAGAGAAGATAATATCACTGCCAATGTGGATCAAGTCAAAAAGTACTATGACCGTAAGGATATACCTGTGTATAAAGATATTTTACAGGAAGCACCAAACACAGGTGAAGAGTCCTCATCATCTAAAAAGGGTCTGCCCGGAACAAAAAGGAAAGTATCCAGAGTGGTGCAATCGGAAGGAAAGAAACGTCAATATGATGAGCCAAGACGCATTAACAAATGAAAACTAGAGCCAGCGCATGAGCGGAACAAGTCACTGAGAAAGGAAGGCGAAACAAAACCTTGTACAAGATCTAAACACGCTGACGAACGGAGAGAAGAAAGCAATCAAGACCTCAAAGATCACGAATCCAGCCACTAAGGAAGGAGGTCAATGACAAGATGCCAATGCAAGTGCCGCAACGGAAACGCCGAATAGAAGAGGAACATTTCAGGCGGAATAAATTGCTGAAAAACCAAGGAGCTCCGACGACTGAGCAGGCAAGAGTTCTCCAGCCAGACCAAGCAACTTCTTCGGCCACAGCTGGCAAGCGTCCAGCCAAAGAACCTCTATGTAAAGAAGGAAAGGCTCCATAGACGTAATGTAAACCACTTTGTCTGTAACGCCGCTACAAAGAAAAGGGAACATTCGCCAAGGGATTTGGCGACGGAATCTGTTGGCGAGAATTTCTCCACTGTGATATACCGGTTCTTTGGTACCTAGCCGACATTTTCCCTCTCCGCGACGTGTATAGGAAATTGAGGAACACGGGTTAAGATGAATCGTCCTTTGACTTGTCGCGATAATTTAAACTCGGAAATGATGAAATATTAGGTGAAGTTTCACTTTCACTGGCTGTTGAACTTCCATAGTCCATATCGCTACTTGAAACCAAAGAACCTATTCTTTGTTTAAACTCTTGCTAAACGTAACGGTCGAACCTGTCCAAACCAACTTCGACATTCAGCTTCGAGCTTTGGCGCTTTTTGGCGACAGATATTTCACGCATGCGCAGTTGTTTCCCTTTTCGTTGGAAGGGAGCCACTTCTGCTTCTGCGAAGTTTTCCTTCTTAACAGTACATTTTCTTTGGCTGAAACACTGGTAGTTCGGTCCGGTTGCACTAGGCCGCTGAACATTGGTTATTCGAATCCCGCAAACCGGCCGGCTGCATGGGAGTTTTCGTGGTTTTCCTTATGTGTAACGTGTATACGAGCCAGTTTCCCTTAAAAAGCCCTCCATGAAAGCATCCCTCGCTTTAGGCAGATAGCCCTCGAGTTCTTTGCTGTAATCGCATAAACTAAAGTTCCTTCCACATCTCCAAACAACTTCAACTAGTTCCACTCTTTCAGTAGATGGCAGTTTTTAGATGGCTAAAATATTTCTCCCCATTGTAATATTTCATGCTGATATTCAGAGATTGGATAGGTTGGCTTATTTGTGTGTCCGTTCTTCTGTATAAGCGTAGAAGAGTAAATGTTTGTTAAATATTTTATTGGTAAAACTAATCATAATTCTCTGTGGAGGTTCTTGAGCCTTTGACATTTAAAGTTTAGAGCTAAGTGAGTTTGTTTAGGTTTAAATCGAGTTTTTCTTGCACGAGAGGCAATAATTAATTTATAATTCCTTTTGTAACCTATAAATCATTAGTAAATTTTATTCCATTGTTAAGATATTTAAAAGGTTACTATTCCATGAGCGTTTACTTGTACGTTTTTGTTATAAGCGATTATTATTGCGATTGACGATTTGGAAGATGAAATTAATAGAACAGAACAGTATAAAGAAAGAATAATTCTTTTGAAAACGCGAGCGCATAGACTGTTAAGAACTTCTGTAAGACAGCAACCAGTAATCGAAAATCAGAATTATTCAACTATTAAGGATACTGGAAGTAGAGTTAAATTACCGGATATACCTTTGCCAACATTTTCTGGCCAATATGAGGATTGGAATAATTTTAAAATTCAGTTTAATAGCATAATTTCTAACAATTCTCACTTATCGGAAGTTGAAAAGCTTTATTATTTGAAATCGTCGCTACGAGGTGTAGCAAAACAGACTGAAACAGAAGACGAATCCTTTCAATCATTATATAAAGCATTAGAGCTTCGCTTTGAAAATAAACGCTTAATTGTTGACAGACATATTAACTCCATTATAAACATGGAAAAAATAAATCATGAATCGGCGGTTGAGCTCAGAAAATTACTGGATAATGTTTCTCGAAATATTAGAGCTCTTAAACACTGGAGCATTGAAAGGCATACATTTTCGGATCTCATACTCATAAATTTAATTCTCCCTAAATTAGATAAGGAAACTCGTAAATTATTCGAAATGAGTTTGAACACTACTGAACCTCCTAATTGGACAGACTTTATTGCATTTCTCGAGAAAAGATGTCAAGTTCTCGAAAACACAAATAAAATTACCAATTTAAATTCCAGGTCTTTCACTCCAAATGTCAAGGCAAAGGGATTTCTAGGTAATTCAAAACGAACTTCGACCAATAATTGTAAATTATGTAAATCGACGCATCAAATTTATATGTGTGATGAATTTAAAAATTTAGCAGTGAATAAGCGTTTTGAGACAGTAAAAAAATTGGTCTTTGTATTAATTGCCTTAAACCATCGCATAAAGTGACAGAATGTAAATCAAACAGTTCGTGTAGTTTACGCAATTCGCGCGATCATAGCCTGTTGCATTTTCCTCAACGTAAAACATCTGTCGTCGAAGCGCAAAAGGAAATTAAGAAGGATTCCCCCTCGCAAGATCCCCCCAACCGGAAGTAGCTTCTCAGTTGTCCACGCTCACCTCCTCCTACGCCCGAAAGAATTTCGAAACTGTTTTGCTGGCGACAGCTATAATTTACGTACGAAACACAGACGGTGAACTTTGCCCTTGCAGAGCAATCATTGATAGCGGTTCGATGTGTAACTGCATGAGTGTTGAATGTTCAACCAGTCTTCGCTTAGATCGTGAGAAAATTAACGTTTCGGTTTCTTGCTTAAATGATAGAACCTTCAATATAAAGCAAAAACTTAATGCCACTATCCTTAATAAAGAAGGAAAATATTATAGAGACTTAGAATTTTTAATAGTGTCTAAAATAACTAATATTACTCCAACTCATAAATTCGATATTAGATCCTTAGGAAATCTGAATTCTGTTCAACTTGCTGATCCTGAATTTTACAGGCGCTGAAGTTTTTTTTTATTTATTAAAATGCGAAAAGATTGCGCTGAAAAACTCTGGACTTATACTTCAAAATTCAGTATTTGCCTATATTATCAGCGGAAAAATTGGTAGCAGTTCGAAACAAGAAGATTCACCATATTGTGGATTAATCCAAGAATTAGAGGATTTGAATCAAAGCATAAAGAATTTTTGTGAAATTGAAAGGATAGACGAAGATAAACCTGTGAAGAGTCTCGAAGAATTATTATGCGAAAATCATTTCTTAAGAACACATTATAGAGATGAAACTGGAAGGTATGTTGTCCAGATGCCTATGAAGAGTGAAGGAGATTTATGTCTAAGAGATTCGAAGGATACCGCATTAAGGAGATTAAATTCGTTATGGAGCAAACTGCTGAAGGAACCAAAATTACTATCATTGTATCGAGATTTTCTAAAGGAATACGAAACGTTAGGCCACATGGAAGAAGTATACTAAGATGTAAATTTAGAGCCATCATATTATATTCCGCATCATGGAATATATCGTCCAGACAAAAGTTCGACAAAACTGAGAGTCGTATTCGACGTTTCTGCGAAGACATCAACTGGTACATCTTTATATGAGCAGTTATTGAATGGAGGTATAGTGCAGGAAGATTTGTTTTCCATCATGATAAGGTTCAGGAAACATACTTTCGCATTCATTGCTGATATAGAAAAAATGTATCGACAAATTTTCGTAGATCCAAGCCAGAGAAAACTTCAACGAATTCTTTGGAAAAAAAATTCCCAGGAAGAAATCAAGACGTATCAGTTGAATACCGTTACATATGGCACAACTAGTGCCCCTTTTCTTGCTACTAGAGTTCTACGCCAATTAGCTGAAGATGAAGGAAAGGAATTTCCATTAGCCGTTTCAGTCACACTTCAAGACTTTTATATGGATGATGTTCTGTCAGGTGCAGAAGATTTAGAAAAAGCTAAAGAACTACAAGACCAGTTAGTAAATCTTTTAAGTCGAGGAGGCATGAAGCTTCATAAATGGTTCGCTAATCACAGGGAATTACTGATTAATGTTGATACTAAGGCTGGAGATTATTCGTTCTCCAATGAAATGAAAAATGAAACAAAGGTGTTAGGTATTTTATGGAATCCAGATTTAGACTCTTTCACATTCAACGTAACTACAAAATCGCATGATTACTATACTAAGAGACGGATTTTATCAGATATTGCTCGAATATTTGATCCACTCGGTTTAATTGGACCAGTTATTACGAAAGCCAAAATTTTTATGCAGAAGCTTTGGCTTCTAAAAATTGGCTGGAATGATATGCTTCCCGAAAAGGAATCTCGTGAGTGGAAGAATTTCATTACATCGTTAATGCTGTAATTATTAATCGAAAACTTTTGCCTAACAATACTGCTAAAATTGAATTGCATGGATTTTCTGATGCATCAAAATTGGCTTATGGAGCATGCATTTATGTGAAATGTGTATTGCAGACGGGCTCCAGTTCAGTGGTTCTTTTGTGTAGTAAATCAAGAGTCGCGCCGTTAAAATCGGTTTCTATCCCAAGACTTGAACTGTGTGGTGCAGTGTTACTATCGCAGTTAATGAATAAAGTGCTAAAGGCACTTAAATTGAAATTAGACAAGATATATATGTGGTGTGACTCGTCTGTAACCCTTGCATGGATTCGGAATTCTCCACATGTGTTAAAGACGTTTGTAGCTAACCGAGTTGCCAAAATTCAGCAACTTACACACGAGTTTCAATGGAGATATGTGAAATCAGAAGAAAATCCAGCTGACTTGATTTCAAGAGGTGTTAACCCAGATCAAATTGAACATCTTAAATTTTGGTGGAATGGACCTTCATTTTTAAGAACAGAAGCAGTTGATTTGTACATGACTGTGCCTCAGTCAGATTTAGATGAGATTTACCGCAAAGAACTAAAGCAGCTATCCAATCAAACTTCTTCAGTGAAAAATGACTCTCAACTTGACTATAATTCAACTCATTTGCAAAACTTTCTAGTTGAACCATTAATTAATGATCTGTTTTATAATGTTCTGAATATTACAAATAACTATACTAAATTATTGCATATTGTAAGTTATATTTTCAGGTTCGTTTATAACTGTCGAAACCAAGAAAAAAGACTGGGAATTTTATCAGTAGAGGAAGTCAATGGGGCTGAGTTGAATCTGATTAAGGTAACTCAAAATGAAATATTTTTGGAGGATATTAAAAACCTGAAAGGGACATCTCAGGTTACAGGTAAAAGCTGTTTGAAATCATTGAATCCATTTCTTGATGAAAATCAGTTGTTAAGAGTAGGGGGACGTTTACAAAATGCTAATTTAAATTTCACACAAAAGCATCCCATTATTCTGCCAGCTAATCATCAGTTCACGAAATTAGTAATGGAACATTATCATAAAAAATATCTGCATGTAGGTCCACAAGCATTGTTGAATTGTGTCAGACAAAGGTTTTGGCCTCTAAGAGGTCGGAAATTGGCACGACAAATTGTGCACAGTTGTGTAGTTTGTAGAAGGGCTAAACCAATTTTGGTTGAGCAAATAATGGGAAATCTTCCTCAGGAGCGGGTGAGAATAAGTGCACCTTTTAATTGCACAGGAATCGATTTTTGTGGCCCATTTTATATAAGGTATAAACATCAACGAAAGGGACAATTTCAAAAGATATATGTTGCTATTTTTGTTTGTTTTGTCACTAAAGCAGTACATTTTGAATTAGTATCCGATTTGACATCTGATGCTTTCATTGCTGCATTGAAAAGATTCTTCTCTCGTAGGGGTAGAAGCTCGATCATATTTTCCGACAATGCAACAAATTTTGTAGGTGCTAGTAGAGAATTGACTAAATTGTATAATCTTGTTAAGAACCCAGATGAATCTTTAGGAAATTACTTGACTTCTGAAGAAGTAAAATGGAACTTTTTACCTCCTAAAGATCCCAATTTTGGAGGCCTCATTCAAATATCACCTTAAACGTGTAGTAGGGGAAACAAAACTTACGTATGAAGAATTTTTGACAGTGACTCTTCAAATAGAAGGTATATTAAATTCTAGGCCCATCACTCCATTACCAGCAGATGACGATTGTACTGAAGTTCTAACTCCATGTCATTTTTTAATTTTTAGACCTATTACAGCGATTCCAGAACCAGAACTTCTAGAAAAGCCTGACAACAGATTAAGCCGCTGGCAAAGAATTACCAAAATTGTCCAGTGGTTTTGGAAAAAATGGAGTAATGACTACTTAAATCACCTCCAACAAAGAAACAAGTGTCAGTTTCAAAAAAATAATGTTAAAATTAATTCTGTAGTTTTAATAAAGGAGGATCATTTGCCCATTAATAAATGGTCCCTTGGTCGTATTGTAGATGTTTTCCCTGGTACTGATGGAAATATAAGAGTAGTCACTGTTCGAACTTCAAATGGTCTGTTGAAACGACCAGTAACAAAATTGTCTATTTTATTGTAAACAGTAGAATTGTTGTGAACGTAAAAATAGTGTAATATTTGATATTTTTGTATTACTTAGCATGTATTTAGTATATGTAGTTGATTGTAATGCCATCATCATAGATGTTTATTGCTGTGTTTTACAACCAATACGGAATATTACGTATTTTTAAATGTAAGTATTTATTGTTATAACTAAATTGATATTTTGTTGTATATTGTTTGTTGAATGAAATCATTCAACGGGGGGCAGAATGTTGCTGCCTTTAATTGTAATTGCGCCAAACTTGGCGATCTTGCACTTAAAAATTGAACGCCGCCAACTAGGCGGGAAAAGAGTTAATTCGTTCGTCTGCAGGCACCAAGTCGCATCGGTGTCAATTGTCGAGAACTTCGGTTCTAAGTTATGTATCGTATATATTATTGTTGAGTTTTAATAAAACTACAAGGCATTATCGCCTTATACAGTCCACTTTAGACACACAAACAGGTGGTATGGGAAAGGAGAACAGGTGTGAAACGGAAACAGCCGGCAAACGAGGAGCAATGGAAACGGCAGCCACGGTAGAGAATTAAAACCGATAAGCCAAGTCCCGTCATGGGAAGAGTTCCTACAGAAAAGGATGTCTGAATTCGCCAAACAAAAGAAAAATCAAAATTATTCTATTTAAGTTTATTTTAAAGCTAGTACGAAGTTAGTACAAAATATTTATTTCAGTTTGCCTCGGTAGAGGACAATGTTCATTTAATTAAGCAAAAAGTTTTTTATTCTTTTGTGTTAAGCAAGTAACTTAAAATTTTGTATTAAGCAAGTAGCTTAAAATTTTATATTAAGCAAGTGATTTAAAATTTTGTATGAAGCAAGAAACTTTAGCAAATAATCTTGGCCGATTTAGTACGAACGTTAACTTTAGTCGTAGAGATTGGTTTAGGAAATGTATGTTTTTTTTTTTTTTTTAAGAAACAACTTCGATACTCTTAAACTTCAGAAATTGTCGCATGTAAGTAAACTGAGTTTGCTTTCAGCAAAGAAAGTAAGAAGTTATTTACGTAAAAGTGTTTGAATTGTTAAATACTTAAAAGTATTTTTGTACGCTTGAAAAAATGTGATTTGAATGAAATAGTAGCCTAAGTTAGTTGTGAATTGTATTAAAATAAAGTAAAATTAATTTAGAATGGATGTAAAGTAAATGTTAGCTCTCCAGCCAACTCAAAGTTAATTTTCAATAGAGTTAGCACCTCAGGCTGAGAATTGATTGTAGAGTGTTTCTCTCAGGTCTAGGTTGTCTAGGTCCTAACAAGTAGAGGCGGGGTAGTTGTAAGTGTTGTATGCATTCTACATAAAGCACGCTCGTACATGCAGTACACCATGCTGGAAAGCAAGGAGAGATTTTAAATTGGGAAGAAAGAATGAAAGAATAAATGTACCCCCATGAAAAAAGCAGATTTAAGTGTTTAAAATGTGTGGCAATGAGACTTTGTTATGAAACAAGTTCTAAACTATTTTCCTTCCAGATGCCTGGAATGAGTCGAGGCAAGAAAATTAAATAAGATTTGTATTGTTGTGCCACGTTCGTCGTCTGTCAAATTTAAATTTAGACAAGATGCAGATTGTAGAGTGTAAAGGTTGACTCACATTTCGATTTAGAATTTAAATATCTTATCCAGCCTTTAAAGCCTTGCTATGCGATAGTTAAAATTCTGGAGAAGGAAGATGCAGAGTTTCCCTTAGTTATTTAACCTAATATTTCAATTTTTGTTATCTTTCCTGAACTTCTCAGCTTCCCCTCGCCAGGACGCAAATTCAAAGCTAAGTGTAGTGAGTATTTAAACGGGTGAATCTTGGAGTTTATTCAGAGCATGTTTTCGCTAGCCAGCGCACGTGTCGTTTCTGACCTTGCTGTTACGATGATACGCCCTTTTGGCCATTTGAATAATTACGACGCCTGTTAGGTTTTGTCGAATCAACATAGTTTAGCCGTAACTTAAAGTGCTAATCCAGCACTATTCTTTTTAAACTTGAATTGCTTTATGTAATGTTTTTAAGTTCTACTGCAAGTTGTCGAACAGCACGAAGTATGCGCTTTTCTTTTCATAGTTGAAATTAATAAAGGGTTGTTTTCCCCCTTCTTCGGTGCCGGTATTCTTTCACGTTTGTGGGAGAAGTCACCAGGTTTATTAGTATGATCTAGATTAGTTTATGTGCCTAAAAACAGTCACAGCCTATATATAAAGGCAGGAAAATGCTATGTCATGCTTTTCAGAAAACATCTAAAACATCATCAAATCAATCTTAATTTACAGACTGATAAATCAACTATTCCCAACAGCGAGCTCTACAAAACAGTTAGGAATTGTCTTGAATGAGCAGCTGAACTTTCATGAGCATGTTATGTATGCATTAAACAAAGCAAATGCCGCATACATAATCATGTACAGCCTGACAGGACGAAGATCTAAATTCCACATTATACGTTTCCCCAATATGTCTGTTTCATTGAGCAGCAGTTTGGACCATAGCACCCAAACCAACAGGAAAAAAATCTGGACCTTCCAAAATCAAATTCACCATTTCACCGTCCGATCACCACTCGCCTTGGTGCGTCAGAAACTGAAGCATTCATATCGATCTTGACTTTTCACATGGTCAAGATTACATTCAAACAAATTCTCACAACATTTTCACCAACATGATGGGCACAAATTACTCTTACACTGCCAAATTATGATCCCACAGCTGTGCAGCCGCTCAACAGACCTCGCACGATTTTTTATAATCCAGCTTACTAGTCTATCCAATAAACCGCTGCCAATTTTATCAACGATGAAGTTCAAGACTTCATAAATCCTAGCAAAGCAGGAAAAGAACTTTTCATATGTTACCACTTTGTACATATTCTGTAAATATTTTTGTATTGTCTGCAGCTTCCATTTTTAAGTTTTATCAATTAACTTGCTTGTATTTGCATAACATGTATCCTCCACCGCCCCTTTGCTGTAACTTCCACGTCAACTGTTCATTTTCTCTGAGTCGTTCTAGTTGGCTCCACAGAAATTTGACTTCTCCCATTTTTTTGCTTTATACCTTCTAAGTTACTCACCAGCTCGAAACAGCCCATTCCACCGCCGTTTAATGGCAACGCATCTGAGCGCTTATTCACCATACATCGCCACTTTCCTAGGAGCAAATCCACACACAGGTTTAAGTTCACAGCGGCTAAATATTTGCGCAACGCCACGAACCACGATCCTTCCAACAATTTAGAGAAATCAATGGCACTGGAAATTTCTCGGTGGCTGGGGGAAAACTACATAATACCGGAGACAGCATCAGTTCTTAGTTGTTTTACGTGTGAAAAAACTTCTAAACAACTGCCTGGCGAAATCACCGCTCGGTAGATGGCGCCATATTTAAGGCTTTGACTATTGAGACAGCTATGGACCAATGTTGCCAGAAAATTATCAACTAAAGTAGCAAAAGAAAGACTCAAAACGTCGCAAATGACGTCAGAGATCACATTTTTTGTGACGCCACAGTTATGCATGCTCATATGACCTCTGACGTCATCACAAATTTACTGTCAATTTGCTCCGTAAAGCGGCGTTCACACTGGGACATACAAGCAGCTAGGAAACACAATGGACACAACAAACAGCGGATTAGCTAGAGAAAACCAGTTTCTTGTCACTACGGACCCAGTTGAAAAACCTGAACCTCACGCAAAACGGAGCTAGTCGACACAAGGAACCGACCAATCAGGAGAGTATTTCAAATCATCATCATCAACAAAAGCGCGCTAAGTTAAATAAACAATATGGCTGACCATATGAGCGATTGATTGAATGATTTGATTTAAAGTGAGGACGAGTATACGACCTGACGGCCTTTACTCCACAGTTGTTATCCCTATACAGAAATTCATTTTAAAAATCTTAAAAAGTGGTGCTTGATCGTGAAAGTCCATGTTTTGGTAGTCGCTCGATTTCGGCAATTAGACTACAATTTTCGCTCACATCTTACAAAGCAACAAGATACAAAAAATAAAGAAGCATCTTATCCACTATACAGCGATAAATTAAAATTAAAAGTATCCTCCTCAGAAGATTTTGCCGATATTCAAAGATCGTAAAATTTTTAGGTTACTTCAAAATATATCTACATTAGCACAGGAAATTAAAGAAAGGCAGAATACCCATCAAAAATTAATTCTTGCATTCAAAGCATCAGAACTTACACTACAATTCGCAAAAGCTGGCTAAGAAGTATTAGCCGAGAGGATAAAGCCATCAAGTTATAGACTTCCAGATCGGGAGTGAGTTCGAGACCCGCTCGCACTTTTCTTTTTTACTGAGCGCCATTTTTGGCCAGGCCATTATGGGTAGTCTGCGTTTCTTTAATTTCCTGTGCTAATGTAGATATATATTGAAGTAAATTAAAAATTTTAGGATCTTTGAATATCGGCAAAATCTTCTGAGCAGGATACTTTTAATTTTAATTTAACGCTGTATAGTGGATAAGATGCTTCTTTATTTTTTGTATCTTGTTGCTTCGTAAGATATGAGCGAAAATTGTAGTCTAAGAAAATGTGACGCAGCATTGCCCGGGTGAAACACGTTCAGCAATAGTTAACACAGCGTGCAGTTAGATTCACGACTTAGTAAGTAATACACAGTGAGAAAGCCAAATAATATATGTCTCAGAGTTTACTATTTTTAAAATATAGTTTAAGCACCTGTAACTGGCTGTTTTAGTCTGCAAATGCGAACTCTTGCATTGTAATGCAGCATAAAAATATCTTCTGTTTATTTATACTCAGAAAAATCATTCTGCTAGTTATATATAACTGTTACGTAAAAGCCTGGCGGTAGCTTTATCACGGAAAAGAAACACAAAATTCGCAGTTCGGTCAGGGAATGAGTAGCGAAAATTTACAATAAAGTTAACCATGGAAAAACCATGTTATTCTGGCTTCATTTTAAAGTTATTAAAAACTTTTATGATTTGGTTGAAGTGCCAATGTAAAATGGAAATCTGAAATTTTCTAGAAATCTGCATACCTGCTGCTGAATAACGTACTGAATATAAGGAGCTATTAAGTAATGGTTCATTTTAAGCCCTTATCACACATCAAGAAAATTTGGGACAAGAAACATTTTGATTCATTTTCTCTTTTATTGCATGGTACTACACAGTGAATTCACTGCAGTCCACTACAATGCTGGCATGCAATGGAAAATTGATTCTTATTGTTAGCTTGCCGTGTTTTTAGTAATGATGATAAAAAAATGGGGAGCTGACTGACTGAGATGTTTCTGATCTCCAATTTTTTTTTTCAACTGGAAGAAAAATACATGCTTTTCTTTCATATGTAAAACTGGCAGAAAGTTTGCTCTGAACTGATTAGTTGCCCCAAACACTTAAGCAAATAATAAGCCCATTAGCATATTAATCACTGCATTCACAGATAGCTACTTTTGGAAATTTAGAAGGCATATCTTTGGAAGATAGTTTCAAAGATATTAATACAGGTAATATCTTCAATTATAATAGAACTACTGACTATTACTGCATATCCCATCTTGTTGTGTCCCATTTTTCAGCACTTTTCTAGAAACTGAAAATTGCGATGGTTTTTCATTAAGTAATTCAGCACTATTTTGCTGACTGCTTTCACTCTGTGTCACTTTCTCACAATCCTTGAAATATTTCAATTTGTTTTTTAAAATTTAGTCGAAATAACTATATGAAAATAGGCACACTATTTCTATATATACTAGCTCATAAATTTCAGTAGCAGTTACTGTTCTTTTATGGTATTTACATGTTAAATCTTCATCCAAAAAAAGGGGACTATTATTTAACTCGGCCTATTTTATATACTGCCAGATCCTGAATTTATCCCCCTCCCTCAAAACATCATTTTTGCAATAAATTTCTTGCATTTGTGAACTCTGTACAACCAAATTGTGGCTCCTTGGGCGTTATGTTTGATTAATGATGTGACAAGGCAACAGATTTGTTGCTGAAATGCAGCCTGAAATATCATACTATAAAATGCTTGTTTAATATCCAGTAATTTAGTAAGTTAGCAATATAGCAAACAGTTTGAAAACAATTTTAAAATGTGTGTCATGCTAATGGTAAAAAATAATACGAAAGGTCATATACGCATTATCGCCTCACTATGCAATGGTCACAACCATAAGCATAAACAAGCATTTTTCGGATTGATTTATTTGAGCAAATAAACTAACAGTAGCAAGCCATGTGAGAAGGATATTTTATATTTTAATTTCCTCCTTAGCACATTCATGAAACTCGGCATCAGAGAATGGTAAACAGTCATGTTGAACTTAAAGAATAAAAAAAAATCTCTGGAAATGTCATTCTCAAGCTACATTTTAAATCAAAGCATATACCTGGATTTTAGATGAAAGTATATACTTAGCTGATGAATTAATTGCTTTGTTGAGTGCCAAACAAGGACATAATAGTCTTGGTCAGATTGTATTCTTCTGGCACTTTACCTTTGTTGTAAATATACTTGTTTTGGCACAGCCGGATAATACATTAACATATACACATATGCATACATACATACATATAAAAATTAGTAAAAATAAATAAAATCCTAGAGTAAATATCTATATCTACCTCAAGCAGAAGTTTAACAATTTCAGTGTGACCATACTGCGCAGCAGAATGAAGAGCACTTTCATGATCAAAATTCTGAAAATATATCACAATAAATAACATCTTTAATTTTAAAATATATAACTTAATAATTGCAGCTCACAAAAAAAGACAGTGGACAACAATAAATGAATCACTGATATATATCTGTGTTTAATACAACGCAAAGTTGTAAAATTCTTAATGTTATTAAAAAAGTTCCAATACACAAAACATCTAAGTTGCAAATCCTGACTGATGCACAGTAGTTATATTGTATGGGTGTTTCCTTAAACCACAACTGTTGCCAAGTTAACCCATAAGAATGAACCAAGAGATAAGATGTGAGAGATGACCTAGGATAAATAACATACAACGGAATCTGTGTGTATTGATGAAGTGACCCGAGTTAAAAAATGGAATTCATTGAAATTATGAATCTATTCATGATCGAATCAGAGAAACCTAGGTATATAAAAATTAGTTACAGTTTAAATTTTTGGAAAATACAATCGAATTCAGTTAACTGGACCACCGGATAATCGGACCATCCGCGTTTTCGGACCCAATCCTAAAGAACCGAAACAAATCCTATGTACATAAGCCTAATATTTTTCGCTTATTAGGACTCCGTTTTATCGGACCAAAAAAACGTGAGAGCGAATAAGAAACAGACGTCACAAGTCGGCCGCGCACAAGGTGGTCCGCGAAATATGGGAGGATGTGTAGCTGCTCTCCCCAGGAGAATACTTTATCAAAGGTCAGGAATTCCTTAAAGTGCATGACAAGCGAAAACACAGTGGGAGGTGAACAAGTGCACCATTTTCTTTCACCTTTCTTAAAACGGAGCCACCAGCGAGGTTATTGGTCCCACTGCGTCTCCCGTTTTCCAGGAAATGAACAATAGAGTGTACGTCTTCACCTGAAAGGAATTCCCGCTTGTCAATCATGATTATTGGTAACACGACAAAGCATTCATTTCATCACACTTTTGGGATGATTTTAGTGCCAAAGCTTTGAATGGCGAGCACTACACTCCCTTTTGACCTCAGCATCTTGACCCCTGAAACACCAAGGTTTCTTCAGACCACTTTAATCAGTGAACTGTGCGGCGTGTCTTGTCTTCCCTGCAGAAATGCCACGACGGGACTTGACGTTAGCTGAAAAAATTGGTTTCGTGGATAAGATCAAGCAACAACCACGAAACACCAGTCAGCATCGGTTAGTGGAAATTACCGGATTGGCAAAGATTACAATTTCGCGCTTGATAAAACAAGAGAATGAGCTGCGAGAAGAATGGGCACAAAGTGAAGAACGAGGAGGAACTTCCTAAAAACGGAAGCGTGAAGGCAAGCATCCAGACCAGACGAGGCTCTTAATGAATAGTTTGCCATTGCTACTGGACGAGCAGTGCGAGTAAGCGACCCAATGTTAAAATGCAAAGCAGAAGAACTCGCTAAAAAGCTGAGCCACGATGCCTTTAAAGCTATGGACGGTTGGTTGTCTAGATGGAAATCTAGACATGACATAAAATTCAAGAAATCACATGGCGAGAAAGAAAGTGCTGATAGTGCAGGTGCTGAAGAATGAAATCAACAAAACTGCCCGAGCTTCCTGAAAATTTTTCAGCAGATTGCATCTACAATGCTGATGAAACTGGGCTGTATTATCGTGTTACACCGGACGGCTCGTTAAGTTACAAACATGTTACACTCTCTGGCTTCAAAAAAGCGATGGAGCGCGTAACTGTCTTGTGCTGCTCAAACATGTCAGGAACGGACAAGAGGAAGCTGTTGGTTATAGGAAAAAGCACTAAGCCTCCCTGCTTTAAAGGACTTAGGATGGACAGTTTACCAGTTGTGTATCGTGCGAACAGAAATGTGTGTGTGTGACCCCTGAACTTTTTAAAGAATGGCTGAAGGATTGGGAAAGTGCTACAACGCCAGTCGAGAAAAGTGCTGCTTCTTCTTGACAATTGTGCAGCACATCCTCATTTAGACTACTTGAAGAACATCCAACTGGAATTTCTACCTCCCACGACCACAGCTTTGGTCCAGCCAATGGACATGGGCATCATAAAAAATTTGAAGGCCCTTTATCGTGCAAGGTTGGTTAATTATATCCTTGAAGCAATTGAAGAAAGTTTGCTGACCTCATCGTCAAAAGCAGGCGAAGGCAGTGCAAAGGTCAACATCTTACAAGCAGTTACATTTGTTGCGAAAAGTGACCATTGAGACAATTCAGAACTGTTTTTCTCACTGTGGCTTTAAGCACTTGGTTTTGGAGATGAATGTGAAAATGCTCATTGAAAGTGAAAATACACTCACGTTTGTGAAAATTGCAACACCAAGAAGGAATCGTCATAATTGAATGCAATTTAATACACAGTTGAGTGGTAGTGGTACAAATAAATGATTAAATGTTCACAGCAAACAAACAAGAACAAGAGATCAGAATCAGTATTTTGTGTGGCCACCACGCGCCGCAATAAGTGCTGCTACACGACGTGGCATGGAGTCAAACAAAGTTTGAATGTCTGACTGAGGAAGAGCATTCCATATCGTTTGTACGCGTACCCAAAGTTCGTCTGCAGACGCAACAGGACGAGGATCACGAGCAAGACGCCGACCAATGACATCCCACACATGTTCAATTGGCGACATATCCGGGGAACACGCAGGCCAAGGAAGAAGCTGTACCTGCTGCGCTGCAAAGAAGGATTTAACAATCCGAGCAGTATGAGGGCGGGCATTGTCCTGTTGAAATACAGCGCCTGGCAAGCTTTGAAGGAAGGGAACAGCTTCGGGCTGTAGAACTTCACGGATATACCGGTTGCTGTTCAGATTGCCCACAATTCGTAGCAATTGAGATCGTCTATGATATGCTATGGCGCCCCAGACCATAACTCCGGGTGTTCGTCCACTGTGGCGTTCGATAATGCACTCCGGAAGGTGGCGTTCACCGGCATAGCGTCTGACACGAATGCGGCCATCATGGTACCACAAATTAAAGCGGGATTCGTCAGAAAACACGACATGCTGCCAATCAGCACGCCAGTCTCTATGCTGATTGGCCCATTGTAGCCGCAGGCGGCGATGGTCGTGCGTTAGGGGGATCCTGTATAAAGGAGTCCGTGCGCGCAGTCCACACTGCAGCAGACGTCTACGAATTGATGAAGCACACAATGAAACACCTGTAGCTATTGACCACAGTGCTGCCAATTGTCTAGAGGAAGCTGTACGGTCCGTCCGCGCCATGCGGACCAGGTGTCTATCATCGCGAGCTGACGTCACATTTCGGGGTCCACTCCCGGATTTCCGAGTTGTCCGACACTCGTCCGTCCACTGCTTCCAAACGCGCATCACTGTGCTGCTGTTACGCTGCACACGAGAGGCTACTGCACGATACGACAATCCAGCTTCACGAAGGCCGATGATTCTCCCTCGTTCAAACTCTGTAAGTTGTTCAAATCTCGCTCTCTTTCGTCGACGAGGCATAAGTACAGATTGAGTTAACGTTTACCACTAGCAGATAACCACCGATAACCATACACGCCTCGCTACAGCCGTCTATTTATTCGGATCCATCAGCCGTTCAGAGGGCGCTGCTCAGCATACGCATGCGCTACGGATTTGCAATTCTAATCATTTGCATATCATGCGCTACTTTGCATTTCCTGAAAATTTCAGCTCACTCGCGTAAGTCCTTCATGGTGTTGCAATTTTCACAAACGTGAGTGTAATAACGGACACGTGGAACTTTAACAGGTACAAAATTGCGAAGAATTTTTATCCATTGACAACGAGCTTCAATGCTACGATGAAAATCAAGATTACGACGCTGCAATACACGACAGCCTCGGAAGACCAAGAAAGTGATGATGATGATGCCGCTAATAAGTTGGTGCAAGTGACAACACAGGATGCGAGGAAATGCATTGAAACTTTGCATCGGTATTTCATACAGGAGAGAAATGAAGGCAGCCCCAGGCTGCGTTAAGATGCGTCCACACGACTACGCTAGAGACGTAACTGACATAACGAAACGCACGTCGCCGCCGAAAAGTCGTCCAAACGAGGACGCGAGCGAAGTCTGCGTTTAGCCAATAGAATTATTGAGGAGAAAAAAATCATATGACATTCAAAGAAGGCTACAGGTTTAAAATGTTTCATCATGCTGTTTCGTAGTTCGGTCAGAAGAATATCACACTTGATTCGTTTTATAGTGAAATTTTGTTTATTAAGTAATTTAGCAACTGGGATAGTAAGTAGTAAGATTAAACAGTTATTATACGCACAAATCAGTTTTATGCAAATTAAGGTTTATAAAATTGTTTTGTTTGTTAAGATTTAAAAAACTGTAAAAATTTTAAATTTAAAAAATTTGTAAAACAGTATATAAAGAGAATTAAATGACTTGAATCACCATCCACCATATAAAAACATCAACTTCATATGTTTTAATCTTTCCCCCTCCCTAGGTTTGTTTACTTATGTATGGTATGGGAGCACGTGTAAAGGAATCTGAGCAATAAGGAAAGTGTTCTCTAATTTGATCATTCTGCATATATTATTACACAAATAAATTAGAAGAAAAAAGTTCATCCAATAAAATTTCTGAAGGTATATGCTGTTTTTAAATATTTTAGCACAATGACACGTTAGCCCAGATGCTCTCAAAACGTGTCATGTGCATATAAATGGGGGGAAAAAAGTTTGGGAATAATATAAAATCTGAAAGCTTTCAGATTGTTTGTTTTGTTTTTCTTTTTATTATTTCTTATTTTTGAATTTAGAATAATATTCGAATTTTGGGCAGTGGAGAATAAAATATGCAATCATGTAAAAATAAAACAATAATTTTTACCAGAGATGCATATATATCATTACATAATGGATAATGGTTCCTATTTACAGCGCGCATTTTTAAACTAAATTTAAAACAATACTAATAATAGATAAAATAAAAAATGAAAACATTAATAATAAATAGATAAAATAAGAAAAAAATTATTCATTATTAAATATAAGAAACACGTTGCAAAATGAGAAAAGCTAGCTTTAATTTACAGTTTATACGGGTAAGGTTCGAACTCGCAACCTTTCCCCTCGCAGTCCAGTGCGCTGACCACTGATCTATACAAGGCATGAAGTTTAACGAAAAATAAAGTAACAAGCAGAAGTCATGGCAAAGGTAATTTAATTAATATTTAATAAATGTGTACCGTATGATTTAAGTTGTAACTGTCCTCGAAAATTTGAGAAAAAAAACGTTAACTGTATTTTATTGAATACTCTTTCACAGTCAACTGCTTTATTTTAAAAGTTGTTATATTGTTGAAGTTAGTATTTGGTATATTTAATATTGGGATACTTAAAGAGCTTCTTGTTACAAATGAAATAACGAACATTTGTAATAATTAAGGAGAATTTTAGAAGGCAGAAAAACTGATTTCGTAGAAACTGTAACTTATTTAGGTTCCTGTTACTTACGGTGTTACATACAAGTGAAGCATATGGATATACTGGTCGGGTGACTGCTTTATAAATACAGAGCTTTTCCCCCTTAATGAGAATTTGAAATTTATACTAACCTATATAGTGTAAACAAGTTCTTTCCGACTATAGCACATGATAAGAACTCAGTCAGCTATTGGTTGTTCGTGCACGTCGCGGGCGAAAAAGCTGAGCATGAGCGAACTGTTTTACGTCCTCTGCATAATGCGAATTTACGCCGGCGAAAGAAAAATTACGGCAACTACGTTGCGAGCATACTCGTGTGGACGGGCCTTTAGACGTTTGTGGCGATTTCTTTCACGTGCAATCCGTCAAGAGAACGCATCAGATCACATCGGATAAGTTCTTCAAATGTTGACTGGAACTTGGTAAGAACTTGTTTTTATTATGCTTCGCATGCTGAGTATCGTGGAGATCGTTACTTACAATTTGTTTCTAAATTAATTTTCTCAATGAAAAACGTTCGACTGTAGTTTCTGTTTGTACATTTATGTTCGCCATACGTGTGTATCGGGCAATAAAGGCCATAATTACATTTTAGTACATGATTTACATTTACTGTTTGCTACATATAGCACGCCCCGTCTTACAACATAGGACATGTTCGTGTAATCGAACTAGCCAGTTATTAGGACCAAAACGATCGCTTCCCGATATGGTCCGATTAACCGGAATCAACTGTATATAAAACAATTATAAAACGTGCTATATCGGGTACATCACTATACTGTACTAGGTCATAACATATGTTCGTTATATGGACGAGAAGTAAATTCCTTAGTAAAATCGTCATCTTCATAACATAACAACTTTTATATTTAACAAAAACAAGTTGCAAGAATGCATGCATCTGCACGCAAACATAAGCAGAACTACACTAGTAACTAATGTACAGGTACAGTTACAATTACATACATACAGTTTCATTAAAAGTTGTAAGGTTTATCCTAAGTTTTTAACAGTTAAATGTCACTTTCCTATTTTCAGCTTACAATTTCCTACCAGAATGTGTTTTCGGAATCGCGTTTAATGCAAATACGTAAGAGTAGTATTTAAGTCGACGTTTCACTGACTTTGTTAGAGAGACAGAGTTTCTGACTAGCGTGCGTTTGCCTTTAGTCTACGTCTCTCTCTAAGCTATTACTACGTTCGGCCATATAGCTTCGCCTACTTAACTGAGATTTAGGCGCCAACTACTTAAAATCTTGATAGATTCGGTTATATCTTTTCAGTTAAACTTTAGTTCGTATTACTTTCAGTTCAAGCCCAAGTGGAGGCTTTGCTGTACGCTCTGAGATAGGAGCCGACTGTGTTAATCCTTATTTTGAGAAATAAAGGGTAATTAACCCTTCTTACGTCTCTGTTCACACACTCAAGCGATTATTCCCTTATCGGTGTAAGAGGTTCCCCACATTTAACAGTTAAATAAAAGGGTGGAACCATACAAAGTAATAGTTTTAGGTATGTAAAATAATGCAGTTAAAAATATTGGTTAGAAAATAAATAAGAATTCAAAATTCCAGTTACAGTTAAACCGCTACATATATATGAAGCATTTATGAAACATACGTTTCATAAAAATTAATTTTATGATATATATGCTTATGTATGTACACTGCGCAAAAAATACTATATATAAATCTAATACATATCCTAAGTCGCGCTTTTGAGACATGGAAAACGCAATTTGAATTTCATCAATCGGACAGGTAGAACGGGAGCTATAGAACTGTCCCATTTTTTTTTGCGCAGTGTGCTAAGTTAATAAATATGTAATACATAATATATATGTATGAAGCTAATAAACACACAGGATGTTAAATTTAAAAGCAGACAGCCCAATTATGAGTACACAACTTTGTCCCTATTTGATTGGAATGATTCTCTGCTTCCCATATTGTTCAGTTATATGTAAGAGGTTGATAAGCCAGAGAGATGAATGAATTCTTTGGAAAGAGTTTATTGTGTCTTTTTGCAGACAGAAAGTGTTGAACACTGTCGCATTGTGTGTCGTGTCTCTGACTTTTATTCTGCAAAACCTTCATTCAAACGGACACGTCCATGGCCAAAATTATAAGCTGAGATCCGAAGACATATATTTACTTGTCAAGTCTCTCACGAACATTATTATTTAATGTGCTATGTCAGGGTGACAAATGCCCCTATTCTTTAAAATAATCAAGAGCCCTGAAAACCAATGACATATCGAAGGAGGCAGCCCTCTGATCAGGAAAGGTCTCCAAAGTATTTAATTATGAACACACTGGCTAATGAATTAGAAACCCAAGATCAACATTTTATTGGACCATCTTTTGCACGGATAACTGCTCTGATTCGTTTCGGCATCAAGTCTACGTGCTTCTGGAGTGCATTTACGTCGACAGAATACCATGCATTGGCTATGCAGCTTTTTAAATCTTGTAAATTACATGGAAGAGGATAGTGCTGTCGGATGCGTCTTTCCACCATATGTGACACATTTTCTATGGGGTGAAGATCCGGATTATGCGGTGACCAGTGAAGGTGTTGGAAGTCAGAGTGACGTTCAACGAACTACTTCTGAACACTTCTGGCACAATGTATAGTTGCATTAGTGTCCATGAAGTATCAGTCACCATCAAAGTAAAAATGCAACATTGCAGAGTGCACTTGATCTGCCAGTATCTCATGGCTGTTTCTTTAAGCTCGAGGACCTCCAGGGCACCACTTCCATGCCCCATATCATGATATTCCCACCAGACCCTTCCACAGTGCGAGTACGGAAAGAAGGATTCATGGGGTTCTCGCCAAATTCGACGTCTTCCCTCAGAGCAAAATAAGGTGAAGCGTGATTCATCCGACCATATTACCTGTTTCAAATCCTCAGATATCCTGTGTCTTCTTTCTCGACACAACTGCAAACGAATTCTTGCACGTCGGGCGGAAATGAGTGGTTTTCTCACAAGCACTCAACTATGCATTCCTATTTTCCGCAATTCTCAGTTTATGGTTCAAGTTTAAATCTGTTGGGAAGAGTCTTGGTTGACGATCTGTGTCAGTTGAAGCACAATAGAGTACCTGTTCTTGGTCGGAGACGACGCCGATCACTCTCTTGGAAAACTCTGCTCGCAGTTACATCTTCTAGAGAAGGACTGTGGGTTCTAATTCCAACTTTTGAAAACCTTTGATATAGCTGCTTTTGAAAAACCAGTGAGATTTGCTTTCTTCGAAATCGAGGCCTCTACTAAACGGGCACCAACAATAAGCCTTTTACAAATGATGAAAGATCTGTCATTTTCCCCATTTTACTATTCATCATGAAAACCACTCTTACACCTTACTTCTAGTAGCATTCTAACCACGTGTAACCCACTTCAAAAATAAAATTTGCATATTTCATTCGTAACACGCATTCAGTAGAAAATCTCAAAGGTTTTTAATTCATTTGCCAGTGTGTGTATGTACCTATGTGTAAGAATATAAAAAAAAAGAATTTTTCTTCTCACAGGATGATTACATACCAATGTAGTGTGTTTCTGTTTAAAAGCTTATATTAAAAGAGCTGATGATTTAATTTTATAAGATATGAGCAGTTTTTCCACCCTTTTAGCCATGCGCCTGCTTTCATGCGTCTTCCTAAATGGTAAATACGGCTCAATGTGCAGAAAATGGGTGGGCAACCTGTTTGCTTCCACATCTTTTCTATTTTTCAAAGACCAATCGGCAGTATGGAGTCGGTTAATTCCCCGTATATTTTTGTTTTCACTTTAGATTTTATGTAAAAGACTGCTCCTTGTCTGTTTTAAGAGTAAAATAAATATTAATTTTTGTTTTAGTCATGTTACTGTGCTCTTATTTCTGTAAAAAACAAAGAATGCTTTTAAGTGTATTTCTGTCCTCTCCCACTGACAGGGTATAGGCCCAGACACCTAGCGTTTAAAGAATGCAAGTGAAGGAGGCTGCCTTCTACAGTAAATGAGAAAACAGAAGTGTGATATGCTTTAGATGCGGGTTCAAAGTGTGGTGCTTATATATAGCTGAAGATGTCACCGCTACCAGAAGAGTTTGAACTGTTAAATCATAACAACTGAGTTGATGACAACTGACAGAAAAAATATTAATTTAGAAGTCGAAACAACAAAAAATCGGCGTTATAATTTCAAATGTTCACAGGACTAGTTTCGATGGTTTTACCGAACCACCATCCTCAGCTGCAAAAGCGCATCATTATAAATTTTATCTTATCTAATCATTATATCTTATCTCGTTCATTTGCGCTTTTGCAGCTGAGGATGGTGGTTCGGTAAAACTATCGAAACTAGTCCTGTGAAAATTTGAAAATATAACGCTGATTTTTGTTGTTTCACTTCTAAACTGATGGAAAGTTGCCAGAAAGATGCTGTTAACTGGATAGAAATTGCTGGAGCTTTGTAGAAGGTAAAGAAAAATTATTTGATAAAAAATCAACAGAGTGTGAAAAGTAGCATTTCATGTTGAGAGAAAATACTTAGCTACATAACACTGGAATTAAATCGGAGTTCAGGGCATCGATACAAGAATGTTCAAGTGGTAAAGTAGCATGGGAGTTTCTACACAGCCAGCTTGAACCAAAAAAAAAAAGAGCAAGAGTAATCCCGCTACTGGGTGAATGTTTCAGCATTAGGTATGCACGGAATGAAGAAATAGGGCTATTAATTGTGAAGACAAAAAATGACTGCAAACAAGCTGGCTGAATCTGGACACAACTTAGGGAATCTTTTTTAAAGATTTCAGGCAATCCGATGTTTGTCTCATGAATACTCTACGATAGTATAGCTAATTTATAGGTGGGAGATCAAGGATTTTACATTGGAAAAAATCGCTTGATCTACTGCTAAGGGAAGAAAGACGACTTCAGCGGGTACACGCCAATTTAGAAGACAGCAACGCTAAGCATATTTAATACTATTACCAGAAGTGCAGGGGAAAATCGCACTGAAAGCAAAACAAAATTTAGGAAAAATAAAGGGAACACAAAGATAGGATCTTGTCACAGATGTCATACACTTGGACACTTAACTGCACAGTATAAAGAACATTTAAATAAAAACCAGAACTTTGAAACAGACAGTTGTAAGGTTTTAGTTAAACTAACAAAGTTTTATTTTAATTTGCCTTTTTCTATCTGTTCTCATTTCAACTTCCCGTTAGAATAAGCGCGCGTTGCAGCTTTATGCTAATTTGAAGTGGAGCCAAGTTCTATTTAAACGAGAGGTAGGAACTTCTCAGTGTGAGAGAGCTTTTAGTCTCAGACCACTGTTACTCTGTTCAACGTTCGCCTGTTCAGCTAGTATTTAAATTCTAAGCCGTAGCGCTGTTACGTGATTACTCATTGAAGTAATTCCAAGTGCGTCAGTATTAGTTCAATCTTGCGATGCAGCCTGCCTTTAGTTTAGAGGCCAACCTCGCGTTTATAGCTCTGTGAGCAACGACTACTTAATTTCTAATTAGCTTTAGTTTAAATTAATTTGATTGTTCAGTTTAGACCCAAGTGGCGGTCATTATTTTCTGTATCCCTCCCGAGTTGGGAAGTGGCTGTAAATAATTGTGGTTTAATAAAAGAGGATTCTAAATCCTTCTTACGTACAGTTATTCTACCACCTAATCACAATTTTCTACCACAGAACATAGCTGCATTCAGCCCCCTGTTCAAGATCAGGACTCAGTTTAATTCACGAACATGTTTGCCAAGAATATGCACCGAACACTCAGTTCTGACACAGTCAAAAGGGAAAGTCATAGATACAGCAGCTACAACTCATTTCTGAAATTAGAAAATTTTAAGGATAAATGTTGAAGAAATAAATGATATACATATGTCCCTAGCTGGAAAGTAAAAAACTAGTTAAACATACAATCAAATTTGCATCAAAAGTAAGTAGTTGAACAAATTGGAATAAATCAGAAAATATGTTGTCTAATCCAAATGTACGAAGAAATTTACTATCGGGAAAAATTATAGAAAAGGCAGATAAGTGCCTATTTCGTACTTTCAAATGGTAGAATGTGTATGTATTTCAATAATAGGATAGATTATGTTATGTGAAACAGTATGATGGACTTTATCATGAGAAACCACTTACGTATGTAATAGATAAAAAGGATGCTGGTTACAATAAGGAAACTGGGAAATTACAGATGAAGCGAAGTTAAGGCATCGAAAATTTTGCCATATAAATTTTGATTACATTCAGAACAATAGTAAAAATCAAAGCATTAAAGGGTTGGCTGAAATCGAAAAAAACCAAAAAAGTGTGAACCTTGTATTATTGCCAAACCTAATAGAATACCTTTTAAAATTCTGTTCCAGAAAATCTAATAAAGCATTGCAGGTGGTCTATTCAGACATTTGTGGTCTGCTTTCAGTTCTGTCTGAAGGTAGGAGTAAATATTTCCTCACTATCGTAGATGACTATAGTATTATAGCGGCATATTGTACAAAAAATAAAAACGAATTACCCACTAACTTAAAAAACTATAACAGGCAAATGGAAAATTAATTAGTACACACACTAATAATAGTGGTAAATTTTATAGCAGGCAATTTAAAAGACATTTAGCTGAAAATGGAATTAGTGTTGAACGTACAAATACTTACACACCAGAACGTACCTAGACGGCATGTGAAAATTTTAACCAAACAGCATTAGCAGCAGTTAAAGTTATGCTTAATGATAGTAAAATGGGAAAAGTATGGTGGGCAGAAACTCTTGGATATTTTGTGCATACTTAGGCTATGTCCTAAGAATAACTGAATCCCTCATAAAATTTTCATGAATAAAAAATCCATTTTTATTTTTCATTTATTCAAGGGTACTTTATTTTAAATTAGTTCTATGTAAAGTATATGTTGTCATACCAAAACATACTTCAGATAAATTGCAAAGGAGATGCAAAGAAGGAATCACGGTAAGGATATGTCAAGGAGACTGAGGGGTATAGAATATGACTACCAAAAGAACGGAGATTAATTGAAACCTGTAATATGAAGTTTGATGAAGGAACAAACGCAGCAGATAGCATCCTGGGCAAGAATCTTAAACTCAGTTCAAAGAATCAAAAATGTTCAGTGTTAGATGAAGAACTAGAAGACAAATCCATTAAGAAAGAAGTTTCGGACTTAATTTGGCACAGAAAAGCAGTTAAGAGGTCAGATGGGACACGGCATATAGCCTATTAACTATGTAGGTGTTAGGAATACCTGTTTTAAATCCCATAATGATATTAAAAATACAGTGAGGCTAACAACATTAAATTTGAGAAAAAAATGTTTGATTTTAGTGACAAAAGGAACACTCTGGAAAAGTTAATTTTGTAGAAAAGGGCGATAGTTCGGTACATGGGGGCAAATTCTGTAGAAATTTTTATTCCACAAAAATTTACAGAAGCACGGAAATCTGCTAATGCCGCAGAATGGGATAAGACTATGATAGAAGAAATTGACACAATGTAGGAAAACGAAAGTTCGAAAATTAGGTCAGAAGCCAGAAAGAAAAAAATGTACTGAAAACAAATGGGTCTGTACACTAAAAAGTTATGAAAGAACGGTTAGATGTAAAGTGCATTTTGTCGCACATGGATTCAGACAGAAAAAGAAGGGGAGATTTTGATAACGTTTACAATCTAGCAGTTAATATTTCAATTAATATTTTTCACAATATTAGTATGTTTATATGGATGGACTGACAGTCAATTAAAAATGAAAAATACATATTTATATGAAAAACTAAATGAGTAACTATATATATATGACCCTGTCACAGAGCTTTATCGAAGAGGAAACTAAAGTGTGTTTATTACACAAGGCAAATTACGGTCTGTCTCACTGCGGACATGAATGGTTATGCGAATTTCAAAATACTTTAAAAAATCTGCATAGTAAGAAAATACTGTGTTTTGAATTATATTTATAAGAGGCCTAACGTAATTCTCTTATTATATGCAGTTGATGTTGTAATTTTTAGTAAAGAGCAACACTGCATTGTTAAATTAATCTCACTGTTGAATAACTTTTCTTATCTTAAAGTATTAGGCAAAACTAGAAAACTATTCAGAATCAAATTTTTAGAAAACAATAATGGGACAACATAACAAACATACAGTAATGGGAAAACATCAACAAACACACATGAAATTTTTTTTGAAAAATGTAAAAATTTTCAGATACCGGTAAATTTACTTATCATAGCCAAAATCATTATTCTTACGAAATTAGACTGTCGTCTACTAGTACAGAAACTCATGAAATAAACAAATTAGCTTTAAAAATCTATCGAGATGCTTAGTTTTTGTAGCTAATACGACTAAGCCTGATATTGCATAAGTTTATTACAATTTCAGTAGTATTCTGGAAACAGACACTGGGAAGCATTGTTGAAATTGCTCAGTTATCTCGAAAGTACCAAATCATACTTATTAAATTTATCAAGAACTAAATATCTAAATGTATACTACTATTCAGACGGTAATTATAGGGATCACCGAGCATCCATATATGGATTCATATTAATTATGCAAGTAATAGGGATGACCGTGCATCCATGGATGAATTCACATTATATTTAGATAAAGTTCCGGCAATTTGAACCGGTACTTATAAACAAAAAAGTAAGTTTATCCACCATGGAGGCAGAGTATATCGCCTTATCGGAAGCAGAAAAGGAATTGATCTTGAAAAATATCTTAAACGATGTTTCATAAGTATACAACTTAACAGAAGCAGCAAAGGAGTTGCTGGGGATGAAAAAAATGTCTTAAAAAAGGAAGTTAAAGATTAAATGAAAGAGTGTTAACTATTTTGTAATAACAAATCTGCTATTTATTTTTGAAGATTACCCACAGCAAACAGTCAGATTAAGCACACTGACATATGACATCACTTTATTAGACGACTGGTGAGTGACGGAGTGTTTGACCTCGAGTTCATCTCCAGTAAATTAAATAATGCAGTCTTATTTACGAAAGCAGAAACTGCTATGGATTTGAAAAAGGTTTGTATAAGTATTTACAATATTCAGGAATAAGTATTGTATCCATGTTATAGAAGTGAAATATGTCACTTCGTAATTGTATGTTTATGACAGACGTAAGTTTATATCAAATACTTCAGGCATATGCAAGCTTCTTACCTCACGTACGAAATAAGTTTATAATGCTATTATAAGTTAAATTATGACTTCGCATGGGAAAAGGAGGTCATTGTTGGCTCTATGTTTTTTCCTACTGCAAATTTTTCAGAGGTAAACAATGTGGTTGCTGTTGACTGGCCGATGATGTGGTTTCGGGTGATTGGCCGATGATTTGTCAATAATGTAAAAACTACGGAGTTAGTTAACTTCACATATATTTTAGTTTTTTCTTTAGTTTTTATGTAAAAGGCTGCAGCCTAGTTTGTTTTCTGAATGTTCTACGAGTAAAAGAGTGTTTAACAGTGTAAGCGTTAGTTGTTGTTTCAGTCATGTTTATGGGTTTCTATTTCTGCAAAAAATGCTTTTTAATGTATTTCTACCGTCCCCCGTTGACATAAGCGTGTGTCAAAATACTGTTGCAAACTAATTAAATTTAATAAATTTGTGCATTACATTTACGTTACAGGGACCGTAAAAAACCACCAAACTATTGTTGATGACAAAAATAATTATGATAACGCTAATGCAACAGAGGAAGCATAATAGTAAGTACAGTGGCTCAAACAATTGAGAATACACCTTAACTTGATAAATCTAACTTTAAATATAAATAACACATGACCAAGAAGCGGAAACACGTTTTTATTTTTACACATAACTGATTTAATTTAAAGTAAAAATAAAGAACAATTAAAAAAAAACTAAAATGAAAAAGTTCAGAAGCATTTTAAATAAACATATGCAGATTTTTGCTTAAACAAATTGAGAATACACTAATCAAAAATATGTTTTAACTACCACTACATTTTTTCTACGTGGGTTGTCTCATGTTGCATAATTTTATCTTGAACATTTTCACTTTTGTGATGAAATTTGTTATATTAACTTAAAGCCACATTTTAAAAAAAAAAAATGGCTCCTCGAAGGGAAACTAGTATGGAGGTAAGGCAATTCGTATTAAGATTATATAAAGAAGGAAACTCTTATCGTGAAATAACTAAAAATGTTGGTAAAAGTCACACTGCATCCAGAAAATCAATGGAAAATTTTAAAATGCTGGATTGACTGAAAATAGAAGTGGAAGTCCTGAGTGTTGTCGCCAAAAGGAAAAAATCAAGATTGATCCAAAAGTAAGTACAGTCAGATTTGCTGCAGAAACTTCTCAAATTATTCGCAGAAATGAAAGTGCTGAAAATGTGCGAAATGTAATTAGACAAGCCAGATATAAAAGTAGAGTTGCAAGAAAGAAACCATGCATCAGCTTGCAAAATTAGAAAAAGCGTTTGGAGTTTGCAAAAACTCATCAGTGATAGATGAATAACTTTTGAAAGAAATAAGTCGCGCTTTCGAGATATGGAAAACGCAACTTGAATCTCGCCAATCGGCCCAGTAGAACGGGAGACATAGAACTGTTTTTTTTTTTTTTGTTTTTTTTTCACAGTGTACATCCTACAGTTAAACATGGTGGTGGCTCCGTCATGGTTTGGGGTTGTATGGTTTCAACTGGGGTAGAAAATTTAATTTTTACAGATGGCATAATATTATAGATTATTACAGATTTTATATTAGATTTTATATTTAGATTTTATAGATGGCATGGTTTTCTTGGATATACTCCACAATAATCTAAAAGAGAGACCTGAAAAGTTAGGTTAGATGGAAATTTCACATTCCAGCAAAACAATGACCCCAAACACACGGCATATAACGTCAAAATGTGGAGTCTTTTTCATTGTAAGCAGCAGTTATACACACAACCACAGTCCTCAGACATCAAAGTCATAGAAAATCTGTAGACCACACTCGAAACAGCAATATAAAAACAAAATTAAAAACTAAAGCACATTTAAAACAAGTGTTGCATGAAGAATGGGATAAAATATTTTCAGATACGACCAAAAAATTGGTCGAATCGATACCACGACGTTTGGAAGAGATCATAAAAGCAAAAAGACATCAAACAAAATATTAACACTTTCTTTGTATGGGGGATACCACAAAAATTTCATTGGTGTATTCTTAATTTTTAGAGGCAAAAATCTGCATATGTTTATTTAAAATGCTTCTGAATTTTTTATTTTTGAATTTTTTAGTTCATTGTTCTTTTAGTTTAAATTCAACCATGTGTTACGTGTAAAAATAAAAATGTGTTTGCTCTTCTTGGTAATGTGTTATTTATATCAAAAGTTAAATTTATTAAGTAAAAGTAAGGTGTATTCGAAATAGTTTGAGCCACTGTAACTATCTTATAAGATTATTATTATTTTAATTTAGATAAAAGCTAATTTCATAATAATACATTTTTTATTAAACTGCATTAAAAAATTGCTAATAACAACAGAAATTAAACGAGAAAAATAAAATGTTTTATGTCTTCCAACACTGCAGAAAAAATTTCAGTTTTTTTTTGGGGGGGGGTGTAAACGTTTACAGACAAATTCAGACAAATAAGAATCGAATTGCTGATGAGCAGTGCCCCGATAGCGTTTGTTAGGCAATTTAGCACTGCCCCACAGCCGCTCTATTGTTTGTGTATGACATTTACTTTCGGAGTCCACAAAATTATAGTTGTGGTTGACAGTAGAATGTTCAAAGGCGGTATCTTGCAATATGTGTATGGCATTTACTTTCGAGGTCCACAAAATTATAGTTGTGGTTCACAGTAGATTGCTCAAAGGCGGCATCTTGCAAGTTGTGTATGACATTTACTTTCGAGGTCCACAAAATTATAGTTGTGGTTGACAGTAGCATGCTCAAAGGCGGCATCTTGCAATTCATCCAACTTATATGCTTTCCAGCAATCAGTATGAAGAATTCCTTCAGCCATATTCTCTTCTATGAAGTTTTCGTCGATCGATTTGAAAACAGTGACTAAAAAACATTCCTTTGGTTCTCTGTATAATCACCCAAATAACTCATCTAACGTTGCTCTTTCTTCTAGTAAAAAAACAATTTCGTCTACTTCAATAATCTTTTCACAACCGACGATTTTCAACTTTAAAGCTGCGGTACATACCTCAGGCATATAATTTTTGCAGTCTACAGCTGTATTGTGGTTCAACTTCAGTTGGAGTTCACAAAGTTTAACAGATGTTAACTCCTGACATAAAAAATAAATGAATCTCACGGTTGCAAGGAAGGGGATTTTCGATCCTTTGAACAAGTTTTGAGTCCTTAAGGATTTTTCATAATAACATTTCGCCGTTGAGTTATCGATAAAACACAATTTCACCTCGTGGCTGTTCGAACATAATTTTCTATCATGAATGAACTTTTCTTTGAAAAAAATTTATTGCAGACTTTTCGTCATTGGGCAATTCCCAAATGGTTAGATCCATAGATAATAGTTCAAAAATAAACCAAAAAATAGTTCAAAAATTCACTGGCGACGTAAAAATGTAGTACTATCTAAATTTACGCGCGGTTAAATGGGTGCGTAAAATAGATTTGGCACGCGTTTGTTAGATATGGCGCTTTTGCGCACATATTTTGGCTGCGGTTTCGTACGGTCCCTATAACGGAAATGTACAATTCTAATTTTCCTTTAGGTTTAAGGAAAAGGTGCACAATTTAACAGAATCTCCTTTGACCAAAGATGCCAAAGACAACACCGAAAAGGCCAAGTCTCAATCCTCTAGGACATCAAATAACGAAGTTACATCTTTAGCTTTATAAAACGCCACCACAGAATGTCATCCAAACTCAGAGAACACAACAGAACGTCGTCGAAAGTTGCAGAATGCGTCCTGAAAAGTCTAGCATAATTCACGTTTAATACACTGGTGTGCAAAACTTAAGCAACAGCAGGGTTTTTTTGCCATAACTCCACGAGAACTCAACTGAGAGACATGAAATGCAGAAATGAAGGAGAGTGTTATGTACGTAAAGGATGACGAAAGCATCAGAGCTGAGAAAGGAATACAATGCATACGGTATGAAATCAAACAAAAACAAGCTTTATTGAATGCATAGTAACGTGACTCATGATTGTCTATCCAAGAGGAAGAACAACAAGCAGATGCTCCTTAATATGGGATATGCCCTCTCCTCACTGCAATGGTTGCTTCGCAACGTCTCCGCATACTCAGAACCAGCTGGTGAAACATTTCTTGCCGTAGGAGTGCCCATTCCTCAATCAGCATCTGTTTGAGTTGTTGGGTGTTCTCCGGAGAATGTAAGCGTGCTGCAATGCGTCTCCCCAAAGCATCCCACACATGTTCGATGAGATTTAAATCTGGGGAGTACACTGGCCAATCCATTCGAGTGATTTCCAGTAGCTTCTCAACAGCAAGAGTACGATGTGACCGTACATTGTCATCCATAAAATTAAGTCTGGGCCAAAGGCACTTTGGAACAGACGCACATGGAGAAGGAGTACCTCCTCACAATAGCGATCCCCGGTTACAGACCCTCTGTCGAAAACGTGGAGCTCAGTTCACCCGTTCAGCATAATGCCTCCCCAGACAAGAACTCCAGGACCACCGTTACGGTGTCTTTCTTTGATCTTACTGGGATAAAATCAGGTCCCGACATCTCTCCAAATCAAAACGCGTTGAGAATCGCTTCTGGTACTGAACCGAATCTCATCCGTAAAGAGGACACGACTCCATTGATCAGTTGTTCAGTTTTTGTGCTCTCTGCACCACTGTAAACAGTGGCGTCGGTGGCCAACTTTCAACGGGAGGCAGCGTTCAGGACGGCGGGCGAATAGCCCCCTTTGTGAAAGCGTCTGGCCACAGTAAACCGCGACACTTGTCGCCCGTTGCTGTACAGAGTTGCTGAGCAATGGCGCTTGCTGACTGCTGTCGGCCTCTTTTCGCCTGCAGGACGATATATCGGTCATCCCCTGCAGATGTCGTCCTCGAGCGGCCACCACCAACCTTTCTAACAGCTGTACTGTGGTTTGGAACGCTTTCCAAGCGCGCAAAACGACACTTTTGTTGATTCCGATCTCTGCAGCTACCTGGTGACTGTACGCCCCTTCTCCAGCTTTCCGATCATTCTTCCACGTGTGAAGTCGTCAAGGTGATTTCTTCTAGCCTTATTTCACGAACTGACTCACTGGCACTTGGAGCGAATATGTTGAATTGCGTCTCCGTCCTTCCTTTTATTCTACTGTTGAGCTGCGCGCGCCGACATCACGCCTTTTGTGTACGCTCACCTCGCCTCTGACGTTTCGTTCCTGATATTTGAATACGTATGACGTTTCTACTGACGTGCTCATTGTACTGATCTCCAGACCTCCTTTTCTGCAATTTCATGGTTATCTGTTAAATTATTACATTGTTGCCTAAGTTTTGCACACCAGTGTATAAGGATTTAACAGGATGATGCATTCTAGAGTATTCTTGCATTTTCGATAATTTTCGAGAATGGAAATTAAAAAATGGCAGATTATATATTTTTTTAAATCTATGTTTGTCTTCTAGACGTTAGCTGTTTCTTATTTGTGTCATCAGCCATACGCAAGTCGTAAGCTACTTTATTTTCCAAATTATTTTAAATATATAATTTCAATCAAATTAATGTTAATTATATATATATGGGTTGACATTTTGTATGATAATCATTCCAATAAAGAGACCTCCAGGGAGATTCCCCAGGGAGCCCGGGCCTCTATAACTGTAGGTCCACCACTGCCTGAGACCCTAGCAGTTCACTCACTGCCTTACTGAAGGGAAAAGAACACCACTTTTGGACACAGCAAGACGGTAAGAAATGTCACATATCAGATTCCAACATGAAGATGCCTGAGCAGATTTCAGAGACAGAATCGTATCTAAAGGCTACAATCACAGAGATTTCCAATTTTTACCAATCTAGGGTACTTTTTACCTAAGAGATTCTTAAAACAAACTATAATCATAAAAAGCATACACAATTTGGAAGAATTAGATATGAGCATCACTGTTGCCATCCTGAGAATAGATACAGAAAAGCTTTATAAGATTCTTAAGAACTAGGTGAAACAAGCAGATAAATGCACAGAGTTAACATGGACACCATTTCCAACACATACAGTAAACAAAATGTGTCTCATAACAATGTACTCTTACTGTTCCTAAGAAGAAAAAGAAACATCTCCCTATGTGCAGAGTGTCTGAAAAGGTCGTTGCAAACTTTAATATGCTGGTCTGTCATACTATGAAAACAAGAAAGTCCGTCCGAAAATGCGAACGACGACCGCTAGAGAGCAGACTACACGCAGACTTAGAGGGAGAGAAAGAAAGGATGTCCAAAAGAGGTGTTAATATGACTATTAAAGAACATGGTTAAGCCACAGAAGATGTTTAAATTCCTTCCATTTGCCAGAATGCATGCTTCACAACGCCGATGCAGGGATTAACGCACCCGTTCAAAATAGGCAGATGTGTTTCGGAAACGTGCCGCCGCTTTCACGATCCTGGCGACCAGATTCCTGCCTGATGTTAGGGTTGTTTCGCACACCATGGGCTTCGTATATTCCCACAGGCAAAAATCCAGAGGAGTCGGGTCGGGGGATCGCGGTGGCCATGCGACTGATCCGCCTCTGCCAATCCAGCGATCAGGATATGTTCTAGCCAGGTATAATGTGCAAGCGGTCCATCATTCTGAAACCAATGTTTTTCGGCGTGTAGCTGCTGGAGGGCCAACCATCAGATCCGGCAACACTTTCTAAAAAAGTGCGGTAGGTTTTCTTGTTGAGACGTTGAGGTAAGGGCCATTAACATGTCACTGATAATACCAGCCCAAACGTTTATGGTGCGACGCTGTGGACTTCTATGGGCACGTGTACACCTTGGGTTTTCACGCGCCTACACATGCATGTTGTGCAGGTTCAGGACACTGCCCCGTGTTACAAGAGTCTTCATCGGAAAACGAAATCTAATATGGAAAACCCGCCAGTGCGAAACATTTGTACAAATATCAGCATGCGAATGCAATGCATTGGGGATAATTGTCATTGCGCAATGCATGGACTGTTTGGACGTGATTGGGGGTTAGGGTGTCCTCGTGCAGTATGCGCATAACGGTGGAATGATGTACGCGCAAAATGCGTTCGGTTCCTCGGAGACTTCTTTGCGGTTTTGTCTCAGATTTCCACAATACAGCTTCCTCTACGTCAGGTGTGCATGTAGTGCCTTCCTGACCGATGTGGATACTTACTTGGAAAGTTCTTACCACACGCAATCTGCAATGTAATTGTCCAAACAAAGCCCGACTTGGCTGACGTCTGTTTGCGAAGAGCTCAAGGTAATACGGTACCGCGGCTCATCTATTTCCCTTCGCGGCACCATACGCGGACTGCATATCGGCCAATTCTAGGTTACTAAACCCATTCATTCTCCTGCAACGTCCTCGCTTAAAACGCTCATGCTTTTCACTGTCCTAAGCCTGCGACCTTGCCTTCCAGCGGCTCCAGTTCCGATTTTCTGGCACAAGTTCAAATGAAAATCTTGGTTGTCATGGTACGACATACCGTCATGTTAAATTTGCAACGACCTTTTGAGACACCCTGGATATGAAGACGCATTATGTGATTTTAATTTACATATATACAGGTACACAAACACGATTATTACATATAGCAATACCTTGCACAGTTCCGGTAATCCCGCCGCTCCGCCTGTATCCAGGACTCTTAAATAACCCACCTATAAACCGGTCTAATGGAGGAACTATATATGCAAAAAATATCTCATTTCGTCTAAAATGTTTCTCCGTTTTTCAATACGAGACACAATTAATTAATCCTAAAATCATTCTTACAAATAATTATTTAAAATGCATATTTTTTTAGAATTCATTTCTTATTCTCTAAAACATCGGTTCTCAAACTTTTGATTAACGCGTACCCTCTAAACAAAAATTTAAAACCTTTAGTACCACTACTACATTTTACAATGATTATTTTTCAACGTCTGAATAGAAATATTAAAAAAAAAATCTGAAAGCTTTCAGATTTTGTATTACGCCCAAAGGGGCGTTTTGTGCATCACCCTTATTTATTAAATGTCATGATCTTCGCACATAAACCATAAAATTCAATTCAACAGCAATACCACAAAATATTTAAAAGACCATATCTTTAAAATTTCGTATACACAGTTCGCGCGCTGGAGATTCCCCCCGTACAGTGTTGCCATTGCTCGCTTTGAAATTGTTGAGTTTCTTAATCAAAAATTCGTTAAAGTGTTACAAAATATGAAATCGATAATAACACAAATTCTAAATTAGGGTTTCCAGATATTCGGTGGAGGATTACGCTATGCAAAATTTGATAGCTGTAGGTACCGCTGTTTGATCACAATGCGAGAAACATATATTCATTTATGCAGATTCCTTATTATTTAATTTTTTTAAATATAACACAGGGCGATAATACTGGGTGGCAACAATTTGAAAAGTCAAACGGGCACTTAAGTTTTCAACGCAAAATGCCAAAACGAAGTTAATAGCCCTTCTGGGCTAACGCTCTTTGCGCTAAAAAGAAAGAAAAAGCATTTTCCACAATACGACTAAATTCGAAAGCTAATACAAAATTACAAAAATAAAAAATAAAAAACTGAAGGCTTTCAGATTTTACATTACGTCCAAAAGGGCGTTTTTTAACGTTTTGTGTGCTAACTTTATTTATTAAATATCATGTTCTTCGCACTTGAAGCACATAAATTTAATTCATCAGCAATATCACAAAATATTTAAAAACAGCACACTTTTAGAATTTCCGATACACAGTCTCGCGCGATGGGAATTAAAACTTTTTTTTTCCGTACAGTGTTGTTATTGCTCGCTTTGAAATCGTCGAGTTCGTTAATCAAAAATTCATTAACATTTTGTAAAATTTGAAATAGATAATAAAACAAATTCAAAATTCGAGCTTCCAAGTGGCCATGTTGAGTTCGAATACTATGTTATTCAAAATTTCATGGCTCTAGGTATCGTTGTTTTTTCACAGTGAGAGAAACATTCATGCAAATTCCTCATTATTTAGTTTCTTTAAATATAATACATGGCGATAATACTTGGTGGCAACAGGTTTAAAAGTGAATCGGCGCAAAATGCCGTTGCGAAATTAATATCCCTTCTGGGCTAACACCCTTTGGGCAAAAAAATATTTTGCCATTTGCACAACCTATTGGCTATTTCAATTAAATATGCACATATAAAAATATTGGATTAAAAATTGGTTACCATTTTAATTATCAAAATTTAAGTTACAATACTTTAATTCTAATATTCAGGGCGAAATTTGGGTATATTTAAGAGAAATCAATTTCTTTATGTTTAGTCTTATTTCACTTAGTTTTAAGCGTAAATCAGAATCCAGATTTAATTTTTTTTCTGTATCTATTTTTAAATATAACATGGAAGAAAATCCTTGTTCACACATAGAGATTGCGCAAAAGGGCAATAAAAATTTAATATCTTTATTTGAAATAATTCTAAATTCTTTTTTTCGGTTAAGCCAAAAATTAATAAGTGTGTTATTTTTGAAATTGTCAGTTAGAGTTCGATCACAGGAAATTTCTATCAGTTTTTCTTTTCCTTTGCGAGATAAAATTGCAGGTATATTTGAACAAAATGGATTTCTAATCCAGTTTTCTTTTTCATAATCCTCGGGAAAGTACATGTTGAAATTATTTATCAATGAAAAACAATGATTTCTAATGTCGGATGCTAATTCTTCTTCTATTTTCAAATTACTTTCGGTTAGAAAACTTTCTAAAAGTGGCAGAAAAGCTTAAAATATTATTATCCAATAATTTTCATATTAGCTTGAGTTTTTTTATCATCTATTTTTCTCTAACGGTAAACAAATTAACATTTTGTCTTTGTAATCCCAAATTTAATGCATTTAATTTTCCAAAAATATCAGCTAAATATGTTAAACGCGTCAGCCATAATTCACTAAATGTCCGTTTCACATTTTTGCAATTCAAATTTTGAATCACAGAGGAAAATTTCAATTTCTGATTGAAGTTCAAAAAAATTATTTCAAACTTTGCCTCAGGGTAACCACCTTACTTTGGGATGTAACAAAAGCGTTCCATGTTCACTGCCCATGTCTTGGCATAAAATCGTAAATATTTTTGAATTTAAAGCTCAGCTTTTAATAAAATTTACAATTTTCACAGCTTGATTTAAAACGATTTTCAGGCTTTCAGGGATTGTTTTGGCTACTAAAGTTTTACGATGTATGATGCTGCAGCGTGTAAATTTAGTTTCAGGTGCGAATTTCTTTATTTGAGAGATTACACCGGAATGTTTTCCTGTTAAAGCCGGAATTTTGTCACTGCATACGGGAATGCACTTATTCCAAGGAATATCATTCTCAGACATAAAATTGTCAATTACTTTGAAAATCTCACTTGCAGTTGCTTTATCATGAAGAGATTCACAAAATAAATACTCTTTATACTATACGTTTATCTTCTTTGAAACATATGTAAACTAATAATTGAACAAAGTTCGTTATATCAGTACTTTCACCCACTTTTACAATGCGAAATACTCACTGTGTTTTATTTCTTGAATAACTGTCTCTTTTGTGGAATTTGCCATTTCATGAATTCGTCGATTTAGTAAATTATTATTGATAACGGAATATTAGTAAATTCATTAGCCGCTTTTTCGTTGAATAATGTTAAAACGATATCTTTAGCTGCTAGTAATATACAAGGTTTTCTCCAATTGTATGAGCCTGCTCAATCTTAGCAATTCTTAGGCTTCAGGTAACTAGCTTCCAAAGCTTTTTCACTTGAAGTAACAAAACCTTTCATTACTTGTCTACTGTTTTTGGACTCTGATAATTTCCTCTTAAAATATTCTTCAGATTTATCCTTTAAATTGACATGCTTAGGTTCAAGATGTCTTTTACGAAATGATGGTGTCATACTTTGATTAGATAACAGTTCACCGCAAACAACACATTGAGGTTTAGGGATCCAATTCATCTCCATTCCAAGAAACCCAAATGATAAATGATTTTCATTATATTTTCTATAAAAATTTTTCTTTTCTTTTCTTTTCAGTGTTTTTAGTGTTAGTAGATTGTTCTAGATCCATCACCTGTGAATCATCACTTTTCCGCTTAGTAAATAATAGTCATTTTTCCATTTTGAAAATCTAGGTTTGTTTTATTATTTTTTCAGAAATACTTAAATGCACAATATATTACAAGTTTTTCCAAAAAAAGACGACGATATTCTCAAATCATATAGAAAAGTAAGGAATACAAAGCAACAAGGAGACAAAATACCTGCTGTTAAAGACAGCAAACTGACGCAAAAAAATGATTCTCATTGAAAATGGAGCAATATCAGCCCGAAAATGGCGACAAAAAGCGTTGATATGGCTAATAAATCAATGAACTCTAAGAGAATAAATGAGATTCTATTAGCTTTTTTATAGGAACTTACTTTTATTTCTTATTAAATACAGCATCCATTTCTGTCATTCCTTTTAAAAACATCATTTATGACAAATTTTGTTATGTCTACAGCTATGAGAATATTTGTGAAACATGAAAGAACCACGAAAACTGCCATGCAGACAAACCGTTCACCTCTTGCTAAAGTTTATAAGCGGCTATTGACGTAGAACAAAGCTCAGATCGCAAAAAATTACGAGTGCTAGAGAAAACACTCAATCAGGATGCTAGGGTTTTAATTTTTGTGAATTTAATAGTTAAAAATACTTTGCTTCTTAGCGTACCACCTATTTTTCTCTTGCGTACCACCAGTTGAGAACCCCTACTCTAAAAATTGCAATAAAGGGTCTTTGCACGTTTGTCTTCTTTGGTCGTTTTCTTTCAAAATCGCACTGTTTATGGTTCAATGAATGGCAAGTATACATATACTGCTGGGATCAACGTCCATAATATGCTCTGGCATGGTTTCAACCATTTTAATAGTTCCTTATAGTCGTTCAGTTAAGAATTAACAACCGATTGTTCATCTATGATAACATTTGCTTCATTATCTAGTTTATTTGTATTTGATTTGATGCATTCAGTTACGTTGACGGAATCTAACTCATTGAAACTAAGCTGCCGTCCGGTTTCCACTACATTATTAGTGACTTCAGCAAAATGATTTTCAAGATCAGTGAAATCATTTGATAAATATGTCACGATATTTCCATACTGCCCTCATACTGACTGCCTTTAATTCATGCTTCACTTATATTTTTCGATAATGTTTGTAACGTTGAAACTCTACAGATTTCCGTCCACAAGCAGCCGAGCGGTAAAGTCCTAAACAGTGGTAGTTCGGTTCGAGGGTTCGAATCCCGCGAACGGGCTGGCTGCGTGGGAGGTTTCGTACTTTTCCCCAAGTGCAACATGTATACCAGCCAGTTTCGTTTAGAAAGTCCTCCGCGAAAACATCCCATCCCTTAGCCCTGGAGGCTTTGCCGTAATCACATTGCAGGGTCCACTTGTCTAACTTCTGTGTGAAATCTGGAAGTGTAGTAACTACATAGAAGAAGGGTTAAAAGCACCCGTTATTACACTCTTTAGAAATTTACAATGCGTCAACTCGACGCTAACAAACTACGCCTCTGCTTGGACGGTAACTGAAAGAGTAAGAACTAAGCTAAAAAATTTGAAGATATTAACAAGTAGTAGAATTACGCTCAAGGGCTCAGTCAATCCTGTTTCCTAGTAGAGAGTTGAAAAATCTAGTGGCAGCAAAGCAATAGCTGTTACGCCACATTTAACCAGCAATAAATTCTACAACAAGCACATAGTTCGCCCACACTCTCTAACTTTCCCTTCTAGAACTTGGTATTTCAACTTTTTCTCCCACTGGTAGAATTTTGCATTACTTCACGCGCGCTACCAAATTTAAATATTCTGGCATTGACAATTAGGGGAAATGAAGGCTTATAGGAAAGGAACTTCAAATTAAATCGAATTGGTTATTTAAAATAAATATAAATCCCTACAACATAAACCAAATAAACCTACAAATTTCCATTAACAGAAGTTCATTTTCTCCTGGCATAGCTTTTATGGCTTGCGAAAAAGGGCGGCACAAATAATCTGGCCTTAAATATCACTTGATCCATTTGTTTGATAAGTAACATTATATCTGGTGAAAGTAAAGATATTTCTACATTTTCATTTAAATCAGAGACTATTCAGACCTTCGGTATTATCCCACACGACCTTGGGTATTATCCAAGATTAATAATATCTTAAAATCTAATTTTTTTTCTCCTTCCAAAACGTTCTGTTGTCAGGTAAACAAGTTGTCGGGAATCGGTCTTCAAATAAAGTTTCCGCAAACTATGTTTTATCATTTAAAGCCACAACAATGAGATATAATGTTTTGATAAATTTTTAAGACATCCAGAAATTGTGTCATGCCGTACAAGCATCAGTTTTATTTTGTAATCCCTCGCTGCATTTTCACCTAATGACAGATATGAATCAATTTTTGAAATTTTGAATCACTGGCACAACGTTTCAGTAGTTGCTCTAAAGGTGGTTGACAGCAATTTTTTTCAGAATAAAATCGTTCCATCAACCTTGAATTTTTGTTCATCTTTATAGCAAACTTTTTTTTTCTTTCACTTCATTCCTTTGAATATCTCGAAGCAGCTCTCTTATCTGAACTGGCAGATTAGCCAACAATGTAAATATTGTGAATACCAGTTCGTTGCTTAAAACGGAAAATGCACCCATAAGTTGCAAATAAAATCTTCGCTAGTTCCCTCCCCTTAGTTTTATATGTAATCAATCGTTTTAATTCATTATGGAAATTTAATTTTTTAGCTTGAATTTCTACTTGATTAAGTGGAAGTGGTTTTTGATTACAGTCTTCGATCCAGATTGGATAACAGCCACTTTATAGTTGTCATTCAATTGTGTCGTTTTTGTCGCTACTTCTGATAAACAAAATCCATAGCTATACCTTACAGTTTGTACTGATCTTCTTCCAGAAATGTGTGAAATAATAACTTATATCTTTTTCTCAGCCTATATTAGCAAATGATGCACCTTAGTAGAAGCAAACAACCGGTTCAGCGGCAGGAGGCGCAATGCGCAAGAGCTCGCAGGCGGATTGTGAATGGGCTAGTTACCTCATTAAGAGAAGAACCTCCAATTTAATAAAAGTTTATCTTTTATTGATTTTCCGGCGGTAATTTTCTTTGCTAATCAGTTCTTAACCGTTGAAACTGATATTTTTCTATGTATGTGTTATACGGTAGTTCTTATTCATATACACACTTAACAACTCTTTCAACACTGATTGCTTATTCACAGAGCCTTTACTTAACTTCAGATGTAAATTTTTAACTTCTTCAGTTCATTTTAAACTTTTGCAGCTTAATACGTGAATACCTTATTTCTTACATTTTCTGTTCACAACATTATTTTACAAGTTAATTCTTAATGTTACTAATTTTTATTGTTTTATTTCATTTTCAACAGAATTCTTTGTCATTACGCTCTAACCGACATACTCTGAAGTTCAACTTATTCTTATATTTTCTGAGCATATACATGACCTTCATATAATTTTAAAAGTAATTTTTAATTTCTTTCATACTTTTTAATGTTTTTAATTTTCAACACATTTGAAATTTTAATTTAGTATTTATTATACACTGCATTCCAAAAGTTAAGAAACAGCATGTTTTACAAAGCACACCATTACAAAAATATCAGTAACGTTTAAATCCACAGTTCATATGCACGACAGTAACAAAGTTTACGAAAATATATGCAAAAACAATAGCTAGCACTTTTATTTTATAGAAATGAATAATTATGTAGAAGTTGAGACAAAATGCAAAAATTGTAATTTTTGTTTACGAGTGTTGATCTTCAGTTGTTATTACAGTTTCGTGACTAATACCCAGGAGAGTCCATCAATATCTAGGAGAAGTCGTTTGCCCGATTCGCTGAGGTGGCAGGCGGATGGATGGAAATGGAGATGTCACAAGCTGATGCTGCTAGACGTCTCAATGTCTCTCGTAAGTGCGGTCCAGCGACTATGGAATCAGTTTGAATCCGAGGATTATGTGTCTAGGAAGACATGTTCCAGGCAGACCTAGAGTTACAACACCTGCGGGAGACCATTATTTAGCTCTTTTGGCCCGAAGGAGGAGTAACATTACTGTGCCTCAGCTCATGGCAGATCATTTAGTGGCAACAGGAACAAGAATCTCAGCTACTACAGTGCGCAGACGCCTGCACAATACAGGTCTACATGCAATACGACCAGTTATTTGTGTCCCCTTGATCCAATGACACAAAGATGCCCGTTTATGTTGGGCAAGAGGACACGTCTCCTGGACCAGTCAACAATGGGCGTCTGTTCTCGTCACAGACGAGTCCAGGATGACACTGGAGAGTCATTCAGGTCGTCAGCTGATCTGGAGGGAGCAACGCACCAGTACTACCAATCCTATATTGTGGAAAGACACAGTTACACAGGTGATGGAATAATGATTTAGGCTGGGATCTCTCTCGGTGGTGAACTGACCTACATGTGTTCCATGGAGGAACTCTGACCGGTGTGAGTTATCGAGACGAGATCACTGATCAATATGTCCGCCCATATGCTGCTGCTATTGGTCCTGGATTTCTTTTGATGGACGACAATGCGCGACCGCACCGAGCTCGTGTTGCTGAAGAATATCTTGAGGGTAACGGTATGGAGCGGATGAAGGGTCAACTCAATCCCCAAACTTGAATCCGATGCAGCATCTTTGAAGCTGCCTTGGGAGACAGGTCGTTAGATGAACTTGAACAAGCATTACTCCGTGTCTGGTCGTTGCTTCCCATTTCACTGACCGACAACTTAATTGACAGCATGGAACGTCGCTGCCGCCAATGTATTGCAGTTAGTGGTTGACATATTCCTTATCAGAACTCATTTTTGTAATGTTACCACTCCATTTTTCATCAAAAAACTGTGATATACTGTTTCTCCAAGACTGGATTTCTCTACTAGTGCAATTTTTTATTGTAATTCATGTTTGTGTTAAACTTTAGAAACACTCTACGTCGCATTCATTAAAGAACTGTTTAGTGGACATGCTCTGGAAATTTCTTGATTCTATCTTGCTTCATTCTGAAATTAGATAAAAAAAATTGCTGTTCTTTAACGTTTGCAGGGCAGTGTATTTCACAAGCGTAATTGTTCACATACGCATTTTAATAATTTTATTATGTTATTTTAGATGTAATGTTTAACTTGTTTCGTAGAATTTAACTTTCATAATTTTTAACGTACTCTACTTTTTAACCAATTTATTATATTTTCTTATTTCTTAAATAATTTAATATATCTTCATACCTTTAGAAGGCAATGTGAGTCTTGTCCACATTTACTAATATTTTCCATTTTTTCAGCCAAGTTTCAAGTGTTTGGATGCGTTCTTGTAATCGTTGGATGACTGGACTAATAAATGCACTTTGTGTCAGGATCGCTGTATCACCTGCATACATTGCGAGTGCAGTGTTGGATGTATCCTGTTTACTAATGGTACTCACCTGCTTCATCGTTCCTTTCATTCTAGAGTTATGCCAATGAAATTTTATTCAGCTTTACTTCGGGACTAAGGCCCGCAAGTTTGTTTTACTTGGATTTATTCTAAGCAGCGCAAAAGCCTTTTTTTTACAGCCAACAGCCTTTGAGCGACAAGCCATAGTAGAAGTAAAAACTCCAGCAGTTGATGCCTTAGAACCAATCAAGAAATCACGAATCGATACGTAGCTATATTATTACTCACCTTTTTTGCAAGTTGTGATTTTGTGCACTTAACACATGTCAGTCTTGATCATTCCCTGCATTTGAGAAAACAGACTCGTTTGAAAGCATATCCTTGAGATCTGTGATTTTAACAGGTTTACGTGCATTGAAGGTCATCAATTCTTCGTTTTTCCAAGGTTCGCATTGGGCCATGCTCCCCTCCAATATGATGAAAAAGATCATTTTGTCTTTTAAACACTTGTGAACATTCAATGCAACTTTTAAGACGGGAAGTTTCACGCTGTTTTAAATTATCAAGTTCGCCAAACACTCTTGAGTAGGATCTGCACTCAAAAGTAACTTTATGAATTTTCATATGTCTCCTTAAATCTCTTCGACTCGTAAAAATTTCTAAATCTTTAGTACAACTTCTAAAATGAGAAGCTTCACGACGCCCCAAATGATCAAATTCACTAACTTACATACACTACATCTGTTGATCTATGAGACTACAGATGTCTATTCAAATCACTTGTCTTCGAGAAAACTTATAAAGATATCGCATAAGTAAATTTTCGGAGATGAATCGCCATATGTCTATTCATATGTTTCAAAGCACTACATCGAACGAACGACATATCACATTGCACGCAATGAAAGGATTTATATTGATATTTAGGTTATAATGTTCCTCACTCCTTCATCTATAATAAAATGTCGAGGAACTTAGTGAACTAAGTAGCGACTTCTCGCTGAGTTAAATTAGACAATGTAGACTCAAGAACGGTTAAAATACCCTTTGTTTTATTCACTCAAATAAATGATAACAGATGGCCCCATTCTCGGGCTTACGTTAAAGCCTCCACTCGGTCTTTTACATCAGCATAAGAAAATAAGAAACTAATACTAACTAAAATAGACTTAGTCGAAGCTACACACAAATATCTAACGTGGTTGGCCCTTAATTTAAACTAGCCGGCGATTATCAACAGGCACGTACAATACGGCCGAGCGTAATAGATTCAAGAATGAAATAGCCAGAAGGCAAACATGCGCCACTAAGAACTCCTAAGCACTCTTCTCTCGAAGTTAGTTGAACTTCCTATAAATACTACTTCTACCTCATTTGCATTCAACGCGATTCTAAAAACTCATTCTGGTAGTGAGTCATAAGTGGGAAACAAGAATGGAAAGGAAAGGGTTTCAAAATTAAAGTAACTGTTATAAAATTAAAATACACCTTACAAAGTGTTGAGTCTTACGATAACTTGGCACATGCACAAAACCTGTCTCACTTATACGCAAATACTCAAATACCAAAAAATGGAGTTTAATAGAATAGTATTAATATGCATACACTTCTTAGGCTGTAATGGTTGCTTTCATCATAAATTTTAAATGTTACCAGCCTAACATTTTCGTATTAAACCATTTTTCACAAATTTATTCTACACTTAGAAAACATCAGGCACCAATAATGTAAACCTTACATATGTAATACACCTGAAACAAGTTAAAAATATATTTCATAAAATACATTTAAACTTGCCTTTTTATGTATAAATACATCAGCGGTAGTATCACTGCAGATTGAGAAAACTTAAGCAGTATCCATTTGAATTCAAAAATGGCAGCAAACAAACAATGCATAACCGCAAAACTAGTTTACAAGACAACGTAATAATGGTTTAAGAAGATAGGAAGATATATAGGCTATATTACGGATCGAGAAATCACTCAATAATATGGATCAGATACGGATAAAGAAGGAATATTCTTTAACCAATTAAATCTTATCCATTTCCTAATACGTATGGAACATTCTAGAACACTCGTTATCATGTGATAATTTCATCCTTCTGTTCCCTTACCAGATAGCTATTTCAATAACATATTCTAAATTCAATAACATAAATCCCAATAACAGAATTCCTATCTTCCTAAATCATTATTACATTGACTTGTAAACTAGTTTTACGAATGTGCATTGTTTATATGCTGCCATTTTTATGTTCAAAATGGACGGCACTTCAGCTTTTTCAATGTCCAATGATACTATTGCTACCAAAAAGGCATCCATTTATATGCTTAAAAAGGCAGCTTTTACTGTATTTTATGAAATACATTTTTAACGTGTTTCAGCTGTATTACATGTACAACAATGTTTATGTTATACGAGCCTGATGTCCGTCATAAAAATAGGTTGTATTTTGAAACTTGCGTAAATATAGGCTATTCTTAGAAAACTGCTCTTTCTTTTGCATTTTGTTTAATGATACAACATTGTAACACTAAAAATGCTTTTTTTTATAATTTCGTAGTATATGCCATAATATGGTAACATTATTAATGAAACTTAATTTCTTATCTCTTATTTTTTTCCTTTACATGAACATCCAGTATAGCTCAACATAATTTTAAAAAATGACAATAACAACAAAGTTTGATAAAATTTATCATTAAACAATGTTAATTTTATAACATTTTGTAACTATTATTAATAACAGAACATCTATGAAGCTTTTTAATAATGCTTACCCCTTAATCCATCAACTAAACGAGTGATTTCTGCATTTCAAAATGAAGGAAAACTTTAAACCCATTTATCACAAAACTTCATTTTTTGACTTCTGCCAGTATTGCAGCCCATGAATAATTAAGCAGTGACTTAGCTTATAAAACAGACTTTGTTCTTAAAAAGCCAACACATGGGAGCCACAAAGTTAAAAAAGACGCTAGATAACAGAATAAAAGCTCCTTTCTATAGCGCAGAACATAAATGGAATATCATACAGTCAACAACAGAACACAAAGAGGAAAAGAAAATGGTATGGTCTCAAACACCTGATTTACAAGCATTTCATGGAAAAATAGTAATATAAATTTACAGCGAAAAGTAATGAGACCATTAATAGAATACAACACAAGAAAACAATGCTTATTAAGAGTAAAATCTCCTTTTTGAGCAAAACAACATACCATATGATTTACACTTGGAAAAGAAGGTCCATGCGTCAAAAGAACTTGAACTATTTCTGTATTTCCAGACCAAGCAGCTAAATGAAGAGGTGTACATCCTTTATGATCTACAATGTTCGCTGAGGCATCATGACTTAATAACATTACAACAATATCTCTGAAAAAAAAAGAGAAAGAAATATACATGCATACATATTTCTTAAAAATATATGGAAAATTTCAGCCTTATCGGAGGTGGAAAAGTAATCTTAATATACTAATAAAAATCCGGCTATCCGTCACTGAACTGAGAAGCTCAAGTAACGAGAATACTTCAGAATTTATAAAAAATGTTTTCCCCGAAAATTAAATTAATGCTATTTGTAACGTCGTCATAGAGCTTATTTTACTACCGACAAGTATACATTGATGCAAAACGTATCCATTGCGGCAATAGTGTGATTTAGTGCTAGAAATGGATAAGCATGGTGTCACATCACGATCATAAGAACTTCGCCCTGGCTTTAAGTAAACCCAATTAATGCAGAATAATATTTTCATACAGGATCGTGCTTTCAAAAAATGGCTCGATATGCCAAGAACGATCTGCTCATTTGAACGCCTACCGAATGCTTGGTGCAAATTTGTCTACATCTCAGTCAAATTTCATGTTCCGCTGAATTTCATAAAAGGATAAGATGTTTTACTTTCGCGTTTAAGGCCTACGAAGTACATCGGCTTTTATGTCCGAAATTTATTCCCCCACCACACCCCGAAATCATATAAAATTTTAAATGTAGGTGTTTGATATACAAGTTGATAAAAAGTAAGATGATGGTTTTTATAATTTTAGACATGAAATTTCTTATACAGTACCCGGCATTGAAAATGCAACACCAAGAAGGAGTGGCCAGGAAAGTGATGAAACTCGTCAAACAGAGAGAAACAGCCAGCAACGAACAATAAGTGATCTTTATTTCGAAATGATATACGTAATATAGAGCAAGAACAGCATCGGCTCAGTACGTTGTAGGACCATTATGGACGACGATACACGAAGCAGAACGTCTAGATACAGAGTCAATGAGACTACAGATGACTACCTGAGGAATGGTTCTCCATTTCCTGTCAACCATTTGCTACAGTTCGTCTTCTGAACGCAGCAACGGTAGGGTCTGTAAATGGCGTCCAATCACTTAAAAAGGGGGTTTCGATTGGTGAGAGATCAGGAGAGAACGGTGGCCAGGAAAGCATCTGTACAACTTGCAGAGCACGTTGGTTGATGCCACCAGTGTGTGGTCGGCAGTTCTCCTGATAAAGAGCATTGGGCATTTCCTGAAGGGAGTGTGACCGGCGGAAGCACATCATCCACGTATTCTTGTGCTGTCATAGTGCCCTGAATTTGAACTAAAGTTACCTGGAATCGTATGCAATTGTGCCCCAAACCATGCTTGCACGTTGTCGCGCGGTGGGCTCTTCCACAGTTGCTGCCGGATTGGACTTGTCTCCACATCGAGACCACACTCGTACGCGGTGACTATCATTGGAAAAACAGGAAGTGTGACTCATTTGAGACACCACACTGTGCCATTCCGTCGTCCTCATCGTTCGAGCCCGGCACCACTGCAGACGTTGGCGTCCATGATGGGGGGGGTCAATGGCAGTCTTCTTTACGGACGCTACGAGTGCAGACCACTAGCCACAAATCGACGGCAAATGGTTCTGGTCGATATGGGAACATCCAGCAGAACGGAGATAGAAGTGGCTTGCCATCGCTGATCGGCGGATGCGTCGATCCACGCGTGCTGACGTCCTCTGGCTGCCTCGGCACCCTTTAAACTTGCCACATTTCTTTGTTCCAACCATCGTCGCCACAGCCGGTGCATTGTGAACACGTCCAGGTCTGTGTCAGTTGAGATTTGCCGTATGGACCAACCTGCCCTTCTCAGTCCGATCAGCATGGCCGTCGTAAAATCGTCTGTCTGCTGGAACTGCCTCCATTGACGACGGCCTGACATTTTCTGCTGTTAAACGCGTCGTCTAAGACAAGACCAAATTTTCTACGATAATTTCCCTAGCAGAAATAAAAGCAAGAAAATTGAACATTCTGCGGGTTCCTTCCCTTGTATCTTCTTCAACGTTCGCTGGAGAACTGCGCATTTCACATCATTCGCATAAATCGGTGACGTGCGTCTACCTTGAAATTTGCATAATTTCCCGGCCACTCCTTCTTGGTGCTGGCATTATTTATGCCTTCACCTATACGAAATATTCCCATATCCGGCATTTCCCGAGCTTTCCGGATAGTTTAACTTTTACTGCATTAACACAATAAAGTTTCTATAACTAGTTTCACTCCATTTCTTCCTGATCATAATTTGCAAGTTTTCCTTAAAACGCACCCTGCAAAAGAACCAGGAAGGTTAGTTTTACAGCTTCTGTTTTAGTTCGCTAATCCTCAAAATTCAACTGGCATTTTTAATGTGTTCAATGTCCAGCTTGGAATGTGTATTAGAGTCACCATACAGCTTTCTTCTAATACATACTTAGTATGTGCGTACGGGTTCGTAATGGACTGAATGCACACAGAAAGGACAAAGCTTGATAAAATTTATTTTCCCAAAACAAACACTTTACAGTTCTGGAACTTTTCACAAAAGCACTCGCATAACTATTCTCAGAATGACAAACCACACCCACTAGTTACCACTTCAAACGACTAAGAATTTTAAACGCAACGCATTGCAAAGCGCATTTAAAAAGCGAAGCTCCCACGAAGATCTCTCAATACTCCGAACTCACTCTGAACTAACCTAAGGACTGATGATCTCTCAGATCTTATTCTCCAGGATGCAGAAAACTTTCCAATATCTTCGATTACTCGAAATTGCGGTGTGAGGTTTATCCATTTATTTTTAACTAATAGTTCATTTTAAGTTTAAAAGCCTTTCCTATCATTCTCTTTTCACCCACGCTTCTCATGCCAGGATGTAAATGAGAAAGCGAGAGTTAAATTCAGATTAAGGTAGAATGAAGTGCCATTTAAGCGAGAGTTTCGGAAGTTAGTTTTTAGGGCGTGTTTGCCTATTCCAGGCCACGTTGTGCTTTGATTATTAGCAACTTATGTTCGCGGCGTTGATGTGTTCTTGCCATTAGGCTTGTCTCGCCGGTTACTTTAGAACAGAGCTCTTGCTTGCGCGGTAACGTACAGGGTGTTTATAAAGTCCCGGACCCATTTTGATGTTTAATAACTCACAAAATAATGAAGATATAAACAAACTTATGGCATTTATTGATGGAATAACTTATATATTTTCCTTTTCAGGTTTGAATATCTTAACTGTTGTAAACATCGTCTGCGAGTGTGGTTAATTTCAGATAATTTCATTTTCCAGTCTAAATATCGTCTGCTTATTAATTATAATTATGATCTGAAAACCCGCATGAATACCGTGAGGCACAAAGGGATTCCCCAAAGGTTAATGTGTGGTGTGGACTAATGCACGACCGAGTCATTAGGCCTTTCTTTTTTACAGAAAAGACGGTCTTATCAGTCGTATACTTAGACTTTTTGGCGACTATTGCAATGTTATGTTTACTTTGGATGTGTTTGTTCTAGTACTTTTGTATGTGATGTTTTATTCGACCGGATATTAAGGAGAATGCATACACCGCAAGAGAAAGCACAAATTTTATTGTGGTTCATAGAAACGAAATCCATAATGCACCTGATATAACGCCGCTGGACTTTTGCCTTTGGGGTTTTGTAAAGGACAACGTTTACAGGAGGAGAATGTCGAACATTGATGATCTAAAAGCCAGAATTACAACCGCAACAGCCTCTGTGGATGCCGACATGCTTGCCGGTACCTGGCGTGAAATTGAATATCGACTTAATATTCTCCGTGCGACGAAGGGGGCACACGTGGAAGTTCATTGGCAAGGGTCATGAAACTTTTTGAGTCTGTCTAACCATTTATGTTATTAATTTTAATCTATCTTTATTATTTTATGAGTTATTAAACATCAAAATGGGTCCGGGACTTTATAAACACCCTGTATATTCACTACATAATTTTTATTTGCTATATTATTTCTTTAAAAACAATACACAGCGACAACATATAGTGGAAGCATCCTTTTATTTAAAATTCATTCGACCCAAAACAAAAGCACAAATTCAGGATTGAGGCTAATACATAATGGGAGCTCATAATGAGCTTATTGTCGTAGCGTTTAGCGTAATTCCAAGAATAAATTTAATGCTTATAAATGTAATAAGTTGTTCTGATTACTAATACCTGTTTTAAATACCAAATTTGTGAAGTTTTGGATTAACTCAAAATATTTTTAATGAAAACCTGTTCAGAACTTCAAGTGAAATATCACTTCCGGTTTATCAATTTTAGCCAAAATTTAATATGATGTTCCCATTGAGATACAGGTCTTAAATCCTAAAAATGAAAAGTTTTGGATTGTATTTTAATAAAAGTAACAGTTTTTCAATAAAAACTTTGGGCTTTTCAAGTAAAGTACCACTTCCAATTTCCCATTAAAACTCTTAAGGGTTCGTGTAAAACTCCACTTCCGTTTGTTTCATTTTACCCGAAATCTTATCTACTCTTTATATCTATGTAGAGAGCTTAAATACGGAAAGAGAAATTTTTAAAAGTTTCATATAAGAGTTATCGTGGGCAAAAGAAAATCGTCATACACACACACACACATCACTGTAAAAAGAGCGATTCATTGAAAACGCACCATCGAATTTTTGGACAGATAACATACCTATGTACAGAGTCCAACAAATCGACCTCTCGTATTTGGAAAGGGCGTTGTGGTGGGGATACGGCGGCGAACGGGGTATCAACCCCCCCCCTCGATAGCGGTATATGTGCCATTTGCAGTAGTCGCAATGGCGTGGCGTGGCATGGCGCGGTGAGCATCGCGCATTTGTTGTGGAGGAGTACATTCGTAATAGTAGTTCTGTGATTACTACTCTGCGGGAATTTCGCATTCGGTTCGAACTTGGCTGACATGATCCTGTTCTAAATAGAACAACTATTCACGTTTGAGTAGCAAACTTTACAGAAGTAGGTTCTGCACTGAAAAAGAAATCGCCTGGCCGACCTCGGACCGTAACAATGCCGAAAAATGTGCCGCATTTGAGAGCGTCCATTTAACAATCTCCAGAGCTTTCAGCACTCAAACATGCAGCTGCCCTGGGATTGTCTGATAGGAGTGTAGCCTAACCTAATCAAACAAACTGTACCGCCAATCCTTGCAAACCGGTGTAACTAAGAAATAAAATAGAAACTAAGAAATTTAATAGTAATAGATAAGAGTTAAGAAGAATCTTATGCAGAAATCTTCGCATGCACCCATATAAAATGATGGTTACCTAAGAATTAAGTGACAGAGATTTTGAAACTCGCAGAGCTGCATGTGGTAATACTTTTCAAAACATTCACTCTAATAAACACCAAGCTGTTTTTATTTCGTCTGATGTGTCCCACTTGTCAAGTACTGTAAATAAACAAAATTTCCGCTACTGGGCAGCAGAAAATCCCCAGGAACTTTATCAAAGACCACTTCACAGCCCTCGAGTGACAGTTTGGTGCACCGTTGCTTAATTTGGTATGTGCGGTCCTTACGTTTTTGAAGAAGGTGGGCTAATGGTAACGGTTACTACAAATCGCTACAGTCACATGATCGAGAATTCCCTCCGACCTAAGTTAAACCAGTTTGTTGGGAACCATGAAGAGGGAGAAGTCCAGTTCCAACAAGACGTAGCCATAGGTCAAACTTCGCGGCGTTCTCTAGCAATTCTGAAAACATTATTTCCTGCACGTCTCCTCTCTTTGCAAGGAGACATCGGCTGACAACAAGGTCACCCGATTTATACCCTTGTGATTTTTTTTCTTTTGGGGCACTTAAACGTACAAGTGCATATATAAACATCGCCCAACAACACTGCAAGCACTTAAGGAAGCAATCACCAAGGCCGTGGCTCCCATTCCACCGGAAATGACACAAAGAACTATGAGCAACTTTCGTTGGCTTCGTCAATATGGCAACAATGGAGGATGTCATTTATCGAACATAATTTTACTACTAAGTAATGCAAAATAGCACCGGATTTATAGTAGACAAATAAAAGTATATTTTCTGCATCTCTCTTTCTTTATAACTGTCTTTTGAAATATTGGAGGTCGATTTGCCGCATCCTGTGTATAGGTTAGGGGGAGGTAAAGAATTTCGGGTTGACTGGAAGTTCCCATAAATATATTTACAAGTAGAAAGGGTTAAACTGTTTTCACTGTAATGTTGCATTCATGTACTGATGCATATTGTGCATTGTTTAGTTATGTATTTGTTGTTTTCAGGGTAGAAATTTTAGCGTTTATTTTTTGCGTAATTTGTAGCCATCTAATTTGTATAAAAGTGTTAATTTCTTGAATAGAATTACATATCTCTCAGTTCTGAGTCCAAAAAATTGTGAATTGTAAAAACAGCTCAACTACAAACCGACATATGGATCAAGATACTCCTTGGGATACTCCAAGGGCCTCAGTGACAATTTTTGCAACCAAAATAGCAACACTTGGTAATGCTGTCCCAATTTATTTTGGAAGATTTGGCAAAACACATTTACGAAGCTCTAGAAGTGATTTTTCCAGATGCCCATACATCGCCATATAAACATGGTTCCGAAAGCCAGGAGTAGTCAGTTTTTAACCAGCTTTGAAACTTTGCGGTTCAAACACAGTTAGCTGAATTGCGTTTTAGAGTTTAACTACACGAGTGATCCTTGTGAACTTACAGTATTTTTTGTGCGCTAAGGACGAACTGCTTAAAATCTGCATTCTTCTTGACAAAATTAAAAATACTTATTCTGCTCTGTGTCTTTATTATGTATGATAACTTGTCAATTTTTTTCCCTCATTATTTAAATGAACTCGGCCCACCAGCGGCCGAGCGGTAAAGACGCTGAACACTGGTAGTTCGGTCCGAGGTTCGAATTCCGCGAACGGGCTGGCTGCATGGGTGTTTTCGTGGTTTTCCCCATGTGTAACGTGTATACGAGCCAGTTTCCCTTAGAAAGTCCTCCACGAAGGCATCCCTCCCTTTAGGCAGATAGCCCTCGTGTGCTTTGCCATAACTGAATAACCTAACCTTAAATGAACTCGTAGCTTGCAACAACTGGTATCATAATTTGGACCTCTTTGAATGCCTATAACCACGACGATGGAAAAGCAGGTAAAAGCTATTACTGGGAAAGATTGCTGCCTGCAGGGAGGTAGCCACTGATACGATAAAAGAAGCAATCGCCAATACCGCCGAGATAACTACATCGAAGAAAATGTTCCTGAGATGAGGGCAGAAATGATGAACACTATAGCAGCAAACACTAATGAAATGAAAGGAAGCACTGCTCCTGCCAGAGGAAAATTTGTGAATGCCATGAATTATAAAGTTATAAGATATTTCTCCCGCCTTCTTGGCATGTCTTCGTAATGTAGTGGTCAGCACAGTCGATGCGTATTCGAGAGGTCCGTAGTTCGAGTCCCGGCGATTGCTCATTTTCCACATCCCCTGCTTCCAGATAACCTAATGACTCTACAAAGTAGCCGCTATCGAAGAAAAATTTCGAAAAGTGTTACAAACTGTAAAATCTGAAATGTTAGGAACTGTAAATCAAGGAATCGTCAATGAAATGTTAGGAACTGTAAATCAAGGAATCGTCAAAGTCACTGAAGAAACTTATGCCGTTAACGAGCGAGAAATGCAAAGGTTAGAAAAGAAGTACCTGAAACCTGCTTCATCTCTAAATAGCACCTTGGCTCAGACTGAATGTCGTTCTGGCTCCTCCTGTTATAATTAACATACCGGCTCATCCATTAGAAAACACAATTCGAAATGACTGCGCACGCAAATCAGTAAGAAACCGGTCCTTAAATTTCGCTACCTCTATACGAGAATAGACTGCTGACCTGTTACAGATGCAGCCAACCGAAAAACATTCACACGTCGATGCCTTAACACATGAATTCGAACTGCGGTTTGGAAGAAACTTCCTGAAGGATTATCACAAATGCAGCTTAGACCTGACGACAAAAGGCTATCAAGGCAAATCAAGAACTAGCGACTCAGATGGAAAAATTAACTCAGCTGGCATTTCCGAACTATGGCCAAGAAATTAAACACACATTGAATCCCCAACATTTTGTGGATACTATTAGGGATCTCTACATAGTACATCAAGCACTACAGAGAGCTGATAATAGAGATCTGAAGAGCGCTGTAGTGTATCCATGAAAGTGGACGTTGCGAAGATGCCAGTAGAAAAGATCGTCGGCCTGTAAGGGCTATCAACAGCGAGGGGGACACAAAGCTAAAAGCACTGATGGAGCTCATGAAAACACTGCAGGCGTCAAAGGCGAAATGAAACAGTAATAATAGTTAAGCGAAATACCAGAATTTTAATACAAGACATTTACAGAAACAGTGCCATGCCAAAGAATATGTACTGTTAAGAAGGAAAACTTCGCAGAAGCAGAAGTGGCTCCCTTCCAACGAAAAGGGAAACAAGTGCGCATGCGTGAAATATCTATCGCCAAAAAGCGCCAAAGCTCGAAGCTGAATGTCGAAGTTGGTTTGGACAGGTTCGACAGTTACGTTTAGCAAGAGTTTAAACAAATAATAGGTTCTTGGGTTTCAAGTAGCGATATGGACAATGGAAGTTCAACAGCCAGTGAAAGTGAAACTTCACCTAATATTTCATCATTTTCGAGTTTAAATTATCGTCAAAGAACGATTAACCCGTGTTCCGCAATTTCCTATACACGCCGCGAAGGGGGAAAATGTCGGCTAGGTACCAAAGAACCGGCACATCACAGAGGGGAAATTCTCCCCAACAGATTCCGTTGCCAAATCCCTTGGCGAAAGTTCCCTTTTCTTTGTAGCGGCGTTGTAGACAAAGTGGTTTACATTGCGTCTATGGAGCCTTTCCTTCTTTACATAGAGGTTCTTTGGCCATGCGCCTCCAGCTGAAAAGACCTAAAATATCCAGAAAGAGCCGACGGGAAACTAATAAGCGGGCATTTTGAGGGGTAGAGGTTGCCGCACGCAGGAAGCTGAAATGTACCAATTAATGTTCTTCAAATATCATCATTTCACCGAGCTCAAGAGATAAACCTGGAAGGAGCAATTAATGGTTTTTTTCATACTGCAAGACAGTAAACACTGCAGCGAACGTGATTATTTTGCGAGCTGATAAAGCATGACGTCTGAATGGGCACCTTCTGTGTATGGCTCCATCCTTAGTTTTACAAACTGCGAAAAGAAAGAAAATGCCTGTATTTCGAAAAATGGACGGACCTGTGAATATCAGCACATTGTATACGAATGAGGTCTGAATTCACCCTTAAAATCCAGCGTGCTGACCATTCAACCAGCTATGACGATGCTCAGCTGAAATAAAGAAATAAGTAAGAGACATTGTAGCAGTATTTTAACTAATATTCAATAAATGTATGTCGTTTGGCCCAGGTTCTAATTGCCCTCGGAAATTTAGTATAGCTAAAATTTAGTATTTTAGAGAATACTCTTTCATAGTCTACTGCTTTATTGCAGAAGTTATTTTGCTGAAGTTTGTAGGGTTTATATTTATTTTAACTAACATTTATTTTAAGTTTATCTTTCCTGTTTAGACTTCATTTTTCTCCTGGAAATGCCCGTGCCAGAGTATGTAAGTTTTAGTAGCACGCGCAGTTTATTCAAATTTAGCAGAAGCTAGTTGAATTAAAATAGGAATGGAAACCAGAGCGTGAAAGTCTTGCTTTGAAGCTACGCTGCAGAGATTGCTCGGTAGAATTTAGATAAGCGCATGTCGGCCTTTGTGCCTAGCTTTGCAGAAGTGCTAGATTTCAACTGTTAAATCAGTAATCTTGTTGAATATCAGCGATAATTAAAAACGCGGTTAGTTAAGATCTCAGAGCCTCGTCGAATAGTGTTTGATATTTGTTCATCTAGTTATTACTTTCGGTTTTACCTTACTTTTAGTTGAACCGCCGGGATCGCGCTGTTTGTGAGCGTCGAGTGGAGGCATTTGTAATATTAAAGATACAATAAAAGGGTTTCAACCCCTTCGCACGTTTTTGTGTGACTTCACACATAGCAGCAATCACTATCCCAGTTTCTGACAAGTTGGGCCAGCGAGATCTTACATTTGGCACCCGAAAATCTCACGAACTCAAATGGCCGATAATTCAGTGGAAGTTCCTGTAGAATTTCAAATGGAAGTTATGGCCAACCAGTTGGAATGGCTTGGATATTTAGTCCAAACTATGAGGGCATCTATCAAGCCAACCGTCAATTTTGACGGAAAAAATTCTGTAGCGATATTTCTAGAAGGCCTGGATAAACCTTTTCCAGCTGTATCCTGTACCCGAAAGGCAAAATGTGGCCATTGCCACATCTGCGTTAAGAGAACAGGCCGCGCTATGGTGGAAAAACAGTGGAAAATTTTATTAGGAGAATTTGGAGGCCAAATATACACGTTTGGAAATTTCAAAGAATCGTTATTAAAAGCGTTTCCAATAGTTAAAGACCGAGCAAAGCTGGAAGCTGAACTCTACAGTTTTTATCAGCGAAACATCGAAGAGTTAACAGACTTCATTTTACGAAAAATCAAGCTGGTAAATACGCTGTATGGGAAGAAACCCGACAACGAAGTAATTGAAATAATTTTACCCAGATTACTACCTGCTGTCCAAGACTTTATGGAAATCCGAAATCCAAGCTCTTTGCAAGAACTCTTCGACTTGGCGGTCAAGTTTCAAAACCGAAGAATAGCGGAAAAAACTAGAGGGGCAGCGTATCTTCAAGGTTCCCGAAAACAGTTCTTATACCAACCGGCCGCTAAGACAAAACACCCTAATGGAGGAAAGAGCTATCAAACCAACTCACCGAAGAACGAAGGTCAAAGCATGAAGAAGAAATTCGACAAAACCCGTCCGCGTACCCAGAAGACTGAAGGTCAGAAGAAAGCTTTAAACGATTAGAGGGGCCTGTAAAAGCGAGGGTCCAGACCCCTGAAATTTCGCAAAATCAATCAAGAAGATACCTAAACACGGTAGTGATAAAAAATTCCCAGTTACCAGTCATCGAAGTCCCGATAGAAGCGCTTGTGGATACAGGAGCGCAAGGAAACTTCTTGAGCTAAAAATTCTACAATGACAACTTTCATAGACTACGTTTATTTAAAAATAGAAACACAGAAACTATAGCTGCCCAAGGAAAAACTTGTCAATGTGTCGGGAAATTATCATTAAAAGTGCAGATAAAAGAAGAAAATCTTAAAATATTATTTTTTGTGGTGAAAAATTTACAGAACGCAGTGATTTGGGGAATGGAGTTCTTGAAGTCTGCTAAAGCCAGACTGGATTTTCAGGAAAATGCAATTACGCTGTAGATGGAACGACGGGTGGTGGAGCCGGTGAAGGAACCTGAATTGGATTTAAGCCATTTGACTCTTGAAGAAAGCCAAGCCATTCAGCAGGTGGTCAGTTATTTTTCAAATTTGTTTTCAGAACGTCCAGGTAATTGTGAAATTGTAACACATGACATACAACTAACATGCAATAAACCCTGTAGGGCCGAGCCCTACAGGTATGATAAACAGAAAAAGCTCATTATTAAGGAACATATAAAGGAAATGCTGCAAAATCAGATTATTTCGCCCATAAATAGTGATTACGCGAGTCCAGTGGTACTATGTAGGAAAAAGAATGATTTCCCGCCCTCAGATAAAAAAGCTTGAAGATTTGCTATTGATTATAGGAAATTAAATAGCATTACAAAGTTCCCGGTTAACCCTCTGCCGGTGATTGAGGAAATAATTAGAAAAATTAAATCTACGAGATATATGACTACTTTGCATTTAACATCGGGCTACTATCAGACAGCTATGAAACCGGAAGATATACATAAAACCGCCTTTATCACAAAATCAGGCACTTATGCATTTCTACGCATGCCCTTTGGGCTGTGTGGGGCCCCGTCGACATTTCAGAGAGCTATTGACACTGTTCTAAAGCCTGTCCTAGGAAAATCGACTTTAATTTATTTAGATGATATAATTATAACAAGTAGTTCGTTGGAGCAGCATATTAAGGACTTGCAGGAAGTTTTCTCGTTATTAAAAGAGGCCGGTCTAAAAATTAACGCATCGAAATGAAAGTTCGCGACAAGATAATTTAAATACTTAGGCTATAAAATTTCGCAAAAGGGCATAGAAACTCAAGATTCAAAGATAAAGGCTATAAAACGTTTCCCCCGTCTTACAACCGCAAAGAAACTGTCTTCTTTCCTTGGGTTATGCTCTTATCGATCATTTATAAAGGATTTCGCTAATATTGCAGAACCGTTGTTAGTACTTAAAAGAAAGAAAACTAAGTTTACATGGACAGCAGAGGCGAATACAGCTTTTGAAAAGTTAAAAGCAGCGCTCATCAATGCCGCTGTTTTGAAATTCCCGGAAGGTGTCGAAAATTTGGAAATTGCAGCCGACGCTTCGGACTATGCCATAGGTGCGGTGCTCATGCAGAAAGGGCATCCTTTAGCATTTTTTAGTTAAACCTTAAACGCTACCCAAAGGAATTATACAGCGACGGAGAGAGAAACATTAGCCGTATTAATGGCTATACAGAAGTTTCGAGTCTATTTTGGCAAAGCCCCAATAACTGTCTTTTCGGATCATGCGGCCGTTGGTAGACTTTACTCGGGAAAAAATCTAACGCCCAGGTTAATAAGATGGGCTTTAAAACTTCAAGAATATAATCTAATAATTAAGTATAAACCAGGAAAGGAAAATAATGTCGATGACGCACTATCCCGAATAAAACTGGACGATGAAGGGAATAAACTCAAATGTGCTGTGTTAACTTCTAAAATCATAGATTCTCGAGAGACAATTATGGCTGAATTGAAAGCTGATCCTGAATTCGGAAGTATTTATGCTTATTTAAAAGACCCTTATAATTTTGAAAACACAGATGTGGCCGCAATAAGAAGTAGAGCACAGAACTATGAGATAATAGATAATTTATTGTTTTATACTAAATCAAAAAACGAAAACTTCGAGTATAGGACAGTCATCCCAGCCTCGCTTCGATTGAACATTTTGAAGGAATTACACAACGCGCCAACATCGGCTCATTTGGGGGTCAAAAAACTATAAGAAGGGTACGCGAGGCGGTATATTTTCCGCAATTATACAAAATAGTAACTGCGTATGTCAGGTCCTGCAATCAATGTCAGTTAATTAATGATATTAATTACAGCCCGGCCGGGTACTTAAATAGCATTCGCGCTACATTTCCGAATGAAATATTAAGCATAGATCTCCTTGGTCCTTTCCCCCAGAGTGAGTAAAATAAAAACCGTTACCTTTTAGTAATTGTAGATCATTTTTCAAAGTGGACAGAAATTGTTGCACTTAAACGTGCATCAGCCAAAATAGTTGCAGATGCATTCTTACACAAGTACATTTTCAAATACGATGCACCGATAAAAGTCATTAGCGATAATGGCAAACAATTTGTTAGCCAAATTTTCGAGAACATTTGCTCTGGAATTGGCATACGCCATATCAAGATGGTTCCGTACAGACCACAGGCAAACATCGCGGAAAGAGTTAAGAAAAATATTGTAAAAATAATTCGAAGTTATGTTAGCACACATCACAAGCGCTGGGATGGCAACATAGATGAGTTGCTTATGCTTTAAGAACAGCAAGTCATGACACCACTGCAAAAACGCCAGCGGAATTATTTTTAGGGTGTAAGTTAATCACACCACTAGATAAATTATTCTTTGTTCAACAAAAGGAACAAGAACACATTCAAAAAGATGTGCAGAAATTGATTCATGAGGCGGTTGAAAATTCAGATACGGCAAGAAACAGGCAGCAACGTTTTTAAAACCGAAAACGCCGTGAAGCAGATTTTAAAGTGAGGGACAAAGTTTTAAAAAGAAAATTCTATTTATCTAATGCAGCAGAGAATTTTACTGCAAAACTGGCTCCCAGACTTGAAGGTCCATATGTTATTCAGGAAATCAAGGGAACTACATTATATCTTAAGAGCGAGAGAGGGAAAACCTGTAAAGCAAGTCCCGACCAGGTGCAAAGGTGTTATCAGAAGAATGACTTTGAAGTACTTAAAAGTTTATTGCAGGATTCAAGTTCCCAACAATTGGAAGGTCCAGACGCAAGGCCGTCTGCTCCGCCACTCAAGAAGAGAGAACCGCCGAAAAACAGCAATTCTATAAGTTATGCAAGGATCCCGAAAAGAAGGACTGAAAACCTCCAGACTCCAGCAGAGAAAAAGGTTAAGCGAACAACTACGTCCTGTAAAGAATCCTTGCAAGATAGCAAGAGGAAAAAAACCAGTAACAAGATTCCACAGCAGAAAAGTCGAGTCAACGCAACCGCGTCCAGTTCCGGATATCCTAAGAGAAACAAGGCCCCCGATCCTGCGAAAAAAGAGACAACAAGAGCGAAAAGATTTCAATCAGCAGAAAAAATTCAAGCAAGAACCCAGACCGAAGGCCCCCCAAAACAGCCATCCTGGTGCCAAGAGGAAAAGGCAGAAACCGAAATACTACCACCCCAAAAGACCAGCATGCAGAAGCCAGAAAAGACAGCCTATGGAGGAGAGCCAAAGAAGTCAAAGGCGCAGGCTGACTGCTATGAATTCCTTGACATGGACAGAGTTCTGTGAAAAGAGGATGACTGAGTTCCAAGCATCGAAAACTCAAAGATAAGTTAAACCTTCTATAAATTTTGCTTTTGTTCTAAACTGTTATCTGTAAATATGAAGTTTCTACGTGTTCGCAGAAGTCAATTTGTCTCGGTTGAGTCTCAGTTTTGTTTACTGTATTTAGCGAAAGCAAAGCAAGATTTTCTTTTAAGTGTAATGTCTAAGAACAAGCAGTTCATGGTGACCAAGCAGACTGGTTTTGTTATGTTAAAGCCAAAATTTGGCCAGATGTAAAATAGCTTCGTATTTTATGTATTAATGGAAAATTTAGTTTCAGGGCAGCCAGCTTGGCGAAGAAGCGTGAAGTAAAATATTTTTTTTCTTATTCATCTTATTATAAGAATCATATGTATTAGAATTTTGTAAGTATATGTAAATACTCTAAAGCTGTGTAAAAGTAGAATTTAGCCTAAAAGCACAAAATTTTACATGCTAAAAGTAAATGCCAAAAGAAACGAGTTAAAATCTAAATGTTAAACAGAAGATAAAATCAGGCGTTGGAGCAAAAGCCTGCATGTGAAAGTTGAACGAGGGGAAAATTTAGAATGAATGCGGTTTTTAGGATTCTCCACCCACACTTGAGTTTAAGAAGATTAAATATAGCTCATCGAGTTTAGTATGATGGACTAGGGTGTGTCATAGTTGGTTGATCGAACAAATCACTGTGGTTAGGAGAAGTGTTGATATACAAAAACATGAAATATTCCCGTTGGAGACGACACATAAAGTGGAGAACCAGGGCAAAGCAAGTTAAATTAATGCGAAATAAACAATTAAATAAGAAAAAGAAAATTATCGAAAAGTAAAATGCTACCGAGTATTAAGAAAGTGTAAATAGTAATGTATTTGCAATATACTCATACTTGTTCCTTCCAGATCCTGGAAGAAAAAAAGACTGAATGATAAAGAACGACAGCCGAGAGGATTCAGCAAGAAGAAATTGTAAGGCATGAAGAAACATCATTGTAAAATTTGACAACCAAAAGTTTATTTTATGTAAACGGGGCTCTTGAGTTTTAGGTTAGAATATTCAAACTTTTCAACAGGTCGTTTCTAGGACCTTCTTCCAAGTGTTCAAAATTCTGGCAAGGGCAAATTTAGGGTTTATATTTATTTTAACTAACATTTATTTTAAGTTTAGCTTTCCTGTTTAGTCTTCATTTTTCCCCTAGAAATGCCCGTGCCAGAGTATGTAAATTTTAGTAGCACGCGCAGTTTATTAAAATTTAGCGGAAGCTAGTTGAATTAAAATAGGAATGGAAACCAGAGTGTGAGAGTCTTGTTTTGAAGCTACGCTGCAGAGATTGCTCGGTAGAATTTAGATCAGAGCATGTCGGCCTTTGTGCCTAGCTTTGCAGAAGTGCTAGATTTCAACTATTAAATCAGTAATCTTGCTGAATATCAGCGTTAATTAAAAACGCGGTTAGTTAGGATCTCAGAGCCTCGTCGATAGTGTTTGATATTTGTTCATCTAGTTATTATTTTCAGTTTTACCTTTTAGTTGAACCGCCGGGTTGGCGCAGTTTGTGAGCGTCGAGTGGACGCATTTTTAATTTTAAATATACAATAAAAGTGTTTCAACCCCTTCGCACGTTTTTGTGTGACTTCACACATAGCAGCAATCACTATCCCAGTTTCTGACAAGTTGGGCCAGCGAGATCTTAAAAGTTAGTTTTTGAGATATCTGATATTGAGATATTTATACATCTTCTTGTTACACATGAAATAGTAACACATGATTCCAAAATTAAGGACAATTTTATGTGGCGGAGAATTCGATTTTGTAGAAAATGTAATTTATTTAGGTTCCTGCTGCTTATGGTGTTCATACGGGTAAAGGATATGAATATACTGGCAATTACGTCACAAGCGTACTCGTGTGGATGGGCCTTTTAGAGATTTAATTGAAAGCTTGGAACTAAATGCTAATCAAATTCAAGTTGCAAGAAATTTATTATAGGAATTTAAGGAAATATTTTTAGTTTTATCGCGCGACGTGGGTTGCACGAATATGACACACTACGAGGTTGACACAGAAAATTATTGTCTTAGTTCGGAAGGAAGGCGACTCAACGTGATCTTATGTTCGATTACAGACATCTAAATGACATTACAAAAAAAGACAGAAGAGAACAGAAACCCCCAGAGTAGGTCCTTGCCCCTGCGTTAACTGTACAAGGATGGTTGCCAACTCAGAGGCTATATTTTGTATCTAGCACAAATTACGTTAGAATATTAATTTAGAAGTCAAACAACAAAAATCAGCGTTATATTTGCAAATTTTCATAGGACTAGTTTCGATGGTTTTACCACACCATCACCCTCAGCTGCCAAAGAGCAAATGAACGAGATACGATATAGTGATGAGATAAGAATGGCTGGACAGGAGTTAAACTGCTGGCGTCATTTGTTAATGAAACAAAAAACTAAAACATAATTTCCTTAAAGGCTAAAGATAAAGCTGGATTGGAATTAGGGTCGTTAACTAGAACAGAAAATTTTTTTGAATGTGAACTGCCTGTAGAAAATCTAATCATAGCTATAAAACTGCAAGTATTTTACAGAAATTTAACTTTTGGGTTGTTTAGTCTCCTATCAATAAAATTCTGCGTTCCAAACTTAAGGACCCCATTCCGGATATGAATCCCTGGGGCATTTACAGGATTCTTGCCAGTGTGGTTTAATTTACATTGGTGAAACTCAGAGAGCTTTAAAATTTCGCGTTAAGGAACATGAAGTATATGTTAGAAAAAGGAAACAGAGAAGTCCTCTGTTGCCCAGAGGGTTGTTGTGCAAAAATCACACTTTCCATTTTTCTGCAGTCAAAATTATTCAAAAAACTTCTTCCATCGGTGAATTAGATATTCTAGAGGCATTTCACATGCAAAAAAATCTTTCTGTTGTAGTTAACGACCCTAATTCCAATCCACCTTTACCTTCAGCTTTTAAGGAAATTATGTTTTAGTTTTCTTGTTTCATCAATGGACGACGCCGTAGCTTAACTCCTGTCCAGCCATTCTTATCTTATCTTACCACTATATCTTATCTTGTTCATTTGTACTTTGGCAGCTGAGGGTGATTGTTCGGTGAAATCATCGAAACTAGTCCTGTAAAAATTTGCAAATATAAAGCTGATTTTTATTATCTGACTTCTAAATTAATATTTGTTTGGCATGTTATTTTACCTTAATTACATTATGATATTAAAAGAACATTAGATGAACATTAGAAGTGCAGTTGTTATGCATATACAGACATATAAATATTATATACAAAGTTTATTTAGATATGAATAACTACTTATGATGCAGTCCAGGTATGTACAAAGTTCTTTTACAATTTCGAATAACAGTATGTGCTGCATTTTGTAAGAACAAAATATATGAGATTATTTATATCCATGTACATTTTTTGACACATTAGTCTCTCTCCTGAGATGAAAGTAAAGAGGCGAGGAATCTCTCATCATAGCATGTTAATTTAACATATAGTTTTGTGAGAGCACAAGGATTAGACTTCCCGTTTTCCAACCATGCTCCCCAGTTCGAAGTCCAATTTTGCAAAATGCATGTCATCGTATTGCTACAAACAAATGCATAATAATCAGGATGCCCTCTTCTCCGCACTGACATTGGTCTGACGATTTTTTCCTCAGATCGCTAAGAAACGGCTCATGCATGACCCGTTAAGAACTGACTCAGTAATGTGTTGCTGAATAATTTCATTTTGACTTTTGGACAGAACTGATAGACCCGTTTGCCCCTGTTTTCACATGACCACTGGTCTTGATATTAATTCATAAGGTGCTTGAAATAAAACAACGGGAGTAGTGTTAGCAGTTCTGGCACAGTTACATCATTGGTGACTTGCTTCGTAAGCTCATCAGCGAGTTCATTCCCCTGTATTCCAGTGTAGCAGGAATCCAGTGCAGATGGGGTCTTTTACTTGGGGTTATGGTAAGAAGGTTTGTTGCTGTAAATGCCTATATGGCCCTGACAATCTTTGCTTATTCTTGCGGTGTTGAAAATGCTTCCGTGGCCAATAGCTTTGCTTGACAAAGAAGACAGTTATCCATTGCCTAGAATTGACGACATCTTAGGCATGGTAGAAATAACTATTTTTCAGCTCTGGATTTGAAGAGAGGAATGTGGCATAGGGAAATAGATTTCAAAAGACCGTGAGAAGACTGTATTTCCTGCTGGTCAGCGACTCTAAGTTCCAGGAACCAAGTGCCAAAAGAAAAAGTGCCTTCGTGATAGACTTTCTATAAAAACTATTTATGTCACTCATGGGAAAAATCACATCGTGTAATCATCTGCTAACAACTGAACCTGGAACGAACTACAAATGTTTCTCGGCTTTAGCCACTTCACTACTTGTTGATTAAAAATCTCATTAGACCTTGTAGGGATTTATATTTATTTTAAATAACCATTTAAATTTAATTTGAAGTCCTTTCCTATAAGCCTTCATTCGCCTAATTGTCACTGCCAGAATATTCAAAATTGGTAGCGCGCGTGAAGGAATGAAAATTCTACTAGAGAGACAAAAAGTTCAAATATCAAGTTCTAGAAGGGAAAGTTAGAGAGTCTGGAAAAACTTTGTGCGTGTTGTAACGCGAGCTTCGGCTTAGCAGTTATTGCTGGTTAAACATGGTGTGACAGCTATTATTTTGCTGCCACTAAATTTATCAACGCTCTGTTAGGAAACAGGATAGTCTGGGCCCTGTAGCGTAATTCTACTACTTGTTAATATCGTCAAATTCTGAGTTTAGTTCTTACTGTTTCAGTTACCGCCCAAGCAGATGCGTAGTGTGTTAGCGTCGAGTTGACGCATTGTAAATAATTTAAAAAGTGTAATAAAGGATAGTTTTAACCGTTCTTCTGCGCAGTCACTACTTTCCAGATTTCACATAAGATATAGACAGTAGATCTTACAACCTTTAAAACTAATATTTCAGACAACTTGCAATAAAACAGCAATTTCAAAATAAACACTGAAAGAAATACGTATCAAGAACTTACTTGTGACCATTTAAACAAGCATGATGCAATGGAGTATAGCCGTTACTGTCTTGTATATTAGGACCCGGTCCTCTTCGTAAGCTATAAAAATATATTTTAAAATCATATTAGTTACAAAAATCATCTCTCAAATTTTAGAATGAATATAAAATACAAAATATAAAGTATAAAAGAAATGCACAGATTAATTCCCGTTTCTTATTACATTACAGTCCTGATTTCCAATATGAATGAAACTGAACAATAATCTGGTAACCGGGAATTCGGATAACACGGAACTATTAAAGATCGGTTATTAAAATAAACCCAGTGAGCAAAAAACAATGTTTTATCACAAACTCGGCACAATAAATAATACATATAATCAGTATTTAATTTTCTATTTTATGCTTAGAAACACAATCGAAGCAGTTCAGCGCCGATCCCCAACTCAGCCTCAACAGTTTTATTCCCAAATAAATCTTAGATAGAAACATCATCACAGTTTTAAAATCCTTAACTCACTCTCATACTTCTTTTTGAACGACCGAGCAATAAAATCGCTGAACATTGGTAGTTCCAACTTGGGTGCGATTCCAGGCGAACGGGCTGGCTGCATTGGCGTTTTAGTGTTTTTCCATATGCGTAGCGTTGGATACGAGCCAATTTCCCTCAGAAAATCCTCCATGAAGGCATCTCTCCCTTTATGCAAATAGCTCCTACTGTGCTCTGTCATAATCAATCAAACCAAACCACTTTCATTCTTTTAACATCTAAGCCTTTTTTGAATCCTTTTGACTTGATCACGACGTAACCAACCTGTACTATTCCCCTAGCCCCTTCACAACTGAGAAAATATACACGATGTCCCTAAAAGTCCTTATACGGCCTTTATTTTCGCAACCGTTGATTGTAACATATCCTTCCTATAAAAGTGTTTAACGCAATTGTTCGCATTTTGGAATTTTTTCAATTTAAAAGATCAATTTTGCACAAATTACAAAATCCCGCGTACAATCCGTACCGATTATAAAAACATATGCTTATTTTAAAAAACTTATTCTGCAAAATAAAGAACAAAATGTTTAATCCTCTTACAACAAAAATTGACCAAGATACTTAATTTCAAAATTTGGGAGATTTGCCATCTTTTTTCCTCCTTTTTGAGAGGTCAGTAGAAAAAAAATTACTGTATTTGCAAGACACCTCTTACATCTTAATATAAATATTTAAGAAATAAAAATGTCGATGAATATTTGATGAAATTCTGATAAGTGACGGCTCTTATTAGAATGAAAGACAAGCTACCTAATTACATACAATATTTTACTATGCATATGCCAGGGATGGCCAAACTTCAAGACGATGGGAGCTGCATGATAGATTATATGAACGTTCGAGAGCCGCAAGTCCAAATTTATATCATTTCAAAAACAATGAGACAGGCTTTGAATATAAAGAAAAGCTTGAAGTAAATTAATGAATATGTGATTAACATGATTACATGTAAATATGAATAAATACATCTTATACCTACTGTTTTATGTTTAGATAAGTTCAAGAAAGTAAAAATTTGTAACTTTTGTACTCAGCAACTTCGAATAATCATTATTTAAAAGAAAATTGAGTTTTTTTTTTTTTTAACTCATGAGCAGTCTTTTGGAAAGAATATATTAAATAATACACGTCAACATCCACTGCAGAGAAACTGTTATTCGAGAAACAAAATTTATTTAGAAATAAGCTATTAACTTGTTTAGGCTTTTTCTTAAAAAGTAATTTGGTTTCTCTACACAATTTGCATAAGGACCAACATAATGAAATCATTCGATTCTTTGAATCCTAACCTAAAAAATCGTTAAACTTTTTTTTTTCCCAAAACTTCCGAATAACTACTTTTACTGATACCCAATATAAAAGAATTGACACACAAAAAGAAAAAAAAAAAAAGATTCATTGCAATTTCAGTGTTTTAATAATCAGTATTTCTCATCATCAGTATTTCTCATGACGGCCTTGACTGATACAGTATTTCAGCATGACGTCCATAATTTTGTAAATAGATAATGAAGTTCAGGCGCATCATTCTGTAGAGATATTTAGGTATTTTTTTGAAAGCGGGTGAGATAAAAAGATGAGCAATGCCCTCGGAGGGGCTCGAACCACGGACCTCTCGAATACGCGCCGAGCGTGCTGAACATTACACCACGAAGAAGGCGTTATGCTAAGAAGGCGGGAAAAATACCTTATAATTAAAAATTCTCAAAACTATCCCTCAAATCATCACGATAATTTTCGACATAGATAAGGAATTTCATGCGCATCATTGAAAATTCTCGAAACCACCTCTTGAATCGTTACCATAATTTTGGATACACTTAACCTATTGCTGATAAATCTAGTAGTTCATGCCGGGCTATACAAACGCTTCGTCGAGCACATATTCCATCTGTCTACTAGCTTAACTCTTCAACCTTAGCTGTTTAATTTTCAGTTGCTTTTCATATACATGGCAAATCAAAACTGATGTTACAGAAAGAAAACATACCTGTCACTGCTACAATGAATTTATTTCGCAAATACTGAACGCGTAACTCTTTACATTGTTATGGACATTCACAGGTGTTAGATTTGGAGGCCTTTGGTAACACGGAAGACGTCTGCACAATAGTTTAGGTCCTAAGCTCCTTGACAAATCGGTGTACGGATCCACCGTATTCTAACTGTTGGACCCATAAAGGCGGTCAAATGATTTACCGTCTCACTTTGAATTTCTAAGTAAAATAACTCAGAAGAAAGTTTAAAATTATTATCAGCCTAATAGTCACAGTACAACTTACCATTAGGTTACCTAACCTGTGTACAGAAAATAAATCTCAAATGAAGTCTGTAGGCAGAGGATACCTTAGAAAATAAAAGATCAGACTTTCAAAATAAATTAATCGAATGAATTGAAATGAATGTACGACGATCAAGCAGTGGATCATTGTACAACCTTTCGTTTGGCTACTAAATTTCCATGAAGGACGTGTAAGACGTACATATGATGATCGAAAATTAGGAAGAGAAAAATACCTACCACATTGACTCGATCCTAGCACATCTAACGATGTCTAGTGCAGCAAAATACCCCTAACCTAGTGCGAGGTAGATAAAAAGAAGGTCATCAAACACGAAATCGAAAAGTACGAGAAAATATCACAACCAAAAGAGATTTCATCAATATCAGTATGTCGATTTTGATAGAAACTTTGAAAAAAGAGAAGTTTGGGTTTTGTTGATCCCTCATTGCTTGATACAAAGTTAAATCTCTTCCTGAAATAACACTGTTTGATAAAATGGGAATTAAAATTTTTGACTAAAATTTTAAATCTTATCAAACCAGTTGTCAAAAACTTCCTACGCCTCCAAATATTTTAGCATGCACACCCACTGGTGACGTAAATTATGGTATTACCAAGGAATTATAACAAAAGATAGAGTTTCATGTGGGAAAAGTGTTCATTAAGCATATTATTGTGAATAGTTGTGAAATCTGTGAAGCAATTGCATAAAAATGCCTGACTTGCTTAGGGATAGGAAATTAATTTTGAAGGAATTCCGCAGAAATTGAGACAAGTCTCCTAACCAAGTAAGAGGCTGAAGGTTCACTCCACCCAAAATAAAATTCTCGGAAAATTTTTCCAGATTAAAAAGAGCTCTATATGGATTGCAAAGCGAAATAGGTTTCTTTAGCAGTTACTAACGCCATTCGAGGACTGAATAAAAGCAGTATCTGAAAACGAAGAGCAAACTGGACCACAACTGTTGTGAATAATAGAATCGCATAAGAATGTAAGCAGATACTGCCTGGAGTAAAATTAATTTGAGAGAAAAAATATTAGGGAGAATAATTAAATGAAAATATTGGCATTGCATTTAAGATTAACTTCGTATTAGTGCATTCCGATGACCATTACCTGTTCAAAATGTAACATAACCGGAACAGTAATTACCAGCAATATAATTATTCGTAATTTTACGTATTTGTTTGCTCTGATGATAAGCCAGCAGTGGACAGTTGAAAGCTATCAAATTTTTACCTACATAATATCAGAAATTAAATTAGCGATTAATAAAGAAACGCGATGCTGCATGATTTCTATTTCAAATTCCATTTGTATTAAAAGGTTAAACTATATTTATTCAAAACAAATCATATTTTAGGTGGCAAAGGATCGCAAGTATCTCGCGAGCCGCAGTTAAGGTGTCGCAGAGCCGCATGCGGTTCACGAACCGCAGTCTGGCCATGTCTGACATATGCGATGAAAAATTAGGAAAAAATAATCATGCATTAGTTTTTATTTGTTTTCAGACATATCAGTAAACAGCATAGTGCACGCAGGCCTTAACTGAAATTGCTCAATAAAACATGGCAATTATAATTTATGTTAATTATTTAAACACGATAATTACCTTTGTGATTTATATAGTATTTAAGCACTGTAATTATTACATCGCATGATAATTAAACTTCTTCCTCATACTCATATTTTGAAATTTCATTTATTTAAATATCCGATTATAAGACGCTGCCAAATTTTAGGGAAAAAATATAGCAATAAAGAGCTAATTAACGAATAAATACGGTATAACAACTCGAGGATAATTTTTTTCCTTACATTTATTCATCGATATTCCTTTGTTATTTACTATCCTTTTACATTCTTATATATATATTATATACGTAAAACATAAAATTTGAAATACGACTGGCAAAAAAATCTTTAAATTTTCAATTAAAATATAACTCCTTAAAGGCAACTGCATTTCCCTTACAGTAGTTCCTTGTAGGCTTCATTTATCAGGTTTTAACTAAAGTTTCCCGCCACCACAAATACCGTCTACGCAAACAGTTCGCGTTGGCGTGATACACTAGTGAAATAAATTAAGAGAATTTTCATATTTGATATACGATCTCCAGAACTACTGGACGGATTTTAATAAAATTTGGTGTGAATATAGGTATATAATACTATAAGGTTTCTTCTTCAATCTCTTGACTTTCTTTGTGAGCATACGCTGTGAAACCCTATGTGGAGGACAGTGAGCAAATCTAGGCTATGTCCTTTAGTGTTGAAGAACTACAAAGTCAGAAAGGAGGGTTTAAAGTGACCCTTTAATTCAAATAATTACAACTCTCCAACTTGAGAGTAAGCCACTACTTGGGCTGAACTAAAATAATATGAAATAAAGTGTGTAAACAAATTCAAATACCTAACTTAATCTTAAGTAGGACGGCGAGGGAAGCTTAACTCTTAGTGAAATGCAATAATGCGAATTTCACTAGCAAACACTGGTAATTGCAAATGCCTATGAAGGCGAACTTTCAGTAGACAGAGGAAATCTTTGCGCGCACAGCCTTACGGCGATAAATCCAAGGCGCTGTTTTTCCCCTCGTTAACTCCTGCCTTTTAAACTGCTAACAGATATATGCGATTTGCATAAATATCTCGGTCGCGCTAAATTCGGGCAGCAACTGAAACTTTGAGATATCGATAGGAAAGTTCAACTTAAAAATAATTTGGTTAATTAAAATAATGAATGCTACAATACAAAGAAAACAAACATTCAACAGTTATAATAGACACACATGTTCGTACGGAACACTCATGGAAGTCTGAAGGTCTGAAACAGCGGTTGCAGAAGACACAAAAGAAATGGGTTAATAGGGGGTATAGTCCCCTCTTTCAGCCATACAGGTCTCGCAGCGTAATTTCATACTGGAAATAAGGCAGTTTATCAGTGCCTGTGGCAGTTGGTCCCACTCATTCAGCAACGCTGTTTTCAGTTCCTGGATGGTTCCCGAAGGGGGGTTGCGAGTTGCAATTGCCCTCCCCAGAGCGTCCCAGACATGCTCCATAGGGTTCAGTTCTGGAGACCTGGCTGGCCAATCCATCCGGCGATTATCCTCACTCTCGTGAAATTCGTCGACCGGAAGAGCTCTATGTGGCCTCGCGTTATCGTCGTGTAAGATGAACTCGGGGCCCACTGCACCCCGGAAAAGGCGAATTGTATAGCTTGTGCATAGCTTGTGTCAGTGTCAGTTATTGCATAGCTTGTGTCTGTCGAGCTGATTTGCTAATAAACCAATAAACCGTCGGGCTACTGTGTTTAACAAATATCTGATTGCGCTAACGTTTTGTCCATGTAGCGGCTATCTAGTCTCAGTTATAGTATAGTTTGTATATCCATAGTGCTGATGTGTTGTTAATAAACCGGTTTCCTTTAAATTTTCATCTGAGTTTATGTTTTATGTATTTGGAAGATAAGACGCGACGAAACGTAGTCTGTCTTTCTTTTCGGGTATAGGAGTTTGCAGTAATGTAGTAGAGAGCAGTGCCAATTGCCCCTGATCAATAGGTTCAACGCTTCCTTCGATTATTAATGGAATCGTTTACAAGAACGTTTTCCTGAAGCAAAAATAGCTAGTGGGAGGTGGATTCTATTTTACACTGGTGTGCAAAACTTAAGCAACAATGTAAAAATTTAGCAGATAGCCATGAAATTCCAGAAAAAGAGGTCTGGAGATCAGTACAATGAACACGTAAGTCAGCAGAAACGTCATGCGTATGCAAAAATCAGGAACGAAACGTCAGAGGCAACGTGAGCGTACACAAAACGCGTGATGTCGGCGCGCGCAGCTTAACAGTAGAATATAAGGAAGGACGGAGACGCAATTCAACAAATTCGCTGCAAGTGCCAGTGAGTCAGTTCGTGATATATGGCTAGAAGAAATCACCTGGACGACTTCACACGTGGAAGAATGATCGGAAAGCTGGAGGAGGGGCGTACAGTCACCAGGTAGCTGCAGAGTTCGGAATCAACAAAAGTGTCGTTTTGCGCGCTTGGAAAGCGTTCCAAACCACAGGTACAGCTGTTGGAATGGTTGGTGGTGGCCGCCCGAGGACGACATCTGCAGGGGATGACCGATATATCGTCCTGCAAGCGAACAGAGGCTGACAGCAGTCAGCAAGCGCCATTGCTCAGCAACTCTGTACATCAACGGGGCGACAAGTGTCGCAGTTTACTGTGGTCAGACGCCTTCATAAAGGGGCCTATTCGCCCGCCGTCCTGAACGCTGCCTCCCGTTGAAAGTTAGCCACCGACGCCACCGTTTACAGTGGTGCAGAGAGCACAAAAACTGGACAACTGATCAACGAAGTCGTGTCCTCTTTACGGATCAGTGTCGGTTCAGTACCAGAAGCGATTCTCAACGCGTTTTGATTTGCAGAGAGGTCGGGACCTGGTTTTATCCCAATAACATCAAAGAAAGACACCGTAACGGTGGTCCTGGAGTGCTTGTCTGGGGAGGCATTATGCTGAACGGGCGAACTGAGCTCCACGTTTTCGACAGAGGGTCTGTAACCGGGGATCGCTATTGTGAGGAGGTACTCCTTCTCCATGTGCGTCTGTTCCAAAGTGCCTTTGGCCCAGACTTAATTTTATGGATGACAATGTACGGTCACATCGGACTCTTGCTGTTGAGAAGCTACTGGAAATCACTCGAATGGATTGGCCAGTGTACTCCCCAGATTTAAATCTCATCGAACATGTGTGGGATGCTTTGGGGAGACGCATTGCAGCACGTTTACATCCTCCGGAGAACACACAACAACTCAAACAGATGCTGATTGAGGAATTTGCACTCCTACCGCAAGAAATGTTGCACCAGCTGGTACTGAGTACGCGGAGACGGTGCGAAGCAACCATTGCAGTGAGGCGAGGGCATAGCCCATATTAAGGAACATCTGTTTGTTGTTCTTCCTCTTGGACAGACAATAATGAATCACGATACTATGCTTTGAATAAAACTTGTTTTTGTTTGATTTCATACCGTATGCATTGTATTCCTTTTTCAGCTCCGATGCTTTCGTCATCCTTTACGTACATAATAATCTCCTTCATTTCTGCATTTCATGTCTCTTAGTTGATTTCTCGTGGAGTTATGGCAAAAAGCCCTGCTGTTGCTTAAGTTTTGCACACCAGTGTATATAGGACGCATTCTTGATTCTAAGTTGAGCTGGAACAGACATGTTGATTATGTATGTGAAAAAACTGTTAAAAGACTTCCTGTTCTTAAAAGCTTGGCTGGTTGCAGCCCAGACACTTTGAATACCCCCATTCAAGCTTTTCATTCAGCCAATCTTTAGTTCTTGCAACGACGTTCTGGTCTCAGCTGTTACTAGTACTATTCAAAAACTTGAAACTGTTCAAAACCAAGCTCTCTATTATTACGGGCCCTGTACGAACCACTCCCAGTCTAGCAAAGCAGTGTTTAACGCAAAACCCTTTAATAAGAAACACAATTGAAAAAGATATAGTACTTTTTGGAAAGCTGATTCGTCTGCCCAACAATACGTTTTGGAGGGATTACGACACCAACTCAGAGAGAAATCTTAAAACTCAAAAAGGGTTTATACAATATGCTTATTCTGTAGCCACTGACATGAATGTCCCCCTCAATCCTTAACCTCTCTGTGAGCCTGTTTGCCCTTTGAAATATGGAGAGATCTCGGTGTGTCTGAAACTGGATATGCAGGTTAATAAGAATCATATGAACGAACAGGAGGTTCGTGCCATTGCCCTACCTACCACTGAAAACAAACACCCTAGACACACATGGTTACATGTCTACACAGATGGATTAATGTTTAGCGATGAAGATGGAGTGGGAGCTGGTGTGTGTTGTGATCTTTTTTCATGCTATGAACCAATACGTGCTTATTCCACCCATTATGATGGCGAAATCGATGCTATTTATATCGCATTAAAGCAATTGGCGATCCGCCCCTCGTCATTCTGCAGAGCGGTGATTTTGTCATCCGCTTTTCAATCTCTTGCAAATAGAAAATACACAATACCTGTATACTGGAGTGCAGAGAGCTCTCAACGTCAATATCCGTTTCTTTCCAGTGGATCCCAGCTCACTGCGGGATACCTGGGAATGAGGCTGCCGACTTTTTGGCCAAAAAGGGTACAAAGGTCCTCAGGAGACCTTTAAAAAGCCTCTCATTTCATTCAGTCAAACTCCTGATAAAAAGATATGCCTCCAGAATAAAGCAGTGAGCACTCTCTGACTTTGCCGGTAAGCCATGGGCCTCACTGCTTGAGGATACACAGTTGATCCCAGGTTTTCCTAGAAGTGTAGCTGTGGCACTTTTCCGCCTTACTACAGGCAATGACTGTTTTCCCACGTACTTGTATTAGCTTGGGTTTTGTGACTCTCCTTTATGTTCTCTGTGCGAACAACATCAAATTTTTGATGCCACTCATCTTGAGTCGTGCCGTGCACTACAGATCTAATGGCGTCACAGCCAATCTTCAGGGAAGTTGTAATAAACAACAAATACTAGCATTAATATCACACGACTTAAGATTAAGAAAAAGCTATATTTGCGACACTGAGAGACCTGGTACTTCGCTAAGAGCAACTTGTTTTCACTCTTTCTACCTACATCAAATTATTTAATATCAGGGTGTAAGGTTTTAGTTAAACTAACCAAGTTTTATTTTAATTTAAATCTTTCTATCTCTTCTCTGTTTCAACTTCCCATCAGAAGAAGCGCGCGTTTTCAGCTTATGCTAATTTGATGTACAGCGAAGTACTATTTAAACCAGAGGTAGAAACCTCTCAGGGTGAGAGAGCTTTAGTCTCAGATAACGTCAGATCTCAGTCTGCTCGACGTTCGTCTGACCAGCTAGCAGCTAAAATTATAAGCCATAGTGCTTACTACGTGATTGCATATTGCAATAAATTGAAGTGCGCTAGTATTAGTAGTTCTTGCTACGCACCAGTTAGTTAGAGGCCAAACTCCGCGGATCTGCTCTGCGAGCAAAGTTTAATTTAATTTCTATTTAGGTTTAGTTAAATTTATTTGATTTGTTAAGTTAGGCCCAAGTGTGGTCTTTTACTTTCTGTATCTCTCCCGAGTTGGGAAGTGTGTAAATAATAGCGATTTAATAAAAGAGGATTTCAAATCCCTTTCACGTGCAGTTATTCTCCAGCACAATAGCTACACCAGAACATAGCGTATTTTCCGCTCCCTGTTCCAGTTCAGGACTTGAGACCAAGGACCCTTGTAAGTACTTCACCATGTTTTCTAAAACTATGCGCAGAACACTCAGTCCTGATAACGGTAGCTTTAAAAATCTGACTATGAATTTTGTGTTCTCCCACTGTAATGAAACGAAGTGTCTCAAAATAATGTTAACACTTTTTAAATGATAATATCATAGAAAGAATTTCGGCATTTTATATTCGAAGCTGAATTTTCCACATTCAGCGTGTGAAAGTGGAAGAAGGCACTCTGTTGTTTTTAATTCTGATATAGCCCATCAGAAGGCAGATATAAATATATATTAAACTAGCAGTGGTCAGTAAGTTTCCTTTCAAGCAAAGTAAGTAAGATATAAATTGTTATCAGAAAAGAGAATGCGTGCAAAATGCTAATATGATGGAAGACAAAATCCAATACTCAAGTAACAGTTATGAGATAATGTGACAAAGATGGAATTGTGTGTGAAAGGATGATGCTGCAAAAAGAAAATAACAAAGGTATAGGGACGGTTTTACGGACTTCTAGTGCGTATGCCTCTCCATTTTCTAATGTTAAAAAACTCCAGTATCTATTTCATACTCCACTCGTAATTCTTTGCTATTCCCAGGTCATAATGAGAATCTGCCTGAGCTCGATAAATCGATGTCAACAGATACATATTTTTGAAAATCGGTTTCACAGTATCTTCTTCACGGTTCTTTATAACAGCAGGTAGATCATAATAAAGTTTGTAACGGAAGTCCATTTTTTTTAAAATTAATTACTGATAGTGTTTGATATTTCATTCTACGAATACCTGACAAAATTGAACAAATCACAAACATTAGGTTCAGATGTCATAATTTGAATTTTCAGTACCATGCTGATTGAACGATGCGCTCACTTTTGGGTTTGGGGAAGAGGCCTTATCCCAATATAACTTGTGAACGATTTTCGAGCTTAAAATACACAGTCCGCTTCAAGAAATAATTCAGGAAGTCAGGAGCTAGGTCTAGGAGTCAGAAGCATTCGAAGTTGCTAGAAAGAGGCTGACTGGCGGGGCAGTGTAAATTTTTAAGACTAGCTGTTAGTTGGGAAAAGGGAGACTCTTTTCAGGATGCCGCACAAATTTTGAAGAGATAGCCAAATTGAAAAAGGAGGAGTTGGGAATAATTAAGTTAATTTACACAAGAAAAAGGAGTACCTAAAAATTTTGAGAATAAAACAGGAATAATAATTTAGCCAAACCAGTACAATAGGCGCAAACAGAAAAGTTTAGTGCATGAATGAAGTTGCTTAATTTTCTTTAATGTCGTTTGTTTGTTATTATGCAAATTGTATTTCTGTTGTTGAAATGAGAAGCGGCGCAGACGCAAATTTGCTAGTGTTTTTAAGCACGCGCTTGGCACTTCAATTGGTGCTGGGAATTACTGGAGTTTCAACGAGGCAGTGTTTCTTCTGCGTTGCGCTTCCGAAACTAGAGGTTTGCCGTGTTCTGACGCCGTTCCTCAGCCAACGTGATGTTTAAAGACAATAAAGAGATTCGGTCAACATAACGACTCTGGAGTTATTAAAGTACATCTCCGATAATGTAGCAAATCTTCATACAGTCCACTATTATTAAACAACGGAATACAACATGGTTTTTTCAAGATTCATTCCAGGATTTTGAAAAGCGTGAATATAAGGTCGAAATTACGTACGTTGAGAGAGGTTAGCTTTAAAAATTTTGATAATTCCACGGATTTTCCGTTGTCAAAAATATTATCAATTTCTCTGAGGTGCTGTATTAATTCACGTAACGATGATTTGCTGGTATTTGGGATCAATTCTGATTTTAGCATGTTCTGTGTAAGATTTACTGTACAGTTACCAGCAGGTGGTTGCGGGGATGGATTTTCATCGTTGGATTTTTGGTATGGTATAGGGCAGCGGTTCTCAAGCTTTTGACTAGAGCGTACCACATAAACAAAAACTGAAAAACTTTAGTGCTAGTAAAAAATAAATAATAAACTTCTTAGTGCTAGTAAAAATAAATCATTTTACAATGATTTATTTTTCAGTTTCCCAATAGAAATATTAAACATATATATTGCCATTTGCACAACCTACTGGCTATTTGTCTCAAATATGCACACATCAAAAATATTAGATTAAAAATTGGTAATTTTAACTATCAAACTTTAAATCATAATACTTTAATTCTAAAATTTAGTGTGAAATTAAGGTCTGTTTAAAGACAGATAAATTTCTTTACGTCTAGTCTTATTTCACTTAGTTTTAACCGTAAATTAGGATCCACATTTAGTTTTGTTCTGTATTTATTTTTTAAATATAACATGGAAGAAAATCCTTGTTCACACTAATAAGTTGTGCAAAAAGGCAATAAAAATTTAACAACTTTATTTCAAATGCCATTTTATTTCAAATGCTTTTTTTCTTTTCCCCGGTTCAGCCAAAAGTTAACAAGTGTGTTATTTTTTAAATCTTCCTGAGATAAAATTTCAGGTACATTTGAACAAAGTGGTTTCTACCCCATTTTTCGTTTTTATAATCCTCCGGAAAAAATTATTTATCAATGAAAAACAATGATTTTTAATGTCGGGCGCTAATTCTTCTTGTATTTTCAAATTATTTTCCGTTAGAAAACTTTCTAAAAGTGTTAAAAAATTCTGAATCACAAAAGGAAATCTGAATTTCTTATCGAAGTTCAAAAGACGATTTAAAACTTTGCCTCTGGGTAATCATGACTAAAATGACATAAAATCGTAAATATTCTTGGATTTAAAGCTCGGCTTTTAATAAAATTAACAATTTTCACAGTTTAATTCAAAACGATTTTCAGGTTTTCGGGGATTTTTTTTCCTACTAAAGCTGTGATTATATTTTCCATAAACATTTTTCTTCTCTTTTCAATATTCTTAGTGCTAGTAGATTGTCCCGGATCCATCACCTGTGAATCATCACTTTTCCGCTTAGTCAATCCTAGCCATTTCTCAATTTTGAAAATCTAGGTTTGTTTTATTATTTTTTCAGAAATATTTGAATGCACAATATATTACGAGTTCTTAAAAAAACAAATGACGATATTCTCAAATCGCGTGGGAAAAGTAAGAAATACAAAGCAACAAGAATACAAAATACCTGCTGTTGGAGACAGCAAATCGACGTAAAAAAAATGATTCTAATTGAAAATAGAGCAATATGAGCTCGGAAATGCTGGTGAAATAAAATTTAGAGATGCCAATAAATCGATTAACTAAAAGATTTAATGATTTATTATACTTAATATATTCACATAATTTGAGATATTTAATACACTGGTTATCATAAATTAAGGAAAAATCACAAAAATTGCGATTACTGAAAAAGTTACGTGTAGAATTTTATGAAACTTATCCACAAATATACAACACATAATAAGGTACCAAATAACATAAAAAGAAATTACCAGACAATTATGGTAGTATAGAAATTAGTACACGTATAAAATGAACAAATCCAAGGTGTCAGTTTGCTATAGGAAAAGTACCTTCAATATAGAATATGATCGCCTCTAAAAGCAATACAGCACATGCAGCGATATGGGATGCTTTCAATTATGCGGTCAATCAGTTTCATAGGAAGCGAGAGCCATTGCTCTTGCAAAGCAGTTGCAAGTGCGACAAGGGTCTGAGGGGGCGGATTGAGAGCAGCTGGACGTCTTCCTAAATCATTCCAAACGTCCTCGATAGGATTCAAGTCCGGAGATCGAGCTGGCCACTCCATGCGCATAATTATTTCCTGTTGAAGATAATCATCTACGATGCGAGCCCTGTGTTGTCTTGCCTTGTCGTCCTGTAAGAGGAAAGCATCACCGATTGCCCCGGCATATGGACGCAAATAAGCCTCAAGGATGTCATCTCTATAAACCTGAGAATTCACGGTTCCCCTTGGAAAGACACGGGGGTCTGTGCGTCCACCCAAAGAGATGCCACCCCTGACACAAACACTGCCTCTTGCCTATGCATCTCTTTCACGGATGTTTGACGGACGATGACAGGTTCTCTCCACTAAATAGCGCCTCCTATTGCTTTCTAGACTAAACCTGGACTCATCTGCAAAGAGAACAGCCCTCCATTGATCAGGCATCCAATGGACATGTTGGCGTGCCCACTGCAAACGGTACCTCCTATGGCGTGATGTGAGCGGCACGCTAATGGCTAGTCGCCTCGCATGCAAACCACCTTCGTTAAGCCTTCTATGCACAACCGATGTTGACACCAACCTTCTGGTGGCTTCAGCAAGGGAGGATCTAAGAAGAGTCGGAGTAGCAGTTCTATTCCTGCGTGCACAAAATGTCAAATATCGGTCATCAGTGCTCATTGTAGCAGTTGGCCGTCCTTGGTTGAACCTCCTAGGTGCCGAATCTGTGGTTTGAAAATTGCCTCCAAAGTCTATGAACCAGAGAAGGACTCACATTTAGCCATCTGGCCACTTCTGTTTGACTTTGTCCTGCCTCAAGTCTCCCAATCGCTCTCCATCGTAGTTCTGCAGGCAAATGATGCCTGGAAGTCATTGTTAGGAATTGGCTATCTCAGATTTCTGATGTCACTATCACAGTGAAATATGTGCGCTTGCTCTCAAACATTGACTTTTATGCTCCTCACAGATGACGTATTCCGAGTGCAGCGCCACTAATTTGCATATTGCAGTTTTACTCAGCTACTCTTACTTGGCAACATATTCAAATTTTACACGGTTAGGCTTATTTTTGAGGGAGTTACCACTATTTTTCTGATTTTTCCTTAATTTATGATAACAGTATAGATCTATTTATAAAAACTTATTTTTATTGTCTCTTAAACAGAACATTTCTATTAATGTTTTTAAAAAATATCATTTATGACAAATTTTGTTATGTCTATGGCTAAAAGACATTTGTGAAAATAAAAACGGATTACTTTGAAAAAGGCCTATGATAATGACCTTGAACAAAGCTCAGATCGCACAAATTTACGAGTGTTACAGAAAAAACTTAAACAGGATGTTGGGGTATTTAATTTTTGAATTTAATAGTAAAAAGTACTTTGTTTCTTTGCTTACCACCTCTTTTTCTCTTGCGTAGCACCGGTTGAGAATCGTTGGTACAGGATTATGGAGGTTTTCCTTAGGTGTATTGCTCAGTTTACTCTTCAGAAATTTAGGGAATATTTACTTTTGGGAAATTTCGGACATCAGTGATATGAATTAGGATGAGGCATAACAGTTGTCACATTCTGTTTTTCTAAATCTTCCTTTATGAGGGCAAAGGGTTCATTTCTGCTCGTCTGCACATTTGTCGCCCTTGAGAGCTAAATAACAATTTTCTGAAGAATTATTCAATTTCTGAAATTTATGACACTATGCAACAATATTTTTATAATGTATATTTCTATTTTAACCACAAATTTTAGTAAGCTATTGACTGTATGCTTTCGATTTTCTCATTAGGTATCAGTTGGGCTTGAAACAACGGGAGAGGTTCCTTCATTCTATTTCATATGCTTTAGTATATTAAGGCAAAGCACACTAGGGGTATCTGCCTAAGGGGATGCCTTCGTGGAGGACTTTATAAGGGAAACTGGCTCGTATACACGTTACACACAGGGAAAACAATGAAAACGCCCATGCAGCCAACGCGTTTGCATGAATTCAAACCCAAGTCGGAAATACCAATGTTTAGCGATTTTACCACTCGGCCGCTGGTGGGCTCTCTTTCGTTGTGGACAACGCATCCTAGATCGGTGACAGCTGCAACAATTTCCTATTTTGATGCTTCAACTGGTAATCCACGTATTACTATTTTGACTGGACTCTTATGTTCAGTGCTATCAGAATTAGAGTTTTAGTAATCCCAATCTTCGTTCTTGGGCTGAAGGTAAAACTTTGATGCTTTCACAGCTCATGCGGGCAAAAAATAGAACTTTGGTTTTTTGTGAAATACACTTCGATTCATGTATGTGGTTTCATTATTATGGCTGAAATTCTTGCTGCCTGTATTGCTGGATTAAAATTAAGTTGTACACGGAGTTGGAAATAGATTGTACAGTGGTATCAGTGGCACTACCCCGGTGCTAAATTTACTTTATCCCCGTTGGTAATTTACCCGGTGCTAAATTACTAACGGGGCTAATTTACTTTTCCTCACTATTTGGGGAGGAGTAATGCTAGGTGTTTGTATCTTAGCAGTCTTTTACTCAATATCGTAACTTGTCTTGAGTCGGATCATGAATCTAATGTGTTTCTAAACATGATCAAATTACTTTAATGTTATTTTTTTAATTAATTTCATGTAATTTTCTAAACATAAGGGAAAAGGAACCCTCCTACTCCTGTATTTAAAGTAAGGATAATACTTAATTCCATGTGAACAGAGCTCGTATGAAATTTAAAGATAGATATACAAAGAAAGGACTTCCAGGAAAAATTCTTTAAAAATTCAAAACTGGGAAAAATTAGAACTTTTCCACAATTTCTTATATCAGGTTGAAATATTCATTACATCGAATTTTCTACTTTTTTGTTAAAAAACCCAAAAACTTCATTAAAATAAAAACAAAAAATTACAGTAAATTATATCAGAAGAGAATGGTCATTAAATCGAGATATTTTTCTTTTGTTGAAAAAATGTCAAGGTCACTAAATCTGTATTTGTTAAATTGTATTTTGACAGAACAGTTTCATATTTTTTTATAACATGGACACATTACATTGGCTACAACAAATATATTATTAATATTAAAAGCTAAATGTGTGTGTGCATATATATATATATATAAAGGTAAAAGTGAAGTTTAAATCGATGTTTAAAGTTTCTTTCCTATGAAGGTCCTAACCATTTTGTATCTCAAAAAAAGTCACACCCAAAGGTAGTACAAGTAAAATTTTACAATACTGAAAGCATTGTTAAGAAAAAACTGCAGTAATTGCGCCTTTTGTCTATTAGTTTCTAAACTTTGTTCTTGTAATCTTTCAAGAAAACGTCTTATGTGTATTGAGTTATAGATACTATTATATTAGTATATACTATATATATGTTAGATATATATATACTATTATATTAGTATATACTATATATATGTTACTGTGAAAGATCGAAATTGGAAAATGTCGACTTTCACCAGAGAATGTCAACATTCACCAAATACGTCGGTGAAAGATCGAATATAACATTGAATTCTTGTACATTCGGACCCTCACCGGTGTCTGCCGACAATTACAGATATACTCTCGTGTAGGTCGAAAAGAGAGGAGTAGACAAACAGGCGACTGGCTGTTTCCCATAAATTCAGTTGTAAAAAAAGCAAGGTTCTCTTGTGCAATTCAAAGTGTCTTAATAGTTTAAGTTGTTGCACTAAATAATATTTGAATCACATAATTTAGTTAAGCTTTTTCTTACTATGATTTTATTTTCTCATTTAGAACGTACTGTATAAAGAAGTTTTTAACTTCTATTATTTTCCTTTCTCATTTTGAATGTACTGTGAGTTTTAAGTTCTTATGTTATTAAAATCTTATTTTAAATCTCAAGTACGTTTTTTCGCGACTGAATTACGGAGGAGAAAATATAATATTATTATATGTTGAACATTCACCATTAGAACATGGTGAATGTCGACATTCACCGGTGAAAGTCAGAAATAAGGGTATTTAGCAAATATTTCGGACATACACCAAGCGACTGTATGAATGTTGACATTCACCAGTGAATGTCGATATTCTCCAGATTTCGGTGTTTCACCGTAACATATATACTATTTTGGCTATATTTATATACACACACACATTTATGTACATACACTGGTGTGCAAAACTTAAGCAACAAGTTTTTTTTTTGCCATAACTCCACAAGAAATCATCTGAGAGGCATGAAATTCAGAAACAGGAGACAGCATTTTATATTTAAACGATGACGAAAGCATAGTTGGGCAAATATGAATACAATGCATACGGTATTTAATCAACCAAAAAAAGACTTTATTGAACTCATAGTATTGTTACACATGATTGTCTGCACAAGAGGAAGAACAACAAGCAAATGATCCTTAATATGGAATATACCCTCCCCTTACTGCAATAGTTGCTTCTCACCGTCTGTTCACACTCAGCATCAGATTGGCCAACAGATCATGAGGTAAGAGTGCCCATTCCTCAATCACCATCTGTTTCCGCTGTTGGGTGTTGCCCGGAGGATGTAATCGTGCCGCAAGGCGTCTTCCCATTGCATCCCACATATGTTCTATGAGATTTAAATCAGGGGTGTATGCTGGCCAATCCACTCAAGTGATATTTTCACTTTCCAGTAGCTTCTGAACAGAAGGACTCTAGTGTGGCCTTGCATTGTCATCCATAAAAATTAAGTCTGCTCCAGTGGCACCTCGGAAAAACGCACATGGGGAAGGATCACCTCCTGACATTAGCGATCTGCGGTCACACAACCACTGTTGAAAACGTAGAGCTCTGTCCACCCATACAGCATAACGCCTCCTCAGACGAGAACTCCGGGACGCATATAAGCATTTTGTACCGCGCCACGCACATAGGAAAAATTTCCTCCTATATCCAATCGCATCATTTCTTTTACGCCTAGGAACGCCTTGACTTTGCTTTGGATCGAGGGTACGCCTCCATACCTTTTGTTTACATTTTAATAGAGATTATTATGTGCGCTGTACTTTTCTTGCTATGAGATTGCAACGCTATAGTGTGGTAAATTTAATATAAAAAATACAGTGGTTTTTTTTCCCCTACAGCCAAAAAGTATTATTTCATGTTCATTATATTTCCATTCTCTACAGATGCAATCTCCGAAAAACATGACACAAATCAGTTTTCAAAAACTACTTTGGGAGCTAACATAGTACACAGTAAACTCATAATATTTGTAATCAATCTGAAAAAGTAAAATTTATTTTTGAAGTTAGACTACTGTAAATTTGGAACAGAGAAATAAGATGCATATTTTAAATTGAATAGTATTACTTTATGAATATCGCCCATTTTTTTAACGTGTAACATCTTTTGTATCTATGCAGAAAAATAGTGTTTGTCAGAGAAGGAAGTTTCTTTTCTTATACACGTGTATTAAATTCAGCGATAATACTGAACACACTTTTTTCTTTTATTTAAGGCAACAGAATATTAGAAATGACATGGACACTAACATAGAAATAACATTACATTTGCAAAGGAAATATTTTCTGCAATGTGAAAGGAACAGAATGCAACAAAATTGCAATAATAATAATATACTTAATAGCACTTAATGCCTTTACAGTTGGATCGAGATCGTTGCGTTTTGCACTAAATTCACGAACTCAACTATTTATATAACCTAAGCTCTTAAGATTGTTTCTGATATTAACAGTATCTTTGCAACATTTTATAATTTTACTATTCCTTGAAACAGGAAGCCATATGCAGAACGCTGCAGCTAAAGTTTTGCGTTTCAAAGAAAACAAACGATAATTTTCACGCTTCCGTGTCTCTCATGCGCGTCATTCAACGAAAACAAAATTGTAAGAATCTCACCTAAACGTCATCACGTCAAGAAGAAATGATATCAACGGAAAGTATGTCCAATCACAAGTACGGATTTGTTTCCTATGCGCTTGGCGCGGTACAGAATGCTTATATGCCTCCGGGACTACCGTAACTGTCTCTTTCCGTGATGTTACTGGGATGAAACCATGTCCCGACCTCTCTCCAAATCACTGGCGTTGAGAATCGCTTGTGGCGCTAAAACCACTATCATCCATAAAGAACGCACGACTCCATTGATGAGATGTCCAGGTTTTGTGCTCCTTGCACCACTCTAAACGGTAGCGCCGATGGCCAGCTTTCAAAGGGAGGCAGCGTTCAGGACGAGGGGCGAATAGGCCACCTTTGTAAAAGCGTCTGGACACAGTAAACCGCGACACTTGTCGCCCCGTTGCCGTACACAGTTGTTGAGCTATGGCGCTTGCTGACTGGTTCGGGCTCTTTTCGCTTATTGGATGATGTATCGGTAATCCACTGCAGTTGTTTTCCTGCGATGACCACCACCAACCTTTCTAACATCTATACCTATGGTTTAGAAAGCTTTCCATGCGCGCGAAACTACAATTTTGTTCATTCCTAACTCTTCAGATACACCGGTCATATTACGCCCCTCCTCCAGCTTTCTGATCATTCTTCCACGTGTGAAGTCATCCAGATGATTTCATCTACCTATATTTCAGGAAAGAACTCACTTTCACTCGCAGCAAATGCCTTTAATTGCGTATCCGTCTTTCCTTTTATTATAGTCTTGAATTGAGCGTGCAGACCGCACACGTTTTACGTACGCTCATGTCGCCTGTGATGTTTTGTTCCTGATATTTGCGTACGCATGACCTTTCTACTGAATTGCGTGTTCATTGTACTGATCGCAAGAATCCCTTTTCTCAAATTTCATGGCTATCTGATTAAAATTTACATTGTTGCTTAAGTTTTGCACACCAGTGTATATATGCATAAAGTAAGAAATTTAGAACTAATTTTTCACAAAGACCAAGACCAAAATTTGAAATTCACAAGTAATATATTTCAAATAATCTTACAAATGGAATACGGAATTTAATAAATGTTAAAACCAAAACTTTTCAAACAAGCAATACCCCCAATTAAAAAAATTCATGAAATTTAAAGAAAATGAACATAACAGAGGAGGAATTCAATCAACTTCAATGCCATTAACTTTCTACATAAAAATTTTGATGATCTTCAATTTCATAAGATTTTTAAACAAGCACGGCAAAAATTTAATGCAATAAATTCTAAAATTTCGGTTTGCATCAAGTACAACAAAAAACTTAGTAGTTTTATTTCTAACCATAATGAAGAAGATTTTGCAGCACCATGACTTGCAATGAAAAAAAATTTCTGCCTTTGTTGACGAAGAGCACAAGCATATTATGACAGGATATCTGGACATTAATCACGATCAAGAAACTAGACTGCTTATGAAAAAAGGAAGGAAGTTCAGACCTATTAAGGTCACTAATAAACTACATTGCACAGAAAGTATTTCTACAAATATTGATAATTTCATCTTGATAGTTAGTTCTCAATTTAGTTTACCTTCAAATCTATTTAAAGAATGGAAGAATAAGATTATTACCCGAAGCAAAAAGAAAACTGAGAAAATTCAAGGATTTAAAGAAATTAAAAAAGCAATTTACCAAAGCCAAAATTGATAAAACAAACAATAATTTCAGTATTTTATGAAAAACAATTCCACAATGATCTAATTGAAAATGAACTGAAAAACCTCTTCTATAGTATTTTCAAAAATAAAGAAAGAACTGTTATTAACAAAAATTCTGCTTTTCACAGAAAATGAAGAATTTCTCTCTTCACTACAAATAACAGATTTGGCAATCTTTATACCTTACCAAAATTTCATAAAAATCCAGCTAAATTTAGATTTACAGCCAACAGTACCAGAAACTTCAAAAAGAATTTCGATAATATTTTTACCATTCTACTTAAAACTATTTGTAATATAGTTTTCGAACAAGTTAAAGATGACAAAAACTTCTGCTGGATTATTTACGACAACTTGAAAGTTATTGAAGAAGTTAAAAAATCTTAAAATTTTCAATATTAACTGCTATAGCTTTCAAAACCTCTACACGTCTCTGCCACTCAAAGAAATTTACGAAAGTCTTATAAAAATGACAGAATTTTTTTCTGAAATACCGGGTGATCAAAAAGTCAGTATAAATTTGAAAACTTAATAAATCACGGAATAATGTAGATAGAGAGGTAAAAATTGACACACATACTTAGAATGACATGGGGTTTTATTAGAAAAGCAATAATTAGAAAAGCAATAATCTAATCAGAAAAGCAATAATTAGCATTACAAATTAAGACAAAGCAAAGATGATGTTCTTTACAGGAAATGCTCAATATGTTCAACATCATTCCTCAACAATAGCTGTAGTCGAGGAATAATGTTGCGAACAGCACTGTAAAGCATGTCCGGAGTTATGGTGAGGCATTGGCGTCGGATGTTGTCTTTCAGCATCCCTTGAGATGTCGGTCGATCACGATACACTTGCGACTTCAGGTAACCCCAAAGCCAATAATCGCACGGACTGAGATCTGGGGACCTGGGAGGCCAAGCGTGACGAAAGTGGCGGCTGAGCACACGATCATCACCAAACGACGTTCGCAAGAGATCTTTCACGCGTCTAGCAATATGGGGTGGAGCGCCATCCTGCATAAAAATCGTACGTTCCAGCAGGTGTTTATCAGCCAGGCTGGGACGATACGATTCTGTAACATATCGGCGTACCTCTCACCCGTCACGGTAGCAGTTACAAAACCAGAATCACGCATTTCCTCGAAGAAAAAAGGCCCGACAACAGTAGATGTGGTAAATCCAACCCATACCGTGACTTTCCTCGTCGTGCAATGGAGTTTCCACGACAGTTCTAGGATTTTCGGTAGCCCAAATTCTGCAGTTGTGGGCATTGACAGACCCTTGGAGCGTGAAATGAGCTTCATCAGTCCACAACAGGTTACTCAACCAATCGTCATCTTCCGCCATCTTTTGAAACGCCCACACCGCAACAGCTTCACTAAATACACTAATACAGCTTCACTAAAAACGCCTTTTCAGGTAACGTCAACATGCTGCGACTGCTGGTGCATATGATTCTATCTCTCATTACAGCTCCTTTTATACACGATTTTCATGCGCAGTCACTGACGTTTTGCTGTCCAGCGCCATCTGTCGGACATTTTTTGAACTTTTTTTGGTTCTAATAAAACCCCATGTCATTCTAAGTATGTGTGTCAATTTTTACCTCTCTATCTACATTATTCCGTGATTTATTAAGTTTTCAAATTTATACTGACTTTTTGATCACCCTGTACTTAATATTCTGGATTTACAAAAATGGAAAGAATTTTTACATTTTTCGCTATACAATAACTATATTAAGCATTCATACTTATTTACCTGCAAATACAATGAATTCCAGTGGGAAGTTCATATTCCACTCATATTTGTAACTTACTTCTATTTTTTAAAGAATTCAAATTCCTAAAGAGCCTTTCTCATAACGATTCAGTAAATTTGAACACACTTATAGATATATTGACGCCATTATTACTTTCAACAATTTTAATCTCGTCCAAAACAGCAACATCTACCCAAATTGTCTAAAACTAAATAACACCAATAAAAACCAAACAGAAATAGTTTATCTTGATCTAAGTATTCATAATCTAATAGAAATTAAACTTTTTGATAAAAGAAAAGATTTCAATTTTTCTACTAATAAATTTATACACTGGAACTCCAACACATCTAGAAAAGTTATTGCAAATACTATTATTAACCAAATTAGCCGAATTAAAAAAGTTTGCACTGAAATAGAAACACAAAAAGAAGAAATTCTAATTCTCACCAAAATTTTAAAAGATAATGAAATTCCTTTAAAATTTATTAATAGTCTTTTAAAGAAAACTGGAGTAGTCTATAATACTTTTTAAAAATATGAATTTTTTACCTGAAAGCTCCAAAAGAGAAGGATAAAGAAAAATGTTTTAAAGGGTTTATAGGATTTTATTTTTTACTTATTTTTATTCTTCTATATTTTTCATTTTTTCTCTTAATTACTATTTTGTTACTAAATAAGGGCCTTATATATTCAAAGTCGTCATGATAAGCCCGTGACGTGAAGACTTTTTACTTTTCTAACAATACTTCATTTACTTCCTTTTTCAACCTTTTTCTGTAATTTTAAATAATTTTTAAAAAATCTAAAATTCAACTTTATGAAAGTTTACACTGAAATAAAAACACAAAAAGAAGAAATTCTAATTCTCACCAAAATTTTAAAAGATAATGAAATTCCTTTAAAATTCATTAATAGTCTTTTAAAGAAATCTGGAGTAGTCTATAACCTATAATACTTTTTAAAAGTATGAATTTTTTACCTGAAAGCTCCAAAAGAGAAGGATAAAGAAGAATGTTTTAAAGGGTTTATAGGATTTTATTTTTTACTTATTTTTATTCTTCTGTATTTTTCATTTTTCTCTTAATTACTATTCTGTTACTAAATAAGGACCTTATATATTCAATGTCGTCATGATAAGCCCATGACGTGAAGACTTTTTACTTTTCTAACAATTCTTCATTTACTTCCTTTTCAACCTTTTTCTGTAATTTTAAATAACAATTTTTAAAAAATCTAAAATTCAACTTTGTGAATTTTTCTACTCATACATACAATACAATTATTAAAAACTCTTTAACCACTATTTGGGTACATTTATGAGTATTTTTTAAAGAATAATTGATAATAAAATTCAATTAAAGTTTATTCCCATTTTTGTTTTAAAAAAGTCAGAATTTACTTAAATTTCATTCAATTAATAAAGTAATCTTTTTCTTTGTCAAAATTAAAAATTTTCATTGAAGTATTTAAAAGTTTTTCTTTTGGTTTCAAAATCTTTTGATCCAGATCTTAGCCTTTTGAGCGATAACTTTCTCGCCAAGATTTTCTAGTTTTGCCAATGAAGCCAAAACGGCAAACCTGTATGTCACTACTATAAAGATATTATTTGTTTCGATTATGGTCTATTGAATGTGATCGGAGTTCTTAATTAATTAAATCTTTTCGCCTAAGTTTTATAACGTTTTAAATTCTTTGGGTTATATACTATATGTTTAAAGGTAAAAATTTTGATTTAAGTTTTTCACTGAAGTATTTTATTTTTTCACTTATGTTTTCAAGTCTTTAAATGAAACAGAATTATCTTTATTTAAAGTTCAAGATTGTGATTAGAATTTGTTTTGTTTTTTCCTTGTTTTGGGAAAGGGCCAGAATTTTCGGATGAACTATTACAATTAAAAGACATCGAAATGGTTCATCGGCTAATTCTCGCAACAGAAAAGCAAGGACTTTTGTAGAAAAGAGGTTTCAATTTATTTGATGTTCCTCCCCCCTGACAAAGTGACAAAGTTGACTGAATTGCTCTTCTGTTATGTTCATTTTTCTTTAAATTTCATTAAATTTTTTAATTGCGATATTGCTTGTTTGATAAGTTTTAGTTTTAACATTTTTAAAATTCTTTGTAACATCTAACACATTATTTGAAATTTATTAATTATGAATTTCAAATTTTTTATCTTTGTAAAAAATTAGTTCTAAATTTCTTACTTTATGTCTTTACAGATAATTTTTCAGCAGCTTAGTAAACGAAAATACTAGGTATGTTTATATTTTGTTTAAAAAAATGTTTTGTTATTATATGTGTGTGTGTGTGTGTGTAAGATAAAAAATATGTAAATCAAAATTATAATTTAAGCTAACCCCTAATTCCCTTTATTCTGTCTGTTTTAAAAATCGTAATAACTTCTCTGGATTGCATCATTTCTAGATCATTCCATTTTGCATGGCCTGCGCAGCGCTGATGACGTAATAACTGGGAACTGAAACTTTTAACTCAAACCAAGACTCTTCTCTTCGTATGCTTCCATATTGGCTAACTAGGCACTTCAGCTTCTTTCTGTGGGCTGCTTGGTCGCTATTTCGTTGTGCGCGCTTTCTATCTCAATACTTTCCAAAACATAAATGTTCTTGAATAGGCACGACTAGAAGTGACTGTGGCCACGAATGTCAACTGGAAAATAAAACTGGAATTAAAACCGCCTCGACTGCAAGTTTCTTTATCTTTCGACGCTACTCCGTCTTTTCCTTGCATTTATTATTATTACATATATATATACATACATACTGTGGTGTCAACTCTGAACTAAAAACAGAACTATCGTTAGGCGCGATATTGCGAATTTCGCAATGTCTCGGGCTCAATCAAAATGTTGCCCTTAAGGCACTTCACGTAAAAATACATCAAAAGAGATTCCCAGAAGAGGAAATTTAATAAATGTGGAAGAGAACATTTTCTTTCAGGTTTGAGAAATCAGCCTGCACAAGTCCTAATGCAATGGAATATGAGATTAAAGTCATAGTAGAGATTATGCTCTGTCCTGTCTTAGATTTCCTCCGGCCGCCGAGAAATCTCTAGCACCCCTCATTTCTCGAAAGGGAAATTATGGTTGCAGTTACATATAAGGATCAATTACAATACTACAGGAACCGGATCAAACTGTAGCTAAATGGCGATTCCTCGCCAATTTTAGTCACAAAAATTAGTAGCCAAAAGCTTGGCGACATCTAGCCAATTTTGCGAGATAGTAATTTACCTCAATGTTAAATAGATTTGCACCTGTAATCTTATTTTTCTGGCAGAGCTTCCTCTCTGTCAAGCACTTCACGTTACATTATACAAAGTTACTACAATTTCATTGAAATTATTTACACATATGCATAATTCCTAACACTATTATTATCAATAAAAAGGTAAGGGCATCATTGCACAGCGAAACATTATCTGAGAAATTCACTGCACATACTCCCAACTTGTTTTAACTCAATACTGATACAAGCGTATTTGTACACTTTGAGGTATACCCAAATGAAAGTCAGGTACAGCTAAATCAGGTGAGCAGGCTAGGCCAGTTACAGTAGCTGGTTTCCATAATGTTAATACCACTGAGCCTGAAAACTGCCTCCCAAATATGGCCACGTAAGTCCTGACTGTAAAGGCAGTTGCTTTACTTTGCTGATACTATTACTTGGAAAAATGAGGACCTATAGCCCATGTCTCTGGTATAGTCTTAAACCCATGTCTCTGGTATAGTTTAGCAGTTATGCAATTATATTATGCATGACATCAGAGTTTATAGAGACAATTAATGCAAAATTGCATGCAAAGTTCTAAGATAATGGGTTATTTTTCATACGTTTTTAAGTGTAAAAATAACATTCAAATGATCACTTACATGTATATTGCACTTAAATTATTTCAATTATAGTAATTCACTATAGTCAGTGAATTCATGGATGCATCATTCATCTAATGCTGGCTGATGAAAAACAGACCTTTGGACTTACATGAGAAAAAAAATTTCTTTTGAATTTCAATAACTATGCATATTATATTTAGTTCTTAGTACATTTAATATTTGAAATAATCAGACTAAACTAATATAATACTGTTTCTTACTCTCAAAGACTAATATTTAGGAAAAGCAAATTTTTTCTTCTCATGAATATGTTAAGTTAAAAAAGGTATAATAAATTCCTCTACCATATAAAGGTTTTTACATTATAACAACTATATGCACTTCTGAAATGTATAACAGAGTGAGAAAAATAATAATTAATTTATGTTATTGACTTTCTTGTGTTTTGGAGCTAACTTCAATTCAGATCAGTTACTTATTATAAACATTCAAGATAGTACTTAAACATTCAAGATTCTTATTTGGCAACAAGCATAATTTAAAAGACTACATCAGAACCAGTATAAATGAATCCTACAGCTTCACAACTCCAGCATATTTTTGATTAAATTCAAATTATATAAATATTCCAATAAACAGAACAGCAGAATACACGAAAAGATTTGAAAAACAAAATATACATGAAGACATAACAAATTTAATAACTCTACATTTGAAATGGTTTATCACAGGGAGTTTTATGATATATTCTATATAACTCTGCCTTTTAAAAATAATAATTTAATAAAAATAATAACTCTGCCAGTAAAAATTGAACTGTCCTGTTATCGGGGCCTGATTCAGAAATGTATGAATGTATGCACGTGTGTATGTAAGTATGTGCATTTACACACACACACACATTTGTACTTGCATACATACATGCATATATAGATACAAGAAGATTCACACACATAAATACATGTAGATCCACACATAAATACATGCAGATCCACACCTACTTGCATATATACATACGTTTCTGAATAAGATCCTGATAACAGAACAGTACCATAAAACAATAACAAAATATATTTTTCTCAAATAAACATACTTAATATACATCTGCAATTCCAAACTTATTTAAAAATAAATAATTAAAACTATTAAAAAACACACAGAGAATGAAAAATGCTAAAACAATTATAAACCAGCAACATTTAGAATTATCTTTTTCACAATATTATCATGGTAACAAACAGTTCAATTTCATGTAGCTTACTTAACTCTTAATTTTGGATAAAAATTAAATCTAATAATTCCTTAAACCACTCCTTTTAATCTACTTTGCATTTCCTGTTTTCAATAAATTTTCATTTAATATATTTTGCATGTGATATTTCATGATATTTGGATAAAAACAGCAATTTTTAATTTAAATACCCTATGTAAAGTAACATGACTTTTTACAATAGCCATACTATTCTCTGGAAATTTCCAAATTATTAACCATGCATTCAGTATCTTTAATCCTCTAAGTGACATGACCTTTTGGATCTGTTCATAATGATCTGCATTTAAACAGCTATTAGCAACATTTCTATAATTACTTATTTTAGTCTCAGCTTTCATAAACTTCCATTCTTAATATGACATTTACATTATTAAAGAAAGTAAGAAACCAAATATTTCACAGCAAATGATACAAAAAGTACAACAAATGACAAAAAATATCAAAACTGGATAAAGGTGGTCCATAACATTCAGGGGTTAAAAACATTGGGACACTTTTGATTTTGATGTTAAAGTAGCACATTAAAGTGATAAATTAGTCTTTCATAAATAATATATTTATTATATTCTTTGTAACACTATACATAACTTAAAAAATAACTTTACATTAAAAAAAATAAAAATAAACCAGAAGTGAAAAAATGTAAAAAAATCTTAGAGCATCTTTTCCCACCAAGAAATTAAAACTTACAAAACTTGTTTGCAGTGTTCTTTTTATTTTTTTTTTAATTTTTAAAAATTATGATGGCATAAATATTCTCTGATCTTTTAGGTTCAAAATTTGTTCTCTGGATAAATTTTCTAAAGAAGAATTTCATGAAATCATGGCACGACATAATGGAACGTCAACTGAAGTTAGGGAAATACTTATATTCCCAAAATAAATAATCTGTTAATGAAGTTATTCCTTACAGTATATTTAAAGGTGCCCCTTAGATTATCGCTAAGTTGTTGGTAACCTGAATAGTTGAATGTTATGGAAACCCTGTTATGATATAATTGGTTGCGTGATTGCAGTGAATTTAAATGATGGGAAAAGATTGTAAGGGCTTGTGTGTTAGATGTTGGTTAGGAAGTATGCTGGTTATTTTGTGGTTTACATGGTAAAATGGCAGAATGTGGTACAATTAATTTGAATTTCGGTACAATTTGGAATGAAAGGGAAAAAAGCATTAATTGATTGGTGTGTAAACGAAGGTTTACTTAGTAGCCACTATAAGTGTCCTGTCTGTAGGAACGAAATGCATATGGTCGAACATCAGAGGATACCGGCACTACGGAGGATATCTTTTACTCTTATTTTTGTGAATTTATATGACCATGCCAGTATAGAGATTCTAGTTCAGATAATTCTACGAAGTTATTCTATGCTCTTAAAGAATTTTGTTTGACTGAAAACACAGAAATTTCTACATAGTGGAAAGTGGATATTTCCTTTGTGTAGTGCTAAGATGAATTTCTTTTTTTATGTTATTTCATTGTTTGATTTAAAATATAGTTTATTGAGGTTATATATTTTCTGTTTGGCTCTAGTGTAAAATTGGCTGCTCCTTTTGACTTTTTAAGCGAAAACAGATCGATATGTACATAGACAAAGGGGCTGTGCAATGACAAGTTTGTGCCATTCTCTGATTTTTTTTAAAGTGAAAATAGGTCAATGTGTACATGGATACTGAGCTTGTGCAAGTCTTTGACTTGTCACTTTGGCTTTGTGTAGCGCTACACAAAGTCAAAATAACAGGTCAAAGAATTGCACAAACTCGGTGTCCATGTAACGTCAAAAATCACCAATTTTCGTCAAGGGCACCTGTAAATATATTTTTTAAAAGAAATGAATTTACTACAAAGAAGTGATTCCCAGAAGAAAATCTAGTTGTAAATAAAAAAAAGGCAAGGTCTTCAATTAAAGCTTATCCTAATGAACCATATTCTTATGCATTTTATATTTAGAAGAATTTCAGGTACTTACATAAAAACCTGCTGACCATTTTTGCCTATTAAATAAAAGATGCCAAACTACATGATTTTTCACTAAAAATGGAAAAGTCTTCTTCAAACACGCTGGGTTTGGTGTAACTTTGATTACACGTGTTAGTTATTATTCTTGAGTAAAGACTCCTTTTTCCCTTTATCATGCATTTTTGAAAACAAAATTATTAAAATTTGGGACTACGACAGAAGAGCATGCTGTTGAATATTTCCAAAGTTATGGAATCTTACCGGCCTCAAAAAAATGTGTTAATGGCCACAATATGGCGATATTATACAAAAAAATAACGGAAATTTTTAATGAAAAATTAAATATAAATAAATGATAATATAATAAATCTGAAAGAAAAATAAGAATAGAATGTTTTTTTCTTGTATTTAGAAAATGGACTTTTTTGGTTTGGCGCCATCTCTTGTGGTCGACGGGATTTTCCGTAAGTGCCATTTCAGGAAATACATAATTAAATGCTAGAAACTTTCTGTAAAATTTAATGAAAAATTTGATTCATCTGTTTTTTCTGAAACTCTTAGAAAAGTAAGCACAACAGCCAGATACCATGTTTATTCTAAATGAAAAATTACTTAAAGAAATGATAAAAGAAAAAATATCAGGCTCTTATTTGCAAAATCGATGATAAATAGATCATTATCATACTGGATGTAGATAATCTTTAAATACAGGAACAAACTGGATAATTTTAATTCAGTTGTCATGTAACTGTCGAGCAGCTGACTAGCAGACGAGTGGTAAATTTGCTGAACGCTAAGAGCTCGACCTGGATTCAAATGTCCATAAATAGGCTGTCTGCAAGATAATTTTGATGGTTTCACAATGTGTAACATGTAAACAAGCCAGTTTCCCTGTAATCCAAAAACTTTATACCAACATGGCAATGCAGAGGTAACTGTAAGCGGCTGCATGTCTCTCTAGATTAAGCTGGCTGTCTTTGTTGAAACTATAATGGTTCATTTAAAATATCTGAGCATCTCAAAGGAGACAAACCAATGGATACCATAAATAATTTTAAATTATATTTCAACATTATACATGTTTTACATATATATGAAATTGGGTTGGAATGTGCTTTAGCCCACTGCTTGGCGGGGATTGTTTTTGAATGAGCAATAAACGCGCCAACATGAGTAACTCCGTATAACATGTGTACGTTGCCTACATTGTGCAATTCGCTGAAGTTTTTTTTAAGTTTAAAAGTAACGCTGTGCACATGGTATTTTCTTGTAATTTATTTTCGTTATTTTAGCTTATTTTGTTCATTTGTGTACGTTGCCTACATTGTGCAATTCGCAGATTTTTTTTTACGTTAAAACGGAACGGTGTGTACGTGGTATCGTTTGTAATTTTAATGCCCTTTTAAAAAAAATTCCTTCTTTCTTCGATGCCATTTTGGTTACGTTTTCGCGGAGCGTGTTGGGAAGGTTATGTAACGGCATAAAATGTGTAAGTATTACAACATAAAATGTAAATAATTAATTTAAAGCTAACTGACAAATATTTTAATGATCATAATGTTCGTTTTGCATATTATTTTATTATCTTTTTGTGGCAACAGTTTCCATACTAATTTATGCTTTAGAATTCTATGTTTTGTTTACAATAGGTTTTCGCGGAGCGTGTCGGGAAGGTTGCAATTGCAAAGACGTTTCGCAGAAACGCGCCGAATTGGCGATTTTCAAAACATCGCCAAGCAGTGGGCTAAAGCGCATTTCCACCTGAAATTGTTTTACAATCATCATTAAGTAATCAAAATGTCTCTCCAGTAGCTATCTAGCTTTAAATCTAAAAGAACATACTTTGGAAGAATCAGAGCTACAAGTATAGAAACAAAAACTTTCATCAAATGATAAACTAAAAAAAAGCGATGGGAGAAGAAGAGAAAAATATTATTGGAGAAATCATAAAACCATTTGGATAGTTTGGATATTATTAAATGTCAAAACTATCCAAAAGAAAGGAATGGCCAGTCACGTAGAAAACTCTTCTAAAGTCAACACATTTTCTGTCTTTAGCACAGATTTTCTTCTCTTTCATATTCCAAGACTTGTTTTAGCTTTGAAACACGGTTTTTTTTTGTGTTACTGATGTTAAATTATTAGTTTAATAAACTTAGCCTTAATTTAAAAACAAATACAATAATGAAAATACAGAGCAAAGCTAACAAAGATTTTCATTTAAATATACTAAAAATACATTTAAAATATTTTAATTTATCCTTTTTATATATTACTTTTACAGCAGAATCTAACGTGTCCCAAATGTTTTGATAGTCACTGTACCCAACTGATGTACGATTGCACCTGACCTGCATGGGATTAGCACACAATCTACAAAAATATATGCAAAAATTATCCCCAATAAAAGAAAAGTTCTTCTTTGCATTAAGAAAACTGCATTTTCCATCAAACAACAAAACTATAAGCTGATATAAAACATATACAGAAAAAATGTGCAGATATTTTTTCATTTGAAACAGCTCAGATAGAAATATGTATCCTATATAAATTCAGTTATATACTTTCCTTTTAAGCACATAACTGAGAAAATAGAATACCTCCTAATAGACATTATAATTAAAACAGATCTAAGCCAAATATGTTCTGAATATAATGATAGCATGGAAAAAAATAGGATTAAAAATGACTTTGAGTTACATTTCAGTTTTCTTTTGACATAAAAAGAAATATCTCATAATATCACAAGAAATGGGCTGTAGCATACTGTTCAAAAATAAAGCTGTAATAAAGATAAGAAACAGCAATATAAAGTGGTTTCTGACCTAAATTCTAAGAGCTTAGAAAATAAAAGTTAAATCTTCCTGCTGTAAACTTCGAACACTCTTTTGCAAGAAGAGGTGCATGTATCATTTGAAATAAATAATTTATAAAATTGTTCCTCACTATATCTAGCCAAAAATACGACTATCAACGCAAGAAATAAATATGAAAGGTGTGATCAAAATGACATTGGCTTTTCTGCAATGTTAACTGATCCATATCGCTAAGCTTTGCAAACGCTTTGGAAAATTTCGTCTAGGAAGGACTTAACTTCGATCATTCACGCATATTTCGCTACCATGGTTCGACAAAATAGGCTTGACTTTTCCAACAATTACGCTTTTCCTAAAGACTACGTTTCTTCCTTTCAAATGCAACTGAAGTATTAATCTTTTAATAGTCTGATTAAATTGCGTTATTAGTGAACAAAGGAAACTTCTGCATAATAATGGGCAAAGTCAAGAAAAACGGGAATAAAAAAAAATTACACGTTAAATACAGTTCTTCCAATACTTACCTGGCCAAGGGCCCAGTTTTCTTCGCTCGTTGATTTAAAATTCGCTCCACAACAGCGAAGTTTCCACATCTAGCAGCCTCTAGTAATTCTTGATCTTTACCCATCTTTATTAAGAGTAATTAAAGAGTCTGATGTCTAAAAAGGTATAAATTATACCTTGCCAATGCATTGGTAAAATTGAAAGATTAATTCAGCAAAGAACTGAAAAAGGATTGTAAATATGTCTGCAGAATACTATTACGGAAAAAAGAGTATATTAAAAATACCATTTTTTATCAAGCGCCTAATTAAACCATATGCGTCATTCACATTTTATATTAACTTGTGTTTCACGGTAAGAAAACGGAGGAGAAAAATGATCAGCTGCTTCACTTCACTCTACATCGTAACGTTAAATTAGTTCACAAACATTAACTGTAAACATAAACGTCGGTTCTGTTAAAGAGCAAAAGTGACTTCAGTTCACTTCAGTTCACGAAGCTTACGAGAAAAAGGATATTAGAATATTTCGGAGATGATCAACATTTTCAGGAAAATTAGAAGGAAAAGTAGCTAACGTATTTGCTGTAATAAATTTTGAACTGCCCGAGTTACTAATTTTATAGTTGCTTAGTTCTGTTTTGCAAGGGTATGAAGTTTAAAAGAAAACCGTATTAAAATCCCAATTTCACATTCTGTAGAAATCGTAAATGTATACCATTTTTCAAAGATTTCGGACAACCAATTTCCATAAAGATACTCCGAGGTTCACTATCTAAAGGCAAGGACAGAAAACACAAATAGCCCTGCATCCAGCTTTCTTGATATACCAAAACCTTCGGTTAAGAACACTTGCAGAGGCTCACATTTGTTTTTGGACACTTGTATTCAGGACTATTGTCATAGTGCATGCGGTGCAAGCGGCGTATGCCTATAAATTTGAAATTGTGTAAAACAAATATTATTTTTTAACTTAATTGTATAGTAAAATTCTTATTAATTACTATAAATAAGCAACTGCGGACTGCATTATCAATTTTCTTTAGAATCAGAAATTCAAAACGCTGTAGCGTCTTAATTAATTCTGTCCCTACATGCCAACAAATACAGAACAATTAATGAAATAAACGTATTTTGTTACAAGATTCTACCTGAATTTTGTTCATTCAGTCGATACTCCATTAAAAGAAACGTAAACAGAAATTTATACAATGTACCCAATTAATTCACTATAAAACAGGCAATCCACCTTTACCAAACCGTAAAATTAACCTTTAAAGAAATTACATTTATACAACCGTTGAGTTGCTCGCGACATCTCCTCCCACCTTTTGATTTATGGTGGGCAGAACATAAACCAAAATACAATATACTTAACAACGAGGCTAAACAATGCTTAGTATAATCATAAAAGGGGAAAAACTAGTTAAAACGCGAAGGTTTTACAATAGTTCTATCACATCTAGTTTTAATTATCTTTTCAGGAGGTTTAATAATTTCTTTTATTTCTTTAGCAGGAATGTTAAATTGGTTTTGTTTAGGTAAAAACAAGTTCTCGTCGTCCATCACTTCCAAAGGATACAATCGTTGAACAGGACGGATCAATTCATCTGCAGCTGTTTTCACTTTCTGCCACTCTAACACAATTATCTTGACTCTGGAATAGTAGAATATGGTGACCACCATGCAGCTGTGGGGGTACTGAACTTTCATGTAATCTTCAAAATAGAACATTCTTGCATAATTTTATTCCAATCGAGTGAAAAAAAGAGGTTGTTAGTTCCTACAAAGTTCACACCATTGTCACTATACATAGTGTTTGGTCGTCCACTTCTGGCTATGAACCTTCTGAAGCTCAATAAAAAATCGTCCGCGGAAAGTCCGTGTTCAAGACGTACGGCCCTATAAACAGCACAGGTGAATAAAAGTATCCAACTTTTCTTTCCATCCTTTGGGTAAAGAGGTCCAGATAAGTCTACTCGAGTTACTTCAAAAGTCAAAGCGTCTCGAACCCTATCTTCAGGCAGTGGGGCTGGAACTGTTCCGATTTTTTTTTGCATTATATCTTTTGCATCGGATGCATTTTGCGATAACCCTTTGAACTGTTTTGCGTCCTCTAAAATTCCAAAACTGTTGACGAATATCCGTCAAAACAATTTGAATTCCAGCCTGTGAAAGTACAGTATGTCTTTCGAAAATTAACTTTTCTACAATTTGATGATCAGAAGGTAAAAGTATGGGACACAGGAAATAATCTGTATCATCTCTTCGAAGGATTTTTGTCTTCAGTCTCATTAAATCTTCTTTATCAGTGGAAATGCAAAGAGTTTTCACCTTTGATTTCGTAGATTCGTTTTGGAAAGATTGTTTTCGAACGATTAAGAAAGCCTTTTGTCAGCTGTTTCTATTTCCTGAACAGAGAATTCTTCCTTCAGTTTGTGATCAGAATTTCTAGAATTATGAAAGAATCTTAGAATCCATGCTATCAGTCGAATAATTCTGGACTATTTGGAAAAACGATGCAAGTACAATTTTAGTTAGGAGCAATTGAGGTAGCTAAGTTAGTTATTCCCTTTTTTTTCTTTCTTTAGAAACGTCTTCCGTATTTAATTTGATTTCAGAAACGGGCCAATTTTTTTCAGGCTGTTTAAGCCACGGTGGACCCTCTCACCATCTGGATCTGAGCAAAACTCCAGCGGAACATCCTCTCAATGGGAGATCAGCCGGATTGTCGCTTCCTGGAATATGCTTCAATTGTTCCTTTGATGTTAAATTTCTTATCTCCTTCACATGATTAGTTACAAATGTTCTCCAGTTATCTTCATGCTTGATCCAGAACACAACGGTAGAGGAGTCAGTCCAACAGATACTTGATATTCCCTTTAAATCCATCGCTTCTTTCACTGTTGCAGTCAGACGAGCTCCCATCAAGCATGCTAACAATTCTAATCGAGGCATCGTTATCTTTGTTAAAGAATCCACTCTACTTTTAGCTTCAATCAAATGAACTTTTACCCCTTCCTCACATTCGCTTCGTAGAAATACGATTGCGCTATAGGCGGACTTGCTCGCATCACAAAAAGTATGAAAACTCAATTTTTTCCAAGACATTGCTTTGGACATATCTTGGAATTTTGATCTCTGTCAACAGATGTAAATCTTCAAGCCATTTATTGAACTCCAGGCGAATATCTTCCGGACAGGTTTCATCTCAACCAATCTTCAGGTTCCAGATATTCTGTATTAGCAGTTTCAAACGAATCGTTACTGGACACAGAATTCCTATAGGATCGATGATGCTGTGAACTGTCGAAAGAATATATTTTCTAGTAATGGGTTTTTGCTTGAAATAAATTTTTTCAAGATCACAAAACAGAACATCTTAATTTTTATCCTATAATAATCCAAGAACAGGGATAAGTTTTTCTTGGCATTCTTCACCTGTTAGACTGGAATGTTCCCAACCTCTTAAATCGAAACAACCTGTAGCCATAATCTGTTTTGCTTCAAAAATGAATCTCTTAAGTTCATCTTGACTAGCTACCAAAGTTATGCAGTTATCCACATAGCATGCATTCCTCAGCTTTTCTACGGTTTCAGGAAAATGGCTTTCATTTTGTCCCATATGGTAATCTAGAACGGCAGCTAGCAAGAAAGGGCTGCTCGTGAGTCCAAACACTACTCGTCGGTGACGATAAATTTTTTGTTTTCTTTCCTTATAATCTTCCCACCATATGAATCTAAGAAAATCTTGGTCTTCTTTGGCCACAGATATCTGTAAAAAGGCCTTTTTTATATCTAAAACTATACCAATTTCGTTTTTACTAAATCTCATAAGTAATGGAGGAATTTTTTCGATAAGATTTGGTCCTGTTTCTAGACAGTCGTTGAGCGAAAGTGAGTTCTTACTTCTACACAAAGCATCAAATACAAGGCGTACCATCGTAGTAGAATTTCCTTTAAAAATACCTTTAAGAGGCAAATAATGACAAGGATTTCCCAATTCACTATCTGATACTTCTTCGATGATAGTTTCCTGTAACCATTCCTTAAATATAGCTTCATAGTCATCGTATTTTCCTTCTTTAAGAAGTTTCTGAGTAGTAGTTACGTAACTTTTTTCAGCTATACCTTTGTTTTCACTTTACGTCTCTAGCCAAGGTGGTTTGACGATGTAACAGCTTTTTCATCTCTCTGAACGGTTTTTCGAAAATGTTGAAGAATGAACTGTTCCGTTTCTTCTTTAGTTCTTGTTTCAGTAGGATCCTTTATACCTATAGTATTTAATTTCCACAAATCAGCCACAGAAAAATTTTTAATCAGTAAAGATATCACTAAGTGGGATGAAGTTTCGTCAAACCTTTCTTCGGAAATGTTTCCCATGATAACCCATCCGAAATAAGTTTCACATGCAATCAAATTGGATTTCAATATACATATTCTTCCTGTAAGTATATTACTACAACAATCTTCACCTATTAACAGATCAATATCAGGACAACCTTCTCCATAGTCAGTGAGCCAAATTTTATTTTCTCTTAACTTTTCCTTATAAAAGTCTCTTCTCAACCGAGGAATGTTGCCACAAATGATCTGCTGATCCAGAACCTTTATGTTACAGGAGAAGTCCCCTTTCAAAGATATCAGGCTAACGTCATAAACATAATGCTCCCTTTTCTCACTTGTAATTTCCCCACATAGAGCGTGAATTAAGATTTTCTTTTCTGTAGGCTTCAAACCTAATTTCTTAGCTGTTTCTTTAAGAATGTTGTGAGGCAATGCCAATGAGAACACGTACTCGTAGCTCTTTCTCTTTAGTCTTCGGTTTCACTTGTAACGTTGAAGCAATATTTCATCAGAAGTGTATAAGTTAGACGAACTAACATCAGACGACAACGTCTTCTCAAGTTCCTGTACGTTACCTTTCATCTTATTTCCAGGGAGTTCTGGGCACATCAAAATCGAATGTTTTTTACTGCAAAGAACACATTTGATGTTGGACTTACAAAATTTAGAACGATGTCCAATTTTTAAACAGACAAACCAGGCCTTTTTTTTGTTTTTAAATTCCTTGTTTTTCTTGAAACTTGAGTTTACGTGCAGAAAAGCAATCTTTACTTTCGTGCAATTTGCCACAAAATATACAAACATTTTTTCTTTTATTCTCTGTTATGGCCGCAAACAACTCTGCTGCCGTCGGCGAATTACTAGTAACAGAACGCTGTATTTTTTCCTTCTGAAATTTGTGTACTTTGCTAACAAATCTCTTTGCTAAATGAATACATTCTTCCCCTTCAGTTTCAACTTTCAGGAATAATAATAAATTTTTTAACTTCTCCCCATAAGCATTTTCTTCAGAAGAATCGAATTTGTTGTTAACTATAGGGTTTTTTAACCAAACTCTAAAAATGTCTTCCGGAATACCCGATTCTACAAGAAGGAAAAGTATAGCTGAATATGTATCAGATGTTAAGACTAACGTCTCCAACGCTCTTAGATGTGATTCTAATTTATCATATAATTTCGACGTGCCTAATTTTTGTTTTCTTCGGCAACATTTTTTACAACAAAATTTAAAAGTTCGCGTATATAAAATTCAATTAGTAATTCGTCCCTGCCGAATCTTGATTTTAAACACACAATAGCTTTGTCATAATTTTCACATGTCGGTGGGTAACTATAGACAATATAGCGAGCTCTAGAGCATTCCGTCATACATTGAATTAAATATTGAAATTTATCTTCTTTCGCAATATTTTCATCGTCATGTATTCTTTTGAATTGGCTCCAAAAGGCAAGCCAATCTTTGATTTCCCCATCAAATTTCAAAAGTTTGATCTTCGGTAACTTTAACTTTCGTTTTTGAACGAGCGAAGAATCAACAGAACTTTCGGTTTTAGAAATTCTATTTAAATACATTTCTACGTTTACTTCCGCTTTTAAGAAATTTTCATTATATTCTTCTATTATCGCATACTCGTTCTGATACTTTTTATCATCTTCATCTTCTAATAATAAAGAGCCTGTTTCCTGATCTATTTCAATTAGCTGAGAATAAATTCTACGTAAATTAGCAAAGTTAGATCTAATGCTCTCTTCTTTAACATTATCTGCCTTTAATAAGTCATTCAAACCATTAAAATACTTTGTGAAGTTAGCTCTTATAGGAGAGCGTTTTTTATCAAGTAATTAAATTTTCAGAATAATAGGTAATTCAAAATAACATACCTTTAATATCACGTCCGGGTCACCATGTTACGGGACTCTACCTGAATTTTGTTCATTCAGTCGGTTCTCCATTAAAGGAAACGGAAAGAGAAATTTATATTTATAATTAAGTAATACGGGCAATCCACCCAATTAATTCACTATAAAACAGGCAATCCGCCTTATCGCATTTCGCTTTTTATTCTAAGCATAAAACGATACGATGTTACCAAGCCGTAAAATTAACCTTTAAAGAAATTACATTTATACAACCGTTGAGTTGCTCGCGACATATTTCATGAGAATAAAGGACGCATTGCATTGAAGCTAAAAGAAACGAACTTAGTGCAATTAATCATTATGTTTTAAGCATTACCATTACACAAAGACGGGTTTTCTGCTTCTAAGTTTTCACTTAAGTTCAAAGCTGCTTAGTTTTGTTTAAGGTTGCTTAGTTTGTTTAAAGTTGCTTAATTAAAATTGTCTTGTTTTTAAGATGTTATTCCTATTTCTTGGCGTCTTTCAAAATTCCATCCGGTAATTTATCAAATGTGTAATATTAATTAAAGCAGTCTTTTTTATTTAGAAATTTGTTTAGAAAGCACAAATAAAGATGAAATAGAAGAGCTTTTAAAGGACTTAATTCTACCAATATTCCGATTCTTATTCGTCTCTGAAAAGTAAAAGTTGATTAAAAATGGTGAAATCTAACAGGCACGTGCAATAAATATAAAGTCAAAAGCACGAGACATACTCAAACTATAGAACGCAAGAAAGGCTGTGTCTACCCGTCCGAAGGCAGACGGCTAACTCATATATAGAAGAATTATAAGGATCCAAGGATTAATTATTACGGTCTTGCGTTGAATCTACCTGAATATCTAGTCATTCATTCATTCTCGCTTTTGAATTAAATCTCACTCCATTGCATAACTCTTGAAAAGAAATAGTTAAATTAAACAATAACATTTTCTTGCTTAAGAAAGACAAAACTTTATTTCACACGTTTTGCATTTAACGAAATCAAAACATTATTATTTTAATCTTTCTTGCTGTTGCCAAAAAAAAAAGAAATGCCGTGTAAAATAAAAGGAAACAGCGGCCACTGAATATCGTTAACGAACATAAAATCATGCATCTCGCAACATACTCCCACGTTCTGATTCTCTTATAATGATCTATGAAAATCAAAACATTAAATAAAAATAAAATTTAAACTTTCTATTCCATAGACTTGCATAGTACTCAATATATTCACAATATAAATTAAATAATAATACAGAATATATACTTAAAAGTCACTTATAACGTGAAAGTTTGACAATTTTTTTACCACATCTAGTTTTTAGTTCAAAATCAGTTCCTTTAAAGTCACTGTTCCCTTTAACATTTTCAAATTTATGAGGAATGCTCTTTTTATCAGAAACAGTTGGCACAAAATTCCTTTCAAGTTCTTTAGCTCTAAATAAAATGTTCGGATTAGTAATCTCTAAAGGGTATAACCATTATACAGGGCGTATGAGTTCTCCTACTTTTGTTTTTACTTTCACTACTCTCATATGATTGTCCTTTCCAGGAAAGACTGTGACTATACCCAAAGGCCAGAATATTCGATTTTTGTTATCACATCCAACTAGAAGAACTTTACAGACACTTATCTGTTTCAGACTGTTCTTATTGAAATTATGCTGAATTAAACGACCTAAATATTCTTCCCTAAATCGTCTTCTTAACTCTTGTCGTAGCTTTTGTTTATACCGATATCTTTTAGTCAAATTAATACTGTTCAAGTTATCTAAGTCCGGTACATTCAATCACAAAAGTATTCGAACACCGGTACCCCATCAGAAAATTAAAAGATCGCGTTTTCTCTAAATCTAACTTTGCCATCCCATCATAGTTCTTCTCATTCTTTTCTGAATCACTTTGTCCCGAGCTTGGCAAACTGAATGGACACAATCTCTCTTTGAACACCCCAGTCTTGGAAAACTGATTCCACACGATCTCTGAATAGATTTCGGACCCCCTCCCCAATCTTGGAAAACTAAACTACACGATCTCTCTTTGGATACCCCATCTTGGAAAAGTGGAAATGCACACTTTCTCTTTTTAAACCCCAGTCTTCGAAAGTGGAAATGAACCCTCTACACAATCTCTCTTTGAACCATTTTGAAAAACTATAAAATGGACACTTTAATCTTGGAAAACGGAAAAGAACTCTCTAAACAATATCTTTTTGAACCCTTTTGGACACTTTAATCTTCGAAAACGGAAATGAACTCTCTACACAATCTCTCTTTGAACCCTTTTGGAAGCCCTAATCTTGAAAACCTGAAATGAGCTCTCTACGCAATCTCTTTGAACCCTTTTGAATCCCGATCTTGGACTCTACACGATCTTTCTGAATTGGGAAACCATTTTGGAAAACGGAAAGGGCTCTCTTTGAACCCCAATCTTAGAAAAAAACTGAAATGGACTCTCTACACAATCTCTCTTTGACTCATCTGGGGAAAATGGAAATGGCTCTCTTTGAATCTTGGAAAAAACTGAAATAGACAATGTCTCTTTGAGATCTTTTGGAACACCTCTCTTTTAATCGGAAAAAAGCTCTCTCTACAATAACTATTCTTTTCATTCAATATGGAAAGGATGGGAGAAAGTCCTGTATTTTTTTAAATGGGAAAGATATGAAAACCATTTTGAAAACGGTAAGATGGGAGCCTGATGGGCCATTCAATGAATCTTGAAAAGATATACGGAGGTTGTGGCATAAGTCATCGCAACTATTTTTTTCTTGTAGATATGTGAACGGATCACAAAACGTATATGTGTCGTGTGGAAGTTCTACAAGCATAGTGTGTATGCAGAACAACAGATGGCTGTGTGATAGCTGGCTCTGTGGTAGCGAGGGCTCTGAAATCAGTCAATTGGTGAGTGTCGTACGAGATGGAAGTAACCCCTGTTGAGCAGCGGGCTTTCATCAAAATAGCCGTTCTCCGAGGGAGAAATGAGATGGAATGTCACAGTGAATTAGTAGAATCCTTTGGGGAAAATGCCCTACCATATCGTACAGAAGCACGGTGGGTAGGAAACTTTCAGCAAGGACATGTGTCAACCAGTGATGAGCAACGTTCGAGACGACCGGTGAGTGTGCGGACCGACATGGCACGTGCCGTCATCGAGCACCTTATGGATGAAGACAGATGATAGACGTTACTGGAGTTAGAGAGGGCAAGTGGCATCGAGAAACGCACCGTCCACAGGATATTGCGTAATGAGCTACAGCTACGCAAAATCGCTTTGCAGTGGGTACCGCATGCACTAACGGAAGTTCAAAGGTGGGTGGCCTATGCAATATGCTCCGACCACTTTGCACGCTGGCAACATGACGGCGGTCAATTTTTGTCACGAATAATCGCCATCGATAAATTTTGGGCCCGGGCATACATTTTGGGCCAGAACTGAAACGTCAGTCCGCGGAGTGGCGATATCCTGAATCACCAAGGCAGCAGAAGGTCCGTCAGAATCCTTCCCCAGCAAATTGATGGTGATCGTCGCGTATGACGTCAGGGGTGTCATTGTTTGCCACTTTGTTCCTCATGGCAGCACAGTGACCGCACAGTACTAATATGACTGCCTGGTGCGACAGGTACGACGTGGCGTTCGGTATAAACGTCCGGATCTTGTGGACAGTGCAAGACCACATAAAGCAGAGTGTGTGCGGCAGCTACTCCAGTGTTGGGGATGGGAAGAATTGGAGCCCCCACCGTACTCCCCTGACCTTTCGCCCTGTGACTTTGATCTCATTCCCAAGATTAAGGAACCAATACGCGGTAGGCGGTTTGTAACACGAGAGGACATTGCTAATGCTGTGCGCCAAAAGATGACCCGATTCACACATGGTGCGGCAAATGCTGAGGCTGGTGGCATTCAGCGTCTCCCACATCGTTGGCAGCGTGTGGTGGCAGTAGCAGGGGACTACACTGAGGGTCTTTAGGCCCAGGTTTGTCATGTCAACTTTATGTATATTGTGTTATCATTCGTTTGCACTGCACGGTGAAGGCCATATTGCCCTGTATATTACCGTAATAAATTCGTGTGTTACTATATTTCAGTGCCATTCATTACCCACACATATAGTTAAAACACTGTCCTTTCGTCTGTGTATGCCACATTTTCCAACCGGACTGGTATCTTCAAGAAAAAAATTAGTTGCCATCACTTTTGCCTCAACCCTCGTATTTTTATGTGAACACTGCGATAATCCAAGATTGGTATATATAATATTTTTTTTTATTTTTATTATTGCAGTCATACCATTTGTAAAAAAATTAATTATTTTTTCTTAAGATATTTCCGATAGAAATTCAGAAATACGGAATTCGGTTTCCTCCGAAGTCAATAACAATTCAGTTTCCTCCGAAGTCAAATGATCTAAGCAATCTTTCACCAATAAATCATCATCTTCCTTAAAATTTTGGTCCGCTAAATTGTCTAAATTCATAAAATCATCCCACGTAGGAAGGACCGCAGAAGGCTTTCCAGAATTTTCTTGAGTTTCCATGTTTTCAGGAGCCATTTCCGAATTCATGAAAAGGTTTTAAGGAGCAGGTTCCACGCAAGGCGTTTCTTGGTAAGTATCGCAGTCCTTCAGAGGTAAATTATGAACATCGAAATATTCTAGAGTGTCTTCAGGAACCATTTCCGAATTCATCAAAGGGTCCTCAGGAGCAGGAGCTCGGTAACTAAGGTGTTTCTTAATAGGTAATTTATGATCGTGTTTCTCCTCATCCTCAATCGTGATCACTTCTATGTCTCTTTTTTCGCCGAGAAGAAACTTTTTAAACTGATTTTCCGTCTATCTCATGCTATGATCTAAATAGGGGGTGGGATAGCTGGGATATAAGAGTGGGGCCTATCACCCGGGTACCTGGGTTGCTAGAACCCTACCTCGAATCGAACAACATAGTCATTACTGACAATTGTAGTTTTAACAAAATGCTTATGACATATATTAATGCTTACATACAAATACATAATTGCCTCTTAGAAGTCATAATTATTTACATATATGAAAAATACAACATGCAACGCAAGTGCGATGCCTTGAGTGCCAGGTGGAAAAAAAATCATGAAAAATAACATGCATAACAAGTAAATATATGAGACATACAATATAAAGAAATATATACAAATTATATAACCACATATGTACAATTAAAAAAAGCATTACATAATATTGTCACTTAAGATCGCCCTAGGGTGCTTAACAAAAGTGATAGCATTTATATCATAATCATATTGCGCGATCGCAGGATTGTCAATTGACCCCCTGCCTTTCATAAAATGCCTTCGAGAGGCGACAGTAGTAAGATTTTAGATCCTCATGCCTAAGCTCTTTATGTAATTGCCTATTGCGAACGTACCACGGTGCGTTACATATCTGCCTAATCACTCCATTCTGGGCGGCCTGCAACCTCTTTCTGAGGCTTTTACATGAGTATGCCCAAACTGGGCAGGCATAACTGAAGATGGGTCGCAACATAGTTTTGTAAATGAGCAACTTGTTATCTATCGATAGAACGCTGTTTCGAGCAATTAAGGGGAAGAGTGAAGCTTTACTAGCCCGAAACTTCCTGAAAATACTTGTAATGTGTGGGTTCCATGTAAGAGCTTTACTGAGGATCATCCCAAGATAAGGGACCTGCTTGACCCAGGGGATGTCCACTCCATACATTTGCAGAGTTTGTGGAAACTTTTTCTTTGTTTTAAATAAGATGGCGTGTGTTTTATCCATATTCACCTTGATTTTCCATCTAATCAGCCAATCCTCCAGTGCATGGATGTGTTCTTGAAGCTGTTGTATTGCTGGACTAACAAATGCACTCTGTGTAAGAATCGCAGTGTCATCGGCATGCATTGCAAGTGTTGTGTTGGGTGTGGTGGGAATGTCATTCACATACATATTGAATAAGGTGGGGCCCAAAAGAGACCCCTGGGGCACACCACCCGTAATAGGCCGGCTTTTGGAAAATGAACCAGAAACGCGAACGACAAAGTGTCTACCGGTCAGGTAGGATTTAATTATGTTTGCGATGTAGCCTGGGAGTACCAGGTTGTGTAACTTGTATGTGAGGGCATCCAGCCATACACGGTCGAAGGCCTTTGCAATATCCAAGAATAGACCACCGGTCACCTTCTTCTGCTGTAGACTGCTGCTGATACGCTCTACAACCCTGTAGAGTTGATGAGCTTATCAGGACTTAGTGTTCTGTGCATCATTTTTGGAAACATAAATACAGTCTGTAATCGGGTTCTTATCCTCAAGTTCTATGTCCTGAACTGGAACAGTGAGCTGATGAAATGTGAGCTTTGTTCTGATGTACTGCTGGGGCTGGATAGTAACTGCACGTGAAGGGATTTGAAATCCTCTTTTATCTAATCACTATTAGTTACAAACTTCCCAACTCGGGAGAGATACAGAAAGTAAAAGACCGCACTTGGGTCGAACTTAACAATCAAATAATTTAAAACTAAACGTAAAATAGAACTTAAATTAAACTTTGCTTCGCAGAGCTAATCGCGGAAGTTGGCCTCTACCTAAAAGGGTGCGTAGCAAGATATACTAATACTAACGCACTTCAAATTATTTTACAATGCAATCACGGAGTAAGCACTATGGCTTATAATTTTAAACTGCTAGCTGGTCAGACGAACGTTGAGCCGAGTGGCCGTGATCTGAGACTAAAGCTCTATCACACTAAGAGGTTTCTACCTCTGGCTTAAATAGTACTTTGCCGTACTTTGAAATTAGCATAAGCTGAAACCGCGCGCTTCTTCTGACGGGAAGTTGAAGCAGAGAGAAGATAGACAGATTTAAATTAAAATAAAACTTGGTTAGTTTAAATAAAACCTTACAAGTTGTTGAATGGTGCCGTCTGAAGTCGAATTGAGATGGAATAATGACATGGTTGTCTGCTAAGAAATCGTTGAGTCTATGGAGTACAATAGCTTCCATGGTTTTGCTAACAGAAGAAAGCAAACTGATGGGTCTGTAGCTCTCAGGGGCAGTAGCAGGCTTGTGTGGCTTGAGCAGCGGTACAATCTTCGCAGTTTTCCAACACTTAGGAAAGTGCTGCCATCTAAGAATAACGTTGGCAATCTTCGTGAAGAAGCATATTGTTTTAGCTGGAAAATGCTTAATCATCAGATTTGTGATACCGTCCACTCCCGGACTCTTCTTTTTAGCCAGGCGCTTGATGTAACCACAGACCTCCGACGGCATGACTGTGATAATGTTGTCTGTGTATGGACTTGTAAAATGGGAATGAAAGGCAGCAATAAGCTGCTCGGTGTCCGTGTCTGAAATGTTGTTCACGCAGAACTGAGATGCCAGCTGCTGAGCTAAAAGTTCTGCTACGATGTAATGGATCCGTTGAGGGCCTTTAAGGGGCGGAATGGCATTGTGGCATTTTTATACCTCCTCACAGCCTTCCATAAGGAATTATCCTCACTGGAAAGTGATCCGAGGTAGCTAGTCCAACGGTCTTGTGCATGTTCGTTAGTAAGGGACTTTACTGCATTACACAGGCGATTGAACCTCCTTTTGTCATTATGATCCCTCGTTCGTTGGTACAACCTTCTGGCAGCATTTCTTTGTTTCAGTAATAACTTTAATTCAATGGGCTTGAATTTACTGCCAGGCTTGACTTCCACCTTGGCCTGCTCATAAGCGTTTTGTATATGCTTGGTAAACTCCTCTACCAAACTATCAATGTCATTTCCGTTGTGTATAGTTGGAATCGAGTACTGAATGTTGGCTAGAGCTTTTGCCTATAACTGCCAGTCAGTTCTAAAGGCTCTTCTGTGTGGTGTGGTAAAACTGCTGAAATCAAGTATAATCCTGACCGGGTTGTGGTCAGAACTTAACTCATCCAATGCGGAGACATCCAGTTTAGCACTGGTGTTCCGCAACAAGAAAAAGTCAATAATTGCTTAGCAGCATACCGTGTTGGTGTTTTTGGAACCGCTATATTAAAGCGAGCCGAACTGGCCAACTATATATTAATCTGCCTGTAGCATTTGAGGTATAACAGCTCCACGCGCGGTGTCTTGCATTCAGATCTCCACCTATAATGATATGTGTACCAAGTGAAAGTAGAATATTTAGGTCTGCCTGAACGGCAGCCACAGATCGAATTGGAGGTATATAGGTGGAGACAAAAGTGTATGTAATATTAGTGTCTGTTGTGATGCAAATAGCTGTAGCCTCAATGGCTGAAAGCTGTGGTATTGTCACTTGATAATGGGCAATGCAGCGTTTGACGAGGAGTGCTGTACCTCCTCCACGAGGTCTAGTAGCATCTGAGCTTCTACTTGTCCTGTAAACATTATAATTTGCCACATAAATAGGTATTTTTGGGTCAAGCTTGTGTTCTTGTAGGAATAATAACTCGGGACTGTGCTCACTTACAAAGTCACGTAATTCATTAATTTTACGAAACAAACCATTTGCTTTCCATGTAATAATTGTAAGATACTTGTGAACAACACTATTCATAATCACTCAACATTTACAGAACTAAATACAGCATCAAACACATTAAATAAAATAAACATTTTATCAATAGTGGGTTCGGTAGCCTCTAATTCAGGCATAGCATCAGAGACATTTTGCAATAATGTCATGACAGTAGTCCCTTTAAAAATGTCCATAACTTCTTTCACAACTTTAAATATATCAGCGAAGGCATTAGATACAATATTTCTCCTACTAGTAGTTAAAGATTTAACATCATATTTAATAATATTCTGCTGTACTCCTGCAGCAGCAGTGACATTACTTGCATTTTTAGCAACACTGGCATAACTTCGTCTGGGACGACTGTTGCCTGCCCGACATTTACTTTAACATTAGAACTATTTACAAGATTATTTACAGAACGTTTAGAGCCAAAAGTTCTTCTGGTTGGAAATTTAGGGTAATTGGCCGTGGGCCCACTTTGGAGGCAATTGCAACAAACTGGGTTATCCAATTTCTTATGTGTACATTTATCTGAGCGATGCGCCCCTGAGCACTTGACGCAACGGGGCTGAAATCTGCAATTTTCGCTTGAGTGGTGGAAGTGTTGGCAGTTATGACACTGCACAACACCCCCACGCACCTTGTAAGCATGTATTTCAACATAGAAACAGAGTAACTTTTTAACATCATAAATTTGCTGTACCCCTGGTACGTTCTCCAAATGAACTTGAAATAAAGGCATCGGGACCTTAGATTTAGTACGATGCATCTGCGATACTTTGCTGGGTTTAAAACCCATTTTTCCAACTCTTCGAATATATCGTCGGTTGGGCAAGCGATTGGGAGGCCGCGAATAACAACCTTCACAGGCCTTTCCATTTTCTTAGTAATTATGTAATGATCTACATTGTTATCTTCCAAGTTATACTTCTGTGATCATTTTCACACTTAGGAAATACTTTAAGAAACTCCCCAGTAACTTTACCGGCGAAGTCAAGATTAGTGTCTGCTTTAAGTTTCTTTAAAAAATCACTAAATTTAATAATTGGCTTAACCATGATAGATTTTACTTTGGGCTGCACAATTTCAATAACATCTGGATCGCTGCTAACATCCATAGCATTATAATTAGTTTTATCATTAGATTCATTTTGTAGTTGCTCAAACTTGTTTTTTGTAGCAACTTCACTATTGCATTTGTCTATTTTGGCTGGCCGAGCAGCAACGCGCGGCTGAACAAAGCCATCTTGTAACTCACTAATGCTACGCTTATTTTTTAGGGCCTTTTAGGCTTTATCCTAATATCAGAATTAGTTACACTAACAGTTTTTTTCATTACTTGCACTTTTAACATTAGAACTAGAGCTACTAGGCTCGTTAACCAATACATTATTTCCATCAGAATTAAAATTAGCATTTACAACATTGGCATTCATAACAGTACTATTAAGATTATCGATAGACAATTAAACAAAAGATGGATTGCTGGCTCGAAAAACATCGCACTTACCTTTAAAAAGTACTGCAAGTCCTTCAGCTACTCCTTGTAACCTCTGCTGTTCATCCTGGAGATGCTTCTTAACGACATCACTTTTAGCACTCATAACACTAAGCTCACTAACTTTCACAGCCATCTCTAGCTTATGAATTTGTTGAAGCGCGTTGAGGTAATCCTTGATGGTATGTCTCCTTCTCGAGTAAATTCGCCCAGTTCTCGTCTAAAATCCGATCCGCAATTGCATAAATCTCATTCGTAATCGTTCGTACACTTTTTCGAATAATTTCAGCCACATCCTTCATCGAGAGCGGCGTAAAATCCTGATTAGCCATTTTCTCACGTGTAGGCCTAGCCTAACACCTCTTACACTAAGATCCGTAAAACACTTAAATTAGGTAGAACTCACGCACAAATATTCACACTCGATGTAATCCAGTTAGTTCGAAAGCTCAAAACACAATACACGCACCGATCGCACGAAATAATCACCATACACTGCTCAAAGCGATATAAGGCACGGGAAGCTGAATAGGGGATAGGAGGCTGTTCATTATAGAGATCGTTACCTCGAAACGAAGCATACGACGTCGGGGTTTCGAAGGAGAAATCCTTTTTCAATCGCTCCCAAAGAGTCAACAAGCAGAACAGGCTTTTTGTGAAAGAGAAACAGGCTTTTTTGTGTCGTTAAAATGAGATAATACGTTTTCGGGGGAGCCGCATAGTACCCGAAAGGTCATGAAACATACCGCTTAAATTTTTTTTCGTCGATCTCTTTGAAATGCTTCTCCTTGGCAGTCGTCTTTAAAAATTCGGGGGTAAAGCGGGAGGATAATTCGTAATAGAGGAGCGGGGATGCCGTGGTCTGATAGATATAAAATTAGTCCTCGGCCGTCGTTCTCAATCCAAAAATGAAACAATTTTTGGTAAGAAAAATATTCTTCCATCGGAAACACATTCGCAAATCCGTATATCTCCGTCCCGTTTGAAAGAGACGTCTTAAACCTTGATCCACCCGGTCCCAAGAGAAGAGATGGCAATCTTTGGTTTCTTTACAGTGCAGTACGTTCCTCTCAATATTCTGAGTGAACCGATTCGTCGATTCCACAAGATGCTTAAAGTAAACACTGATTTTGTTAGTTGGTAAATGAGGAATAAATTTGGCACAATGAGTCGCCAAAAAGACTTTCAGATTTTCAATTTCGGAGAGCGTCTTCAAATCACCAGCATCCAAAATAAATTGGCTCGGGAAGCCACCTAGCAGGGACATGGCTCTGACTTCTAATCGGAGCTTCTAGCTTTTATAATCGGTTTTATGTTTACCAAGAAATTTTCGACGTCATCTTTTAAGTAGGTTAAGGAAAAGGAAAAAAATGACCTTTTCAGTTTCCAAGAAATCTCTTCTCCATGCCATTTTTTGACACCCATGAAAACTTATCATCACCTTTTGAGTAGGTTGGGGAAAAGGAAAAAAAACATGTCTCTCTATATAAACAGCATACAAGAGAAAGGAGTCACTTTTGATAACAACAAGATCACCACGTGTAATTCTTTAAAATATAAAAATTATAGGATTTCGTTTTATATCAGCCAAGGAGTTGTTTACTTGAAAGCCTCGGATGTTTCGAAATGTGTGGTTTATACTTTAATGGGTCGCACGATGCTGCAATGATTTCTGGGAGATGAAGATGTTTTAACGGCTCGTGAAATTTCTACCTTGGATACACAAATTTTGTTGATGAAACGAGCCAAATATCAATAAACGGCCGCCTTTCTAACGCTCTTGCATATAAACCGTATTATGGATTATCTTAGGAAGAAAAAGAAGATTGACATTGAATTTAGGGATTGGTTGCCCAAAATTCTGCACGAATCTCTCTTAATCATCAAGACCCATAACGATCAATATTATATTCCCAACAACGATCACCTTAACTCTTCCACGAATTTGGAAAAAAATTGTCGAACAAGAAAAGATTGAATGGTTGAAGAACTACTCTATACCTTTAGTGAATGATAAGAAATCTGTTCAGGATCAAGAAAAACAGGACGAAACCATTCCAAATGAAGAAAGTCAGGAAGAATCTATCAATGATACACCTGATGAGAATAGGATTCCATTTAAAAAACAACTCCTAAGTAGAGCCTGTAATCCCATCACTTTTGCGGAGAAATATATTCAAACACACCCCATGGTATTTACCTTTTTCATTGGAGAATCCATGTAGACTTCAAAGAATTAGATCCCAGAATGTCTATATTGCATTTTAGGAAATGAGTCAATCGGAAATTCATCGTCTGGAGAACATTTTTTCAGAGAAAATTTCTGGCTAAGAATTAAAAAAAAGAAACTCTTTGTTATTTTAGTGATGTCTTCTAGATGTCATTCAATTAACTTTTGCAATGTTAACCTATGGGAAAATGAAAAAGTGAGAAATAATTTTTTAAACAAAAAGGTTTTTTTTATAGTTCTCTGAGAAAATTTTTCCAGCCGCAAGATTGTACTTTGCGTTATCCATATAAACCATCCGACTTCTGTGCCTTTAAATAGTAATGATACAGGACCATTTTTTCCAAAGCACAATGAAAAAAGCCGCTTGTATGGTTGGAACAAATGATTCATTCAATCCCATTGTATTTCAAAATCTCTTGAGTGGATCCCGAGATGCGAAAGATGGATCTTTGCAACCATTTTTCTAAAAACCGCCGTTTCGTTTCTCCTCGCACCCAAATAACGGAAAAGGGTTCTGTCAACATGTGTAACACCCATGGGAAATAGCTGTACGGAATTTCTCCTTTGTACCAAGACAAGCCGTGATAATTATCACTTGTCCAAACAGCCGTTCGGTTTTCGTTTTCGGTGAGCATCTTCCAAGGAAAAGGGGGGTTGAAAACAAATACCCCTTGGGAAGTACCATCGGAAGTGATGTAGGCCAACTCTTTCACAATAAAGGATCCTTGAGAATCGTAAAAATCTTCAAAGTCGAGCACGAGTTCCATGTTCTCTTTTGAAGGTGACCTTTATTATTTATTTGTGTAAACGCGATATTAAAAGAATGTGATCTCATGACAAGGAAGGAGTATATAATAGGGAGTGTCGCAGAGAGAACTGTATCATTTCCTTCAGAACAGAGAGAGAGTAAAATTTTCGGAGTAAGTGATTTGCCTGGAGGTCATAATGAGTTCTCATCCTCTCACTGGTTCCTACTTGATTCTCGACATGGAGTCGTTTATCTATTTTCATCAGGAAGAAAAAGAAATGTCTTTCATCTTGAAAGAATGGGCTACATCACCTATGATTTAACTTTATGTGGATCCACGATTTTTCTACCTCCTATCGATTACACAGACTTGTCGTCCCGAGATCAAAATTCCGTCGATTATACAGTCCGTAACCGACATGGTTTTCATTAGACGGAGGGACATCTTTATTACAAGCGTCTTCCTCCCATCTTGCAAATGCTGATGGAAAACGTGGAGACCCTATACGTCAACGGCTACGAGAAAGTAAAATTTTTCAGGAAGCTCTGTCAACGGCCCGTTTGGGAATTTTATGTCCCCGGGAAAACAGAGGGACGTTACAGGACGAAATGCATACGACACCAATTTTGTCGGACGCAGTATCTTCATTGCGCTGATAATAAGGTGAAGAATTTTCGATACCATTTGAAAGAGGGCGCTTACATTCTCAGGAAATTGCATTCCTTCGAACCAGAGTTCAAAAAAGAAGAAGAAGAAGTATATGAGGTTGAAGAGGCCAAAGTGGATAACTTTCCATGAAATGTTTAAGTTTGGAAGAAACAAAAGAATATTGGGCCCTGAATGACAAGAATCCTCAAGATTACTCCTTATGGTCATCTTCTAACATCTGATGTTGAAAAGATCCATTGAATGTAAACTAATTGAATGGTATTTTTTTATTTTGATTCAAATATAAAAAAAGGTTTCTTTTCTTTCGTTATTTTCCGTGGGCCAAGTTAGACAAGTCCAAGTGGAAGTCTAAGCCATTTTTTTAAAAAAAGAAATAACCAGTCTGGTAACAAAAAAAAAATTGGGATCTTAGGCGGAAGGTCCATCTTTTTTAAATCCTTAGCAAACCGTATATATATATAAATTCATACGTCGTTTCCATCACAATCATAGACTATGTCGATAAGCCAAGACTCCCAAAAAATAACAATTAAGAGTCATGATGCGTACCGCGGAAACTTTAGAAGAAGAAGAAGTGGAAAGACTTTCAAAGAGACTACAAGAATTAACACGGGATTGGTTTAAAGTCCCGGCTGCTAAGGAGCTAATAAATTTAAACGAACCTCTGTACTTTAATCCATTACCAGAAAGAAGTAGACTTGTTCCTTTTTCAAATAGAAAACAGGACCCTATAAGCAACCCATACGTGAACTCCTGAAAAGAGTAGGGATTAATTATTTTCCCTTTCCTTTGTAAGAAGTTTTAAAAAATTTCTCTGAGAGAAAAATTTGAATAAGAACTTGAAAAAAAATTTGAAAGGATTCGGATTTTAGATTACGTTCAAAGGGGCTTTGTCCCCGAAGGACTTTCTTTTTACAATTATTTATGGCAAGGTTTTTTTTTATAATAGTTTTTGTTTTGCATTGGATTTGTGTAATTGTTTTTTGACTACCGTGTTTCAAGTTTTATTGACGTTTTTCTACTATTCTATTCTTCCATACAACAGAAAATGATAAGTATACGTACTGATGTATACACCCGTTCTCATGCTTTGATTGGAAAAGATTCCATCGATCGTCGTATATTTTCTGGTAGTGAAGTTTTTGGGATTCGTTCGCAACTCAAGATTCATGGCTTGAAGTTGTTTGGCAAAATGCCTTTCTTCCGAAGAGTCTAAATCAATATTAAAATCTCCGGCCAGGACCGTTTTACATTCTTTATCGTATTCTAAAGTCCGAAATATGGCATCAAGTATATGATCCGTATTAAAGTTCGGTTTTGCGTGCAGAACAGCAAATCGAACTTTATCTTGCAGGTAGAGCAGCAGAATTTGGACATCGTTATAATTTGTTATCATATATTTCACGTTTTTATAAATCCGTTTGCTGTTCATATAAATCATAACTCCCGAAGGCTTTCTTTGTTGTTGAGAACTGTCTAATCTTGCTATCAAGGTAAAGTGCGGTATTTGAAAATCATCGGAAGTTAAAGTCCAAATTTCCGCCAAGAGAATTAAATCGCTTTGCGTGGATGCTGGATCAGCAATCATGTCTTCGTAGTGAGCTGGAAGCGATTGGATGTTATAATACACGAATTGGATCCCTCGATAATCATTATCGTGCAGGAACCTGAATATTATAACAATTGAATTTTCCTTCAATCGAGTCAGTTTTTTAATGACCGGATCATCTTCTGAAGGCGGCTTGGGTGGTATGAATTTTTTTCATGATCTATAATCGTTCCGCTTTCGTCGCTCTGGAAAAGGCTACATATTGCCTTGCTCTCTTGACCGACTTTTCACCTAAATGAACAGCACATTCTTTATAGGTAGCTCCTTGAGATCTATGAATGGTGATCGATTCCGCTACTTGTACAGGAAGTTGATATCTGCATACTGACATGTCGTTATTCTTGTTCGATATTTGTATTAATTTTCGTATCATTTCTGTCGGTGTACAGAGAAGATTGATTTGGTTTCTGACAGCATAAAATATGTGTGTTTTACGAGTCATCTTCCCTGTATCTTCGTCTTCAAATTCTAACCAAATCCTTTTAACGCCAAGGCTTTCAGAATTTTTAATCTTGGAGTATTTAATTTTTCTCAGAACACCCATCGCTCCATTCACCAGTCCTTCGGATGCGTTCAAGTTGTACACGAGCATATATTTTGCTGACAATTTTAGTTGAAGTCGGGAAGCTAAATTCGCAGTATCGCTTCGTTTCATGCTATGAACTTTATGCAACAGGTATTGCTTTGTCTATTCTGATACAGCTCCCGATACGCTATCAATCGCTTTGACCATGGTGCTTTCCGTATCCAATTTTAAAAGTTTTTCGGCGTTAAATTGGTCCACTTCCTTATTCGAATGGAACAGATGAATAGCCGACTGTGGAACGTCTTCCAGATCATTCGCGACACGAGTTTGCATCAAATTAATATCCTCTCGGTCATTGCTCCGTTTGCCATGTTGTTCAAGCACCGAGCAAAGGCCAAATCATCTTTCTGTCTCATAATTTCGTCTAGCTCGTAAAATTGGAATAGGTCCCCAAGAGCAGTTCTGCTGAGTTGACACATGTCGAAACGTTTGGGAGTCTAATAGACAGCCGTATCACCCACCGACGATAACTGCCTGAAATCTCCAAAAACTAAAACGTTTAGTCCTCCAAATGGTTTTTTACTTTCCATGATTTGTTTCATTCGTTGATCCATCATTTTAAATGTTTTATATCCCACCATAGATATTTGGTCAATAATGATGAGTTTTAAATCCTTATATAGTGCCCTGTATTCTTTCACAGTGCTGCCTGATAAATTGGGTATCGTTGAGAGAAGTTTCGTCGGTAAACCGAAATCGGCATGCAAAGTGAGTCCCGAAATGTTGTAAGTCTTTTCTCGTTGGCGCAACTTTTAAGATTTTTAGAGACGAGGGGTCTGAACCTCTTTTGCCGTCGTAAATTAGTCCCGAATTTTCTGTGAACATATTGATTAAATAGGATTTGCCACAGCCTGCAGGACCTGTTATAAAAATGTGAAATGAATCGGTTTTGAAAAGTGTTAAATACACTATGTGCTTCAAAATATCGTGTTGACGAATGTTTGCTTTTCGGATGCGTTGATTAAGTTGGTCATCCGATATTCTATTTTGAATTCTAAACACGCCAAACTCTCTACAAACATACTCTTCCATGTCCAGATCGATATCTGCTTTAAAATCGTCTTCTTCAAATTCTAAATTGGTTTCTAGGTCCTGCAATACGTTGCCATTCTCATTGAGAGCATCCTCATCTTCTTCCCTATCAACTGAAAGTCGTGGTTAATACGCGTAAATTTTCATCTCTTGTCTTGGATCATAGAGAGCTTCTCGTCTTAAACCGTTTTAAAATCCTGACTCAATATTTCCTTATGTTCATCTCTCCAATTTGTATGCAGCATGATTTGTTCTCGGTGTAATTCTGTTCATCAACCGATTGTTTCTAACCGACCGATCTCACAATTCTTCTACTCTTTCTTTCTTAAACATAGATAGAACGATCCAAAAATAACATATCTTCCTGACCCGTCTTTGCGAAACTGAATTCCGTAGCGAATTCTGCCAGACATAAATTTTCCAAAATAGTCGGTCGTTTCCCATATTTATCCAAAATAGACAATTTAAACACTTCTACAGAATCTTTTAGTAAGTCTTTTAACACTTCATTACTTTTTAAAATTCGAGCTCTATCTCCGAGACGAAACGCAGGAACGAATATATCGTCTTCTGAAAGTAGGCTCATGGGTAATTCTAACAGGCTCCAAGCAGCTTCTTGAGCACTGACTTCCGAAGCATTTATGAATTTATTTGCCACCTGTTTCAAATTTTCTTGCAGAGTATGATTGCCTTTTCGAAGTTCTTCGATACATTGTCTTAACAGTTTAAACATGCGTCTTTGAGATTTGTTGATACATGTAATCAGATTTAAATGTTAAACGTCTCTTCAATTTACGTGAACGGCATAGCCATCATCTAAATTTCTCGGCAGCTTATTAACAGTCGCTTCTAAATCGATAGGAAAATTCACGATATTTCCGACAATACCTAACTGTCGGTCTCTACCAAGCTGGTTAATTTGCATGAATGGTAATCTGCATGAAACTAATCGTTCTTCTAATGGATTAAGATCTTTTAAGCGGTCAGGAATTTCGGGAAAAGTAAAGCCGTTACATACAGCCAGTTTAGGAATGTCGAGGGATAAGATTCTTTGATAACAGGTCACAAAAAATTCACCCGTCTCACCTTTATCGGTATAGAAAACCGATTTCATATAATCTTTTTCGGCTCTTTTGGGAAGAAGGAATGTTTTTGTTAGAGATCTTATCGATTCTTTAAGCCACAAACGATCACAAAAATAGCAAGCTTACGTAGGTCCTCCGGATATGGCTTTAAAGAATTTTTTAGATAATTTCTCGAATTGAGGAGTTAAGACAGCGGAATTCAAATCGAAATCTCTTTTGAAACGTTTCATGTCTATCTCGTAACGTTGACCCGACTTACGCTTTCTATATTCTCTCATAAATGCAGCCCCTTTAGATCTATATTCTTCGCTAGAACGATATCGTTTCTTAAAATCGCGTGACTTTACCAATCGTTTTTCATTCCATATCATCGTTTCATTTTCTCTGAATATAATTTAGTAGTCTTCATTTTTTGATTCACCTGATTGAAGTATTTTACGTTTTATGTATTCTTTCTGAGATGCTGCCTCTTTAGACGGATATTCTTCATTGCTCCAATTACGTCTATTATTTTCCCGTAACTTCGCCAATCGTTTTTCACGAGATTGAAGCTTTTCCTCTTCGGTTAACTTACGTCAGGCGATCTCTTTATTTTGAAAAGTCATTCACCCGTTTTTTGAGTTTCAACGCGATCTCGCCAAACGAAAACAATAGTCCTTCGGGGACAAAAAACCTTTTTTGTTAATTTTAATATGTCTTCTGACATCATTAAAATTAACTTTATGACCTTGTCATAGGTCCTTGACCTAAACATGTTTACAAACATGATAAAATATGTTTGTAAACATGTTGTTGTCGACCAACATGTTCAAGGTCATGGAGTTAATTTCATGATGTCTTAGACATCATAAAATTAACAAAAAGGTTTTTTTTAATTCTGATTCAAATATTTTCTCTCAGAAAAATTTTCTAGCCGACTCGATTGACGAGAAAATTTTTTTTCTAAAATGGACTTTCCTTTATCAATTTAAACATTCCAAGCTTCAGTTCAGATCAGTGCGGGCTGTTAAAAATGCAACGAGTTATTTCCCATCTCTAAAAAAGCTATATAAACACTCCAAGTTTTGCTTCTCATCACACTGTTCGTCCCACCCTCTCTCGTCTTCATGAAAGGTACGTATGGTCCAAATGACAAGATTTCCCACCCCCATATCGAAGATTGGATCCAAGAAGCTATCGAAAAAAATTGGGTTGAGTAAAGGAAAAATCGCATTGGATAAGACAGTCTGCTTTTCCAATGTATTGTTTCCTTCACCCAACCCAGGTTTTTCGTCTCCATGACAAACGGGATAAAAGAGAAACGAAACAGGAGGAGGTTCCGTTGAGTCCAAAGCACAACCCTTTATATAGACCGTGTGATGCCACCTTATTATCATTATTATTTTTAGCTATCCAAGATTGGCTTCACTCAAAAACAAAAAAAAAACGGTCTGGAAGGAAAAGAGTGCATTCGGAAAAAAGATTTATCCTTTTTTTCCCGATGCTAAAATATTTATACTTTTTTCCCGATACACTCGTTTCCCTACAGACCGATTTTTTTCTTTCCACCTCCTAGGTCCACCCCGAATCTCTGAAAATGTGATACATAGACAGTTACGCCATATCTTTGATAAAGATATTTTTGTCGGACTGCTCAGAGCTGACTTTCAGTAGAGTCAGTCCATCTATATCTTGGCCGACCTCTTCCATCGGAGAATGCAAACATTGGAGGACAATATGATAAGCCCTCGTTGCCAGTTTTTGTATGGCATATAAGGCTTGGGGTAGATCGAACCATATACTTCGATCGTCTGGATCGTCTGGCGAAAGATCCTTCCACATCAGGAGTTGGTGATGACAGGATTTGAGGAGGTCGATCATTTCCTTGTATAAACATTGACCATAGTTCCTCGTCAAGATGGCCAGAGACAGAGCATTGAAGTAAATGCGGTCATTAGAAATGCGGCTTTAAATCCATGACCATCCCAAAAGGTTATATAGTAACGCATGCTTAGGAGAAAAGATCTCGAATAAGAGAAAATAAACACGTCCTGTTATAGCTCCCATTTTGGAAGTCAAGTGATAACCTTCTAACGACCCCACATAAGTTATTTTGACAAGATTAGCTTACCAAGGTAAACTTTACGAGAGCATTATAAACAGGTCATGTGATAACCTTTTCACGACCCTCACATAAGTTATTTTGACAAAATTAGCTTCCCAAGGTGACCTTTACGAGATCATTGTAAAAAAGTCACATGAGTTATTTTGACAGGATTAGCTTTCCAATGTGACATTTACGAGATCATTGTGCAGGAGTTGCTTTGAAAAAGGTCCAACAAGATTAGCTTTCCAAGATGACCTTTACCAAGTCTAACCAAGGCCTTTTGTTTTTTTTAAATAGGAGGGTGAATAGAAACTGTTCTTTCATTTCTCAAGGCTTTTCCTTTCTCACGACCCATTTCGTAAACATATTTTATGAATACGTAGACGTGTTATCAAAGTCATCACGATCCTTTTTAAAGGTTGAAATAACCTTCAGATTTTGATACGGTAGCGATAAATGTAGTTGTCGCGCAAGTATAAAAGAGCGTGCCATTCGCGAGCTTTCTTCAGGAGACAAGAAGACTTGGTTGACAAGTCATTCCCATTTTTATTGAGAGCTTAAAAAATAGATTCTATTTTATAAGTAAAGCGTTCCTTAAAGATCTAAACGTTAAATCCTGTCTCTTAGGCCTTTCCTCTCTCTCTTAAAATAAAACCCTTTTTTTTGTTTCTTTCTAGATCTTCCTTTCCTATTTGCAGGGGAAAATGTTCAAAGGAGTCTACTGCTGATAAGTTCATCGTGCTTGATTTAGAAGGTTTCCAGTCCTACAACCGCAAGAAGGACGAATATACTTACATTCTGAAGGAATTTCAGTATGCGACGAGAGATCTTTTGACGGTAGGAACTTTGACGTTCCGACCTCCTCAACCTTTAAATCAACTCAGCTCTAAAAACCAAAAGACCAACGCCTGGCTGACCTGAAACCGACACGGCCTTAGTTGAAATGAGGGACACATTCCCTAGGATCATCTAGTTCCCATGCTCAAATCTTTAACCTACAACTTTTCGATTTACGTCGTGGGATGTGAGAAAGATACATTTTTTGCCAGAATGTTTGAAGATAAGCCCGTGACGGAGATTTATGTGCCAGGCGGAATCATTTGGAGGTATCGCGGAAAGTGCGCTAAGCACCAGCAGCTGAGAAAATTCTTCCATTGTGCTGAAAACAAAGTGCGCTGCTATCCGTGGCACATTATGGAAGAAGATTTCCATATCCAAAAGATCCATCCAGACGGGTATAGCGATGAGGAGGAGGACAAGGAAGAGACACAAGCTTTTGATCGAGCCTACGATCAATTAGCAGCTGATCCTTCCCTGGAACATTTTGACGTATTCATCGCGTCACGGGACAATCTATCGTGTTCCCAATCCATAGAAAATCCAGATAAACCCTTTATCCGTAATTCTTCCAGTTCTTCTTCTTCCAGTAGTCCTTCAAAAGCGGATGATTGTTGGGGTGAAATACCTGCAAATGCGCCCAATTATAATCCAAAAGGATGTTGGACTGACCTGAAGGTATCTTCTGTTGATCCCACTGAGAACATGACAGAATATTGGGATGACGAACTGCCCACCGAACCCCCAAAGATGTCTTCTAATGCCTCCAGCGATTATATGACAGAGAGTTGGGATGACGAACTATTCACAGAACCCCCAAAGGTACATTCTCATTGTTCCAGTGATCATAAGACATGATGTTGGAATAACGAACTGCCCACCAAGACAGAATCTTGGGATGATCGTTCTCAAAATATTGGAATGTCCATTAATTACATAATCCATGCAGTGTAAAAACTTTTTTTAATAATTCTACGAATGTATTCAATAATATTTAATAAAAGAAATATAAATTGTAAAAATAAATTAAAAATAAATTCTTTTTATTATACAATATATACGTAGCATAATCTTTTAATTCACACCATAAAAATAGATTTCAAGACCCTAAAAAGTAGAAGAAAAATCTTATTCTTGGGATTAGAATACATTTAAAAAAATTCTCATAAATAAAACTCACCTTAAAACATGAAAGAATGAAACAGAATCACCTTCAACAAAGAATGAGTCAGAATGGTATCAGGACTCGTATTCCTTTTCATTTGTTTGGCGAACTTGATGTGTCCTCACTGGACAGTGAGTTGACCGCAAACTATGTCCTATGGACTAGCAAAGACAAGATGAGAAGGGTTAAATTTACCCTTTATTTTTTTACGTATTCACAGACGCTCCCGCATTCCGGGGTACAAAGACCAACCACTTGTGGTCTGAACGTAAAAATATAAGACTACTAAAATTTAAATAGGAGCTAACTTTTAATATTTTACACAGATGATTAACACTAAGACTGGCCTTTTAAATTACTACGTCTGTAGTACGCAAACTGCGGAAAACTACAATACGTCTTTAGCTTTCAAGAGGATTAAAACCTCTGGCCTTAAAGGCGGAGAGTAAATGATGGCAAGCTCGCGTGAAGACTCCTGGCAAGATAGCTCACTTTCTCTCCTTCAGCTACGCTCTTGGCAAAAAAGCCACAACTTAATTACTTAAGCTTTAGCAGTTATAATTTGCATAAACATATTCACTCGTTAGTTCTGGCCGGAAGTGGAAAATAAAAGATGATAGTAAAGTTTTAAAATAAAATAAGCATTAGTCAAACTTAAGATCCTTACAATGGTAGAATTTACATTCCTTCACGTGCGCTACCAAATTTAAATATTTTGGCATTGACAATTAGGGGAATGAAGGTTTATAGGAAAGAAAGCATAAACGTAAACTTAACTGGTTAGGGAAAATAAATATATATCCCTACAACTCTATGCTTACAAAAAAGTAGTAAATTAGAAATTAATTAAATATTGCACATAACTTACGCGAATTTAATGTGCATCTGCATTTCGGGCATGAAAGCAGGCAATTTTTAGACTTAATTTAAATAAAATTTCTGAAATTATAGAAGCGTGACAGAATGTTTGCGCTTTTATTTCAGTTACAGAGAACAAGATAAACTTATTTTCCCTCTTCTTTCTGTTTGAAGTAGGTTTTTATAATAAATGGAAATAAACACAATGCTGCTTTTAATTAACATTGCTTGCATGGTTGAATGACAGTATAGGAACAGCAGAGGATTGTAACGAAAAATAAGTTTCCTGTGAAATAAATTCAGCATAATAAATACGTTATGAATATTATGAAATCATGTGACCTGATCACATAAATAAATGTCTATTAAAAATTAAGGTTTTGATCTTGGTACAGTGCAGGGTGAGAACTGTTATGCACAAGGATTTTAAATTTGAATTTGCAGAACTATTCCAGGGTTACATGCCGCAATTAAATTTTAATTTAGCATTAAAATTTTCGAATTAAATCTTGATCATTAAGTGTTAGATTTGCTTTAAGGTAACGTAAAATTTTAAGTGCAAGAAGTATATTTTTATTTTGTATGTAACTGAATTCTGATATTTAGACATACTTCTTGAAATATATTATTCAGGATCCTATGCTGCTAGAAAAATCGACTATGCTGCTAGAAAACTCCTATGCTGCCAACTTGCGTACAAACCTGATGGGAATCATTCACCGTCATTCCCACTATTCATTTAAAACAAGCAACATCTATTCTTACTATTACTCGAATTTGGTATTAAAGTTGCTGAAAATTTGGTACTTTCCACGAAGTGAATTGGAGGCCGTCTCTCTCTCTCGTTCCCCCAAAAAAGGTGGATATTGGCAACAAATTCAACATGTAATCAAAATCATGAAATGAAACTTTATTTTTCTGACAGAGTTAGATGGCACTGAAATGTTTCTACTTGCTGTAGCAAGAAGGGTATTCGTAAAGACGCGTGATTCGAAGTGTCCTGATTAAGATTTCTAACATCTTTAAGATTTATTTACGCTTGGAGTGAAGAAATGACATCAGCCAAATGGTGTGAAAAACAACTGGAGATGAAGGGCTTGTAGATTGATACAACTACTAGCGAGAAGTTTGTGTAGAAATACTAGTGAAACGGGAGCAAAAACAAAATCGTTGGGTCTGAAATGATTGTTGAAATCGACGAAAGCTTGTTTACGAAACGAAAGAGTAATACGGATCAAATTCTTCCCGAACATTAGATATTTGATGGTATTTGCCACTAAACCGATGAATCCTTCCGAGTTAAGGTTCAAAACCGTTCTCTACCAGTACTTTCACACGCGATAAAAAAACATATCGAAGAAGGATCTATTGTTTATTCCGATTCCTGGAAGGGTTACTGCACCACTAAAATCGAAGAAGTTGGCCTACAACATTTCAGAGTCAAGCACAGGTACAATTTTGTCGACCACGACACTAGTGTAAATACGCAAAAAATCGAACGACTTTGGGGCAGTACCCAATCGACAAATAAAAACGATGGGGGCACTTCCCGTCAGTACCTGAAGTAAGACCTCGCCGAATTTATGTGGAGAAGGGGAATAAAGGATCCATTTGAGGAAATTCGCGAAGATGTTTGTACATTTTGGATAACTCGAATAATCTAAAAAATATAAAAATGTCTTCTTTGTATATTCATGAAAACAAATACTTTTTTGTATACTGATGAACGTTTTCGGCTTTGTTTGCGGTAATTGCCATTTTGTTTTGTTCAACTGTGCCTAAATCGTCCCCAAAAGGGTTGGCGGGATTTGCGCCCGGCTAACCGGAAAGTGCACGATTTTATGAGACCAAGTTGCCCGGTGGCACAGTATTTAAGTTACACATGGGTCAGCCTATACTCCAAGATGGGGCAATACCTTCAAATTTCCCAAATGTGCAACCGTATTTCTTTAAAACATCAAGTAAAAGAAAAACGCATGTTACAAGAAATGCGACTGCAAATAAAAAGAAGAAATTTCCTTTGGTTACAAATAATGCTGCAACTTCTAAAGACACAAAGGATTTTAAATTTCCTCTTTTGACTAAAAATCTACAGGAGATTTCCAAATCAAAAGTGGATTGCGAATTCTGTATTTGAATTCACCGTATGTGCTCAATGGACATGTGAGAAAAGACTTATAATTGATAAAACTATGACTATAAAGGTTTGTTTTGTTTTGGCATTTTTATAATTTCCGTATTGTGCGTCACACTCATTGCTTTTTTTGGCAAGTGTAATTTATTCTTCACTTATTTTTTGTTATTTTTTCTGATTTATAAGTTATCTTTTGAGTTTTTTAACTATGGAAAATAGATAGTCTTTTTTAATTAAGTCTTTTTTAATTTTTTTTAATTAAATTAATTTAATTTTTAATGAGAGACAAGGATACTTGTCTGCAGTGGTGAGTATCAAAAGGATAATTTTTCAATCAAAAACATGTTCCCAGGGGCATAACATGAAATAATGTCTGAATAGAAACGGATTAGTGATCTTTCTTTGTCCCTGGATTCATGCATTAGGAAAAAAAAGTAATAAGTGTATCGTTAAAATCCCTATCACATCAGGCGCGGGTACGCGGTATATAGCGCCGAAAGGGACATTTCACAGAGCCCTCATTTCTACGAAACCTACGTAGCTAGGTTACCATCTTCACTTCCTAAACGGATTTGAACGCCAAACAGAAATCAGTTATCGCTAAGATTGGGGAAAAAGCCGTTCGTTCTCTAATACCGTGCTGTATACGGTGCACTTCACTCTTTCTGACATTTTAAACTTTTTTTATTATTATTATGGAAGATAATAGTAAGGTGGTGGCCACTAAATTAACCACTTTGATCTCAACACTGGCGATTCTGAAAGCTAAAGAGAAGAAATGTGCAAAGAGAAGTGTTTGTTCAAGAAAATGGCTGTTAAGAAGAAATCAGCTAGGATACTTTAAAAATTTGATAAGAGTTAGCACTAGAGGTAGGAATATTTTATTTATATATTTCAAGATTTTTTCTCCTTAACTTCTATTTCAATTTACTATTTGTTAAACGTTTTTAATAGATTTCAGTATTATAAACTTTATTTTATGTATTATAATTCAAAAATATTTGTGTCAAATATGCTTCAAGGTTATAATGAATTCTAATTTATGTTTTATCTATATAATTAAAATTTACTTTTAATTAAAATATTATTATTATTCAGCAGAATTAAATATGAATTTTTAAGGGGAGAAACATGTAATTCTGTGTATATATATGTTTTCTTTTGTTGTTGGTTAAAAATTTGATATGAACATATTTCATTTTCAGTTCGTGGTGTGTGTATGTATGTATGAAATATATGTATGTGTGTATGTGGCAATTAATTTAAGCATGATATTAGTATATAAATTTGTTTATAGTGGAAAATTAAGTTTATATATGATTAATTATCTCAAAGCTATATATTGATATACAAACACTTAATATTATAGATATGAAACGTTAATAGTTTTTATTCAATATTACGTTTGTATATATTGATATACAAACACTTAATATTATAGATATGAAACGTTAATAGTTTTTATTCAATATTATGTTTGTATATATTGATATACAAACACTTAATATTATAGATATGAAACGTTAATAATTTTTATTCAATATTACGTGTGTTTATGATTTAGAAATTTAAATTATGATATAGTAATCTACATAGTAATATTAAAAACAAGAAAAATTAAGTAATCTAATGATTTATATAAGCAACTCTTTTGAAATCTTATTTTATCGTCTAATAACGTTAGCATGTAATTTTAGGATTCAGAAGGATATGGGCAATGGATCCGCGGGGATGCCCATGAATTTGAGTTTTTGATCAATGGCATATCTTGCTAAATTGCCAAAAATAACACCCGATTCATAGAAGCAATTTCCCATACAGAAAGGTAAGCTATCACTCTTAGATTTTTGGTAATAGGTAAATAATTAATATACATATCTATAATATTAAGTGTTTGTATATATTGATATACAAACACTTAATATTATAGATATGAAACGTTAATAATTTTTATTCAATATTACGTGTGTTTATGATTTAGAAATTTAAATTATGATATAGTAATCTACATAGTAATATTAAAAACAAGAAAAATTAAGTAATCTAATGATTTATATAAGCAACTCTTTTGAAATCTTATTTTATCGTCTAATAACGTTAGCATGTAATTTTAGGATTCAGAAGGATATGGGCAATGGATCCGCGGGGATGCCCATGAATTTGAGTTTTTGATCAATGGCATATCTTGCTAAATTGCCAAAAATAACACCCGATTCATAGAAGCAATTTCCCATACAGAAAGGTAAGCTATCACTCTTAGATTTTTGGTAATAGGTAAATAATTAATATACATATCTATAATATTAAGTGTTTGTATATATTGATATACAAACACTTAATATTATAGATATGAAACGTTAATAATTTTTATTCAATATTACGTGTGTTTATGATTTAGAAATTTAAATTATGATATAGTAATCTACATAGTAATATTAAAAACAAGAAAAATTAAGTAATCTAATGATTTATATAAGCAACTCTTTTGAAATCTTATTTTATCGTCTAATAACGTTAGCATGTAATTTTAGGATTCAGAAGGATATGGGCAATGGATCCGCGGGGATGCCCATGAATTTGAGTTTTTGATCAATGGCATATCTTGCTAAATTGCCAAAAATAACACCCGATTCATAGAAGCAATTTCCCATACAGAAAGGTAAGCTATCACTCTTAGATTTTTGGTAATAGGTAAATAATTAATATACATATATTATTATAAAGAATTATCAGGTATTAATTAATTATACATGTAAATAATTTAAAAGTTCTTATAACAGAAGCACAAGTATCATTAAACTATTATTCCCTGAAAATATATTATGTTCATAATAAGACAATTTGCAGGATATATTTAATTGATGATTATATTTTTTCCCTTAGGAGGAACATTAAGCTACGTATCTTTGCAGTTCCTAAATGCACAAAACTCTATCTCGAGCGTAATTTTAGAAGTTTGAAAAGCTATTTCATCAGCCGTCTTTTTTAAAGGTTTCAGATACTGTGAAATAATGGTTTGAAATAGAAAGAAGCATCTACAAATTGGAAAATTTCCTCATGTGCATATGAGCAATGGATGGAAAACATGTTAAAATAAGTTCTGTATCCAAATCTTGATCATTGTATTACCATTATAAAGGGGATTTCAGTATTGTTCTGCTAGAACCTGTAGATGTAGATCTGAAATTCTTGCATGTTAACATAGGAACAAATGGGATCGTTAGTGATGGTGGTATTTCGACAAAGAGTATGCTAAAAGATGCTATTTATTGATAATACTTTAAATATCTCATAGGCAAATAAATCACCTTACAGTACTGTTAAAGTATCATATGTGATGGTTGCTAATAATACATTTCCTCTTTGTCCAGATATAATGAAACCTTATCCTGGGCAAAAATTAAGTCACAATGAAAGAATTTTTAATTACCATTTGTCAAGAGCCTGACGAGTGTCTGAAAATGTATTTGGTATTCTGGTTGTAATATTTCATTTATATACGACCAACATACTGTCTTCCCCTCAAAATGCCAAACATTTTGAAATGGCTAATTGTTGTTTGCAAAATTCTTTTAAGAAGCACATCATCAGCTGTTTATACTCCCAAGTACAGTATAGATGAAGTGGGTGTAGTACAAAAATGCTTGAAATTTGGTGCCTGGCATAAAGCGCAAAATGAACTTGCCTCACTTCCAACAGTATTTCACCGAGGAACTCAACAAGCCAAGTAATGCAAAATACATTTCATAATTATTTTAATACTGTTGGCTCAGTACCTTGGAAAAACGGCATGTGTTTAATGCATTAATTGATTGTAAATTTTGTAATTTTTTGTTCTAATTTGCATACAAAACTTATCTAATTGAAAAGTTTTTCAAACAACATCAGTGAATTTGAACATTTTACATCCCTCAAAATAAGAACATGAAATGCAATAATATTTACTCAGGGAAATCTTATTTTTCTATTCATGTTCATAATTATGTGCAAAATAAATCTACATGCATAGATTAGCACAGATCAGGAAGAACCAGAAGCCAATTTTATTTGAACAAAGAAGAAAACCATATTTTATATTTTGGAAGGGAAACATGGAAACATTTAGCTATGACGGGAACTTTGTATCAAAACACAGTTGCTTGATTTTCAGTTTCAACTGCTCTGCTTTCTGCAAGTCTGTAAATATTTAGAAGGGAGGAAGCTACATATTTCTTGAGCAGGACTTCGGTGTTGTTTTTTGCTTCCCGGAATTTTAAAAGTGTAACAAAAGCATTAGAAAGAAAATCCTGAATATCGCTGTCCTCCATTTTAGGTTTCCTTGAACACTTCGCAGGAGGAGGAGAAGAAGGACTTGTTATCTTCACGGACATTTCAGTAACCTGGCTAATGACAGAAGAGGGCTTCCTTACATATTCTTCCTTCTGAAAGAAATACTAAATCTTAGTGCCCATCGCTTTTTAAAATCTAGCAATACATTCAATAAATAAGCTATTAAAACAATTTAGGGTTGATCCTTATAACAGAATCTAGCTGTAATAACAAAATGCAGAGTTCTCGGTAAAGTGGGTTCTTTCAGTGTAATGCTTTATGTTCAAGGGCCTTAGAAGAATAAATAATTAATTATTAATAATAAAAATCTCTTCCCTGAATCTTTAGTGAGAAATATTAGGCCACGATTTTTTTTCTTGCAAGCATGTGTACAAATATGTTGAGATTCGTACACATGCTACACATGAAGGTATACTGTAATATAAAGTTTACTTATTGTCTTTTCACTTATTAATACATGATACAGCAACAAGTAAATTATCTCAAACAGAATAACATATACTGTGTCTTAACATTGCATACAGTGCAAAAACATGATCATTGTAGTCAGAGATCTGCCACTGTAGTTATGACATGCAACAATAGTCCTAAATATTAATGAAAATGCAGTAACTCTACCCTTAAAACTTGTAAGGTTTTAGTTAAACTAACAAAGTTTTATTTTAATTTGACTCTTTCTATCTGTTCTCATTTCAACTTCCCGTTAGAATAAGCGCGCGTTTCAGCTTTATGCTAATTTGAAGTGGAGCCAAGTAGTATTTAAACGAAAGGTAGAAACCTTTCAGTGTGAGAGAGCTTTTAGTCTCAGACCACGGTTACTCTATTCAACGTTCGCCTGACTAGCTAGTATTTAAATTCCAAGCCGTAGCGCTGTTAAGTGATTACTTATTGAAGTAACTTTAAGTGCGTCAGTATTAGTCAAATCTTGCTACGCACCATTTAGTTTAGAGGCCAACCTCGCGTTATAGCTCTGTGAGCAATGACTATTTAATTTCTAATTAGTTTTACTTTAAATTAATTTGATTGTTCAGTTTAGACCCAAGTGGCGGTCGTTATTTTCTGTATCCCTCCCGAGTTGGGAAGTGGCTGTAAATAATTGTGGTTTAATAAAAGAGGATTTTAAATTCCTTTAAAGTGCAGTTCTTCTACCACTTAATCACAATATTCTACCACAGAACATAGCTGCATTCAGCTCCCTGTTCAAGATCAGGACTCAAGTACTTTCACGAAGATGTTTGCCAAGAATATGCACCGAACACTCAGTCCTGACAAACTATACATTATATTCACAGCATATGCGAATATTTAAGTTATCAAATTTGTTTCAATTAGATCACTTACATAAAATCGTATCTGTAAATACAGTGTTATATTATAAATCAGTGATAAGATATTCAGTGCTAACCTCATTTACCTCATCATGTATGAAACTCGAGGAGAAGGAAATATCCAAATTGGAGAAGCTTTCTCCTGACATCGTAGCATTATCTAAGGACAGGTGCTAGAAATGATCCCAATTTGGAACAAATCCCTGTCCTACACTGCCACTTCTAAAAAGTGAGCATTTTTTTCTTTCTTTTCTGCATTGGATTCTCAGATTCTTGGATTTTCTGATCATCAAGTCTATAAATGTAAGATACAATATATATATATATATATATATATGTGTAGAATCACATTTTTTATTTAATACAAAATTATCCCAAGTTATTTCGGCGCAATATGGTGCTGAAAATTAATGAGTATAGACAAAAAGTAAGAAATTTGGAATCAATTTCACAAAGACCCAAAAGAAGTGAAATTCAGAACCAGCAAATTTCAAAATTCCCTAAATATGTAAAATTAGCCAAAATGAGAAGATTTAAAGAGATGTGCAATACTGAAACCTCACATTTACAAAAACCACAAAAAATAAATACAAATGCAAGGAAATGAAGAAGAATGCAATCAAATTTGATATAACATTACTAAGAGGTCGTACATCAGAGTCAATTGAACCTCCTTCCCCATTGAAAACCAAGGTGTTTCTATCTAAAATTAGCTGATGAGCCATTCCAAATTATTTAATTATAACAGTTCACTCGAAAATTCTAAATTCCTCCCTGACGCAATGTAAGTAATCCAAACTCAAATCAAACAAAAGAACTGCATTCAAAATTTAAATTAATTAGAAATATAAAAATATTAATAAATTAACCGAGAACATGAATTTAAAACCTGCTCAGAGGACGAAGAACAATCCGTTAGAGAAAAATGCTAAACACATCCAAATTAAAAAATTCCAAAGCTGAATAAAGTAAACAATTAAGTACAGTTGAATCCCGTTAATTAGACCACCGGATAATCGCGCCAGCCGCTTTTTCGTATCGAATCCTAAAGAACCGGAACTAATCCTATGTACAAAAGCCTAATATTATTCGCTTATTTGGATAAAAATTGCGTTTAATCAGACCAAGAAACTTGAGAGAGAATAAGAAACAGAAGCCACAAGTCGGCCGCGTATAGGTGGTCCACAAAATATGGGAGGGTCTGTAGCTGCGCTCCCCAGGAGAATGCTTTATCAAAAGTCAGGAATCCCTTAAAGTGCATGACAGGAGCAAAACCAGTGGGAGGTGAACACGCCCTCCATTTTCTTTGACTTTTCTTAAAACAGAGCCACCAGTAGCCGCAAGCGAGGTTACTAGTCCCACTGCGTCCCCGATTTTCCTGGAAATGAACATGAGTGTGCTGCTCCACCTGAAAGGAATTCCCGTCTGTCAATCATGATTATTAGTAACACGACAAAGCATTCCTTTTATCACCCTTTTGGGATGATTTTAGTGCCAAAGCTTTGAATGGCGAGCACTTAACTCCCTCTTGACCTCAGCATCTTGACCCCCGAAACACCAAGGTTTCTTCAGACCACTTTAGTCAGTTAACTGTGCGGCGTGTCTTGTCTCCCCTGCAGAAATGCCACGACGGGACTTGACGTTAGCTAAAAATATTGGTTTCCTGGATAAGATCAAGCAACAACCACGAAACACTAGTCAGCGTCGGTTGGTGGAAATTATCGGATTGGCAAAGACTACAATTTCACGCTTGATAAAACAAGAGAATGAGCTGCGAGAAGAATGAGCATAAAGTGAAGAACAAGGAGGAACTTCTTAAAAACGGAAGAGTGAAGGCAAGGACCCAGACGTCGATGAGGCCCTTAATGAATGGTTTGCCATTGTTACTAGACGAGGTGCAAGTAAGCGGCCCAGTGTTAAAATGCAAAGCAGAACTCGCTAAAAAGCTGGGTCTTTAAAGCTACGGACGGTTGGTTGTCTTAGAGGAAATCTAGACATGACATAAAATTCAAGAAAGCACATGGTGAGAAAGAAAGTGCTGATAGTGTAGGTGCTGAAGAATGGAAATCAACAAAACTGCCTGAGCTTCTTGAAAATTTTTCAGCAGATTGTATCTACAATGCTGATGAAACTGAGCTGTGTTATCGTGCTACATCGGACTGCTCGTTAAGTTACAAACATGCAGCCCTCTCTGGCTCCAAACAAGCGATGGATAGCGTAACTGTCTTGTACTGCTCAAACATGTCAGGAACGGACAAGAGGAAGCTGTTGGTTATATGGAAAAGCACTAAGCCTAGCTTCTTTAAAGGACTTAGGATGGACAGTTTGCAGTTTTGTATCGGGCGAACAGAAATGCATGGATGAACTCTGAACGTTTTAAAGAATGGCTGAAGGATTGGGACAAAGAGCTACAACGCCAGTCAAGAAAAGTACTGCTTCTTCTTTACAATTGTGCAGCATATCCTCATTTAGATTGCTTGAAGAACATCCAACTGGAATTTCTACCTCCCACGACCACAGCTTTGGTCCAGCCAATGGACGTGGGCATCATAAAAAATTTGAAGACCCTTTATCGTGCAAGGTTGGTTAATTACATCCTTGAAGCAATTGAAGAATGTTTGCTGACCTCATCTTCAAAAGCCAGCGAAGTCAGTGCAAAGGCCAACATCTTACAAGCAGTTACATTTGTGGCCGACAGTTGGCGAAAAGTGAGCAGTGAGTCAAAGTGAAAAGAATGACTGACGTGTGGAACTTCAACAGGTACCAAATTGAGAAGAATTTTTATCCATCGACAACGAGCTTCAATGCTACGATGAAAATGAAGATTACGACGCTGTAATCGTTGCTCGAGTTGCTGCAAAACACACGACAGCATCGGTAGACCAAGAAAGTGGTGGCCGCTAATAAGTTGGTGCGAGTGACAATACAGGACGCGAGGAAATGCACTGAAACTTCGCGTCGGTATTTCATGCAGAAGGGAAATGAAGGCAGTCTCGTTGCTGTGCAATCCCTCAAGAGAACGCGTCAGAAATGTTGACTGGAACTTAGTAAGAACTTATTTTATTGTGCTTCGCATGCTGAGTATCTTGGAGATCGTTTCTTAGAATTTGTTTCTAAATTAATTTTCTCAATGAAAAATGTTCGACTGTAGTTCTTGTTTGTATATGTATGTTCGCCATACGTGTGTACCTAACAATAAAGGGGATAATTACATTTTAGTACATCATTTACATGTACATTTACTGTTTGCTACATATTGCACGTTCCGTCTTACAACATAGAACATGTTCGTATAATCGGACCAGCCGATTATTAGAACCAAAACGATCGCTTCCCGATGTGCTCCGATTAACCGAAATCGACTGTATATTTTTTCACAGAATGCAAGAAAAAAATAAAAAAAATGTTGAAATACAAAATCACTAGAAATTAACAGACTGTGTGTCCGACAAATCAGTGAGTAAGTGACGGAGGACCTGGGCACCATCTTTCTACTAAATTGGTTAATTGGTATAGCACCACTTCCAGCCTTATCTAAAGCAACCTTGGATGTTAATGATGGGGGCCGCACAGACATCCCGCACCCAGAGCCTGGCGCGTAACCCTGCCAGCCCACCACCCGAAGCAGCCACTAGGAGTTTCTGTAAACATACATAAGTATGATACGTGGCCATACAGGGGCCTCAGTCGTACATACTTGAATTTACAATAATTACTTGAGGTTGTTACAAAAAGAATTCAAGACATTTACATCTTGTTAAACAATAATATAAACTTGAATGAAGTTGAATGGTTGAAAGTTAACAATAATATTTCATACATTACCAATACGTAGTGGATAGTTATAAATGACAAATACATAACTAATATATATTAGATATCTTAGGTTTACATCATTAACCCAGTGTTTACTTTGGATTCGATATTTACCTAGGAATTGAGCAGTCGATATAAAATTATTTCAAGACTTTGCATCTTATTGTGTGGAATCCTTACTCAATACATTACTATAGCACATAATATGAGTATGCATAAGTAGAACATTCTCATTACTTTTAGGACATTATTAAACTAATACATAAATTTAATGAGCAATTTTACTTAACTAAAATGTGGAAGATGCTTAAAATTGACAGCATTACCCCATGACTACCAATAACCACTGACTACAAATATGTATTTGGACACCTGTGACAGAAAAGAAAAGCTAACTTTATTCAAAATCAATAGTTGGTAGAGCCTCCATGAGAGGTAATTACAGCGTAGACCCTCCGGGGCATACTTTCCACAAGTCTTTGTATGACAGCTAGTGGTGTTTTTTTCCACTCGGCTTGGAGAAGACATAGAAGTTCCTTCACCGATTTTGCACGGGTAGTGCACCCCTGAATTCGGCGATGAAACTCGTCCCAGAGGTTCTCGATAGGGTTCAGGTCTGGACTCTGGGCAGGCCAGTCCATTCGATGAACTCCATTAGCATCATACCAAGCCTTGGTTAACGTCGAAACATGACAACTGGCATTGTCGTCCTGAAAGTAATAGGGGTCCAACCCGTAAAACTGCCACAACGTAGGAAGCACATTGTCATCCAAAATAGTGCAGTAGGCATCGGAGTTGAGCTTACCATGAATGGGGACCAAGGGTCCCAGCCCATACCAGGAGAAATACCCCCAAACCATAATTCCACCTCCGCCGAACTTGACTGTTGACACAATGCATTCTGGCAGGAGACGTTCTCCAGGTAGATGCCAGACCCAGACCCTGCCATCCGAACGGCAAAGGGTGAACCTTGATTCTTCACTCCAAAGAACCCCTTTCCACTGATCTACGGTCCAATTTCGATGTGCTTTGCACCACATTAACCTAGCAGCGCGGTTGGACTTTGTGATCAAAGGCTTATGAGCAGCAGCACGACAATGAAAACCAAGCAGGTATGCTTCCTTACGGATGGTATTCATTGAAACAATACTCCCGGATACCTGTTGAAACTCTTCGCGGATGAGGGCCATCGGTTGGTTGCGGTTCTTCCGAATTTCTCTGGACAGCACTCGTCGGTCTCTATCTCCCTGTTTCGTTGGTCTGCCGACTCGGGGCACATTCCGACAATCACCACTCACCTTCCACTTCTTAATCACATAGGCCACTGTCGATTTTGGGTACTTCAGATCGATAGATATGTCCCTTAAGGACCGGCCACATTTGTGATACCCGATAATTATAACTTTCTCGAAATCTGAGAAGCTCCGAACTGCGAGGCATCTTGCATGCGACTAAAGCCGATGCTGTTTCCTACACGATATATACCGGCGGAGTCCTGACGTACCTTAGGACCGCAGATATGCTCATTTGCATAGGTGTCCAAATACTTATTGGTAGTCAGTGTATCTCTGTATTAAACATGATTGGTACTTGCCTATGCGTGATATTATTAACATTTTGCTGAGGATAATAGAATATGCATTATAGACCATTAAGGTACACGTTAGAGAACGTTATTTATGATGTATATTATAGAACATTTGGTATACATTAACATATAGGAACGTATTATATAGGGTACACATTATTATTTAAGTTTTCCATTGTCGGTGAGAAATTGGAGTGTCAGTTTTCGGGAAGGCTGGGAGTGTTTCAGTGATGACCCGAGACATGGCCAGGAAAGCACGGTAATCACACCCGATCTCATTCACAAGGTAAACGACCTGGTTCGCTGTTGAATTGACATGCGGGAAGCTCGGATGCTAGGATGGGATATATTGTGAAGGCTGCTGAAAATACTATGTAGAAATTTCAGTGGAATGAATGTCCGCACCATTTTCTCTTCCACATCGCAGTACAGTGAAAGATTTGTTCCAGTTGCATAGGTAATAAACTGAGTCCATGCGAAGCTCTGTTAGACAAAAGATTTTGCAATTCTGAATCTTTTTCTGACCCTATGTCAATGGCGGAGAAATCCGTTGTTGAAGGCAACTGAACGGCTTCAGTTCTGGACAGAGCATCAGCAACCGTACATTGAGGGTTTCGATATGCCTAATATCAGTTGTAAACAGGGCTACGAAATCGAGATTACGCATTTGCCTCGCGAAGGCCCTATCAGGCTTTTGTTGGAAGGCGACAATTAGGAGCTTATGGTCAGCATAAATAGAAAACACTTGACCTTTCTCCATATGTCGAAAATATTTAACTGCCTCGTACGCACTAAGAAGTTCGCGTCTGTGTATACTGTATTTTTTTTGTGTTTCAGAATTTTTTTGAGAAAAATGTCAGTGGCTTCCTTGCTTCATCTACATGCTGCTTCAAAACCGCATCCGTGGCTGAATTAGACTCTTCAACCATTAATGTTAATGGATGCTCAGAAGTGTTACTAAAAGCTGTTGCTGATGCTAAATCCTCTTTATACTGTACAAAGACTCTACCAGATTCTGCCGACCAAATAATTGGTAGCGCATTCTTTCTGCTGCCGATTAAATATGTGAGCAAAGACACCTGCTTTGCAGCGTTATGAGGGAGAAAGCGACGACAAAAGTTTAACTTGGCCAGAAAACGCACAACTTCTGGACAGTTTTGTGTTCTGGAAAATTTTGATTTGCATTGACTCTATCACTAAGAGAGAAAACACTCTCCGAGGAAACCTCAGGTCCAAGCAATGACACTTTGGATTTCCCGAAAACACATCTTAATGGATTAACAACTACGCCATAGGACTGAAATTGGTCAAAGACTAAACAAAGATGTTCAATGGGTTCATTTTCGTTTCTCGAAGCTACAAGGATATTATCAAAATATGGCACAGAAAATTCTAGATCATGAAGGACTTCTTTTATAAAACGCTGAAACGCTTGTGCGTTGTTACGCGACCCGAAAGTCATAACAGGAGATTCGAAAAGTCCAAAAGGTGTTATGATAGCAGTTTTGGGTACATCAGGTGGATTGACTGGCATTTGATGATAAGCACGAGTCAAATCTAACATAGAATAAACATTTTTGCCTTCCAAGCTTTGCATGCAAAACTCAGTAGAATGGTGCAACACCGGAGTACCTGGGTATAAACCTACCTCCATCGAAAAATTTAGTACTTGCTAGCATATCATCATGAAATAGATAAAGTGTTACAAAAATAAAAACTTCAGTATAAATCATAGAGGATCAGAAAAGCATAGTCTTCGAACTGGTGATTGAAAAACGGGAACAGTAAAATACAACATAGAAAGAAGGCAAATTTAAAGGGCTAAATAACAGTTTAAAAAATATATCACACTAAACAAAATACAAAAATTTGAGAAAATAATAACCAACATAGCCACAAAATTTTATAAACTAACTACCATCTCAGATAACAGAGTACCAGCTACAAAGGCATCGGAATTACAAATGCGGAGGAACTAAGTATATTTAGATTTATTACCTCCGTTAAAAGATTTTTGGAGAATATTAAAAACTACAAATATCTGATCGATAGGTTTAGGTGCTTCCCTAATTTCTCTTAACCTGCCGGTCATGGTGTTAATAACGTTGAGTACTGAGTACTCAGAAAAGAATTTTTTGATTTCGTTAAAAAATTAAAGATATCCATAAGAATAGCAGAAATACTATCCGAGTTGCTCGGTTTTTTTCTTCCTTGAGGTGTTAGGCCTCTCAGACATATTACTCCTGAGTGTTTTGTCCGGAAGAGGGTTACTGTTGTCCACTTTAGGTTTATCATTCCACCGAGTAGTAACCTCGTGATTTTCAGCATTTTCTTGCATGGCTCAATCTGGCTCTTAACCACATGCTTTGGAATTGGCTTTAGTAGCGTCTACACAATTTTCCAAATTTCTTCTTTGTATATTTTTAGAATTTTCGGGCACTTAAAATAGTTGGCTGGGTGATGTCACCACAGTTACCACAAACTAGCTGAGCAATCCACTTAGCTTGATACTCTGAACTTTTATCAGGAAGTGACTATTTTACACACCTCGGCTCGAGTTTACACTCCTCCGAGGAATGAAAGAAATACTGATAGTTGGGGCATTGAGCCCCACTACCCTTAAATTTATATGCCTCTATGGATACAGTAAATTAGTAATATCATAATTGTTTTCAGATCCAGGTTCATTCAGTAATTGAATCTGAAACAAAGGCATCGGGACCCTAGTTCTAAATCTAATCATTTGCATTACCTTAATAACATTGAAACCTTCACGTATCAGTTCTTTAATGCCGTCCGCAGGACAGTCCGGAGGTATACCTTTAATAACAGTCTTCAGGGGTCACACGTTCATTGCATGCACTTGCACTTGATTCCTAGACAAATAATTAGTGCTTGATCTACGATTATCCGCATCAACTGGAAATATTTTTAGACATTCACCAGAAATTCTGGATTAAACGCAGCTTCCTCAAACAGTTTCTTGATGAATTCACTAAATTTGAATGCGGGAATCACCATAATGAGTTTTATTCTAGCCGCACTGGGAGCTTACGCCGCCGCAGGGCTATTGCTTTTATCCATAACTTGAGCAGAATCTGCCTTATCTTTACAGGGAACATCAAATTTCTTACTAGTACCTTCATCCAAAAATGTTCTACTAACTTTGTCAGATCGAGCAGTTTTTTTAGGAGAAGGGAAACCATCCTTATCTTGCACCTCCTGAGTGAGCTTTTTAGACTTATTATCATTTACAGAATTTTTGGAAATACTAAAAAGTAATTTACCTAAATCAGAACTACCACTAGTTTTAACAACATCAGAATACAACACATTTTTGTCGTTAACATCCTTACTAGACAAGGTTTACGAACTACATTACTAATTTTAGATTGACTGCCACTAACATCATTTGCAGCACCAAAACTAGGGTCATGAAGAACATAACTACCATTTAAAGAATCACATAAAGACTTGTTATTAGCCCTAAAAAATTCGCACTTACCTTTTATGTTGTTCAGCTTTTGGTTCATCTCCTTAAGTTGAGCATACACCATTTCACAATGTAAATTCACATCTTTGTCCACATTTTCTTTAAGGTAGTTATCCATAGGGAGCATGAATTTTATCTTCAAAGACGATCGAATTTTTCAGGAATTCCATACCATTAACAAAGTCCACTACATCCTAAGTCCTTTTAACGAGTAAATCCAAAAGAATTTGATCTTAATCCGAATCAGTATCTAAATCCGTATCCTCAGAATCGTAGTCTGAAATCACTTCGCAATCGTTTTCCATAGTAATGGAGTACAGACTCAAAATTCACAACACTTCGTACACAAGGTTAACCAACGCGTTCTGGTAGGAGTAGCTAATTACCCACCCTACACTTCCAACGAACCCATCCAAAGCACCTCAAGGACGCCAGTAGCCGTTTGGGGGGGATCGTGTGCAGTGGACTGGCCCATGAACTTCTTGAGGGCCGACAAATTCCCTGTTCAAGCATATATTTGAATTCTTATTTTGCGGCCCTTAATTTCGCAGGAGGCAACCACCTTGCCTTGGCAAAGACTGGTGGTCCAATCGTCTCTAAATGATGCACAATACCGTACTCAGCAGTTGGTTTGCCGGTTACCGAGCGGATACTTTAGGGTACTGCTCAAGTAGTTTGTGGAAAGGGGAATTACCGGAAATTAATATAATTCCAAACTTAGTCGCATTTCCGACCACGTTCCATCACAGTGGGTTCCAGACTCAACGAAGAAAACTTCATTGGCCGTTCGCGGTTACCCACCGACAAGCACGCCAAGAAAGGCCAGTCAAGATTCAATACGAAGAGGTTTGAGGTGGAAAAGGTCAGCAAAGTCTACATCCACTTCGTCCTCGCACACAAGGAAGGCCAAAAGGAAGACACCGGACCCAGACGCAAAGAGGACCTCCAACTAGTAAACCCTACCAGCACCCACAACCGGAAAGAAAGTCAGCTAGATTCATCGGCAAAGGGTTAAAGAAGAAGGAACATCCATCGCAAAATGAAGGCCGGCCTCGAGAGAAAATCCGAGTTCGAAGCCTGAATTTTCCGACTTGGCAGGAGTTTATCCACAAAAGAATGGAGGACTTCATAAAGCAAAAAAATAAGTGAAAATTATCTTTGTCTTCTCATTTTGAATTGAAGTTCAGTTTATATAATTTTTTTTTCAAAGTTGCTGAGGAGAATACGTTTTTCTTAAGCGAGAACATTTCTTATATGCTGATAAAAGTAAGATTTTTAATTTAGTTCACAAATTCGCGATAAAGTGTGCTGTAAATATCTTTTAGTAGGAAAGACTTGAAGTTACGATTCAAATGGTTGTAAACTAAAACCTAAATTTAAATTTTTCGTAAAGGATTGTAAAGTATTACAGCAACTGTGTACGTTGTGCTGTAATGTGAATCTGAAAACTTTACTATGTTAAATGTGTAAACATTTTTGTAACGAAAGTTAAATTTTATATGATGAATGTAAAAGTGCTTTTAAGTTCAAACTTTGTTTAAATGAAATATTTGAAAGAAAGTTAATAGAGTGAATGTGTTAAATCTAGGCTCTCTAGTTAAACGGAAGTTTAGAACACTTTCCCGCGTGTAGTACACTAGGTAAAGTTTTCAAACTAAGCTGTCGTTTTAGGTCTAGAGTGTCAAGAATGTTGTTACTTTTAGGAAGTTGGTTAGATGGTAGTATTGGTCGTTTCAACACAACATTTCCACGCTCATCACCTTACAGTACATACATATGGAGAGCGTTGGGGAATTGAGTTTAAGGTTTTAAAGCGCATGAAATTATATGTGGACCAAACAAACTGATAAAGTGTAAACTGAACGGGAAAGTGTAAAAATTTATCTCTGTATAGAGTATTAATACTTTTCCCTCCAGGTATATTGGAAGGACACACAAGAAGTCAAGATAATTATGTAGAGTTTTCAAAAGAATGTAAAATTGGAAAAATATTTTTCTTTATCTTAGTTTTAACTTAGGGTTAGATCACTTTGAAACGTTGGCCCTAAAAGGAGGTTAAACTTTTATTCTTAGTAGTGTAATTGAGACTGAGAAATCTAAAGTTCCAAAAGTTTAGAAAGTAAAGTTAAAGAAAGTTTTTCTAGAATTTAATTCTCTCAACAAGATTGTTTTGAGACCTTTTTGTTCGAGTACTTAAATTCCGTTGGGAGAAAATGTAAGATGTATTTTAATTTTATAACAGTTATTTTAAATTTGAAACACTTTCCTTTCAATTCTTGTTTACCACTTACAATTTCCTACCAGAATGAGTTTTTAGAATCGCGTTGAATGCAAATGAGTTAGGAGTAGTATTTATTGGAAGTTCAACTAACTTCGATAGAGACAAAATAGAGTGGTAAAGACCTCCGGATCGTATACCACTTATATGAATATGACCCAAGACTTCGATAGAGAGTGCTAAAAGTCCTTAGTGGCGTATTTTTGCCTTCTGGTTAATTCATTATTGAAGCTATTATGCTTGGCCGTACTATAGGGGCCCAGTGATATTCGGCGGCTAGTTTAATTTGAGGGCCAACTACGTTAGATAATTGGGTCTAGCTTCGGCTAAGTCTAATTTATTTAATATTAGATTAGTTTCTTATTTTCTTATTCTGAGTTAAAGCCCGAGTAGAGGCTTTCCTGTAAGACCGAGAAGGCGCCGACTATTATTTATTTGAGTGAATAAAAGGGTAATTTAGCCCTTCTCGAGTCTACGTCTTAGATGTCTGAACTTGTCAGGACTTTGTATTCTGTGCATCTTTTTTGGAAACATTGTAAATTCTGTAAAGGGTTCTTATCCTTACGTTCTAAGTCCTGAACTGGAACAGGGAGCGGAAGGTACGCTATGTTCTGATGTAACTGCTGGGCTGGAGAATAACTGCACGTGAAGGGATTTGAAATCCTCTTTTATTCAATCACTATTAAATACAAACCTCCCAATTCGGGAGAGATACAGAACGTAACAGACCACACTTTGGTCGAACTTAACAATCAAATAAATTTAAATAAATTAAAATAGAACTTAAATTAAACTTTGCTTCGCAGAGCAATTCGCGGAAGTTGGCCTCTATCTAAAAGGGTGCGTAGCAAGGTATACTAAATACTACCGCACTTTAATTTATTTTACAATGCAATCACGTAGTAAGCACTATGGCTTATAAATTTAAACTGCTAGCTGGTCAGGCGAACGTTGAGCAGCGTGACCGTGATCTGAGGCAAAGCTCTCACACACCGAGAGGTTTCTACCTCTGGCTTAAATAGTGCTTGGCTGAACTTCAAAAATTAGCATAAGCTAAAAACGCGCGCTTCTTCTGACAGGAAGTTGAAGCAGAGAGGAGATAGAAAAGATTTAAATTAAAATAAACTTGGTTAGTTTAACTAAAACCTTACATACTTCCCGCCAGAATTGCGATAGTTAAACTACTTTGGTCCAAACGGACCATGTTGAAAACTAGCAATTCTAAATAGTCGAAAATTTCACTGTTCTAAACTTAGGCCAACTCTTACAAGGCAATATATGTTTGTGTAAAATACAGACGAAATTTTCTGGAACAACAATCTTCAACATTTTTTTTTTCAAGTCTTATTCTTCAAACAGTCTTACTCCTTCCAGCAAAATCTGGAAGGAAAATAACTTTAGTATGACATAATAACAGAATAATTCTAAGTGGTACAAATCCTTTTTTTTTTTTTCTGTGTAATTTTGCACACACACATTATCATTCAAGCACAATTAAATTCTTCCCCCGTATGCTCTCTCACCGGTGTTGGATGTAAAGCAAACCGCCATTGCGGGTTTTTATGTGTTCGGGGGTGTTCAACTCTTCCACCTACAATCGACTAACATTAGTTAGAACTTGACATACGAGACCTGAAAAAAACGCCCTATAACCAGCTAATCCTAAGGTTCTCACTAGCTTTATGTCTAACACTTTAAGTGTATTTGGTGGAGAGCCTAATTAACACTTGCATTCTAAAATAGTCAATCTTTAACTTTTCATGCATACAAATTCGCAGTTTGCACACAACATTCACATTAATATTGCACTTAACGTGCATTGCTAGCATAATATTATTTGTTACATTTCATAACACATTAACAATTTCATAGCAATCCTGAAATGCAAATAGAGGTTAAATTTCTAAGCTTACAGAAATATAGGTTAAATTTCTAAGCTTACAGCAAGTGCTTCCTATTCCTTTCTCAAGGTACTTTCTTGAAATATCAAATTACATTGAATTAATAGTCTACAGACTAAATCGTGTTTTTCAATTTTCCGAATTTTCATTCTAGACATTTTACAAGTCTTTAGACAAAGCGTCATACAAAATCATTTAGTTAACATATTCTTTTCAGCAATTCATTGCTTTTACAGAATTAATCTATTTACAAAATTAAGTAATTTTAAATCTTTAAGAATTACAATTTCTTTTAACAAAACATTTTACTTTCCATATGAGAACTTATCGCTCACTTGGCGTAAAAGTCAACCTCGCTTGAGGTAAAATCAGCCCTGCAACTTGCAGTATACTCAAAAATTAACTAAACTTTTGAATACGAAATTGTACTTATCTTATTATGATCGTCCATCCTTTTCTTGGCCCAATCTTTAAAACTTGAGTAAGTTGTAGCCTGGTTCAGTTTCCTCGTTTTTCGTTGTTGTTCTTTCGGAGCCTGCTGATCTCTTTTTCTTTTGACATTCTGTCGTTGTATCCTCGGCAATTTCCTTTGTAGAGGAGGTTGCTCCGCTGGACGTTTGGTGGACTGGGCCCTTCTCTCCTGGGCCCTTGCTCGTTGCTTGTCCTGGTTCCTGCTGTATTCGGGAAGTTGATTCTCAGGCTGCAATCGACGTTTCTTGCTTCTCAGGCACCTGTCCGATGATTCCACAGTTCTTTTGGATACATTGGGCTTCCCTTGCCCATTCTGCTTTCTTCTCTTGGTACGCTCGTAATTCCGTTCGTAGATTTGTTCACCTGCATCGTGAGACTTTCTTTTGAAACCACATTTTTGGTTCTTATTTCTTTGTTGAGGGGGAGCTTTCTTTATCTGACTTTTCGATGCCGTTGTAGCTGGTTCCTGCTGTTTTTGCTGACGTTAATCTTCCTGGCTAGTCGATTGCCTCGGATCCTGAAACAAATCTTTAAATACAGCCATTTTGCTGCGATTATAGAACGGTTTTATTTGGTCCACATTCGCTTTGAGCGTTTGACCATCATTTCTTTTTAATATAACCACTGCCCCTGTTATCTTTTCAATTATGAACGGGCCTTCAAAACGCGGAAAGAATTTCCCCACCTTTTCTTCTGGGGCATTTGACAAGTTGTGCTTAATTTTAAGCACTTCATCTCCCACATTGTACTTGACCTCTCTTCTTTTTAGGTCGTAGTATAATTTCTGTTTTCTTTGGGCCGTTTCTATATTTTCCGTCGCTTCCCGTATTAACTTTTGTATATCACTCATTTTAAATTCTTCTGCCCTTTCCTGTACAAAGAATAGCTTGTCCAAGGGGGTTAAAATTTTTCGTCCCAGAAACAGTTCAGCGGGAGTTTTTTGTGTAGTATCGTGTTTGGCGGTCCTAAGGGCAAATGCAAATTCATTTATATGGCTATCCCAGGTAGAGTGATAGTTTTTCACATAACTACGAATTATTTTCACTACATTTCTATTCACCCGTTCCGCTATGTTTGACTGCGGACGATACGGGACCATCTTTAGATGACGTATGCCCAGTTTTGCACACATTTCCTCAAACATTTTACTAACAAACTGAGGACCATTGTCTGAAATAACTTTTAGGGGCGCCCCGTATTTTAAAATATACTTATTTAGAATTGAATCTACTACAATTTTTGCAGACGCGCGTTTTAACGGAATTAACTCTAACCATTTGCTAAAATGATCCACTATAACTAAAAGATATCGGCTTTTATTAACTTTACTTCGAGGGTAAGGTCCAAGTAAATCGATGCCTATTATTTGATTTGGGAATTCTGATTTAATACTATTTAGGAACCCGGCCGGGCGGAAATTAACATAATTATTTAATTGACATGTTGGGCACGACTGGACATACGCCCTAGTAAACTTTTGCAGTTCTGGAAAGAAAACTGCCTCGCGAACTCTCTGAACAGTTTTTCTTATACCTAAATGAGCCGAAATGGCACAATCATGCAACTCTTCTAATACATTCAACCTCATGCTAGCTGGGATAACCGGTCTATATTCATGATTCTCATTAGTAGCTTTCGTATAGAATAACAGTCCGTCAATTAATTCGTAATTTTCGGCCCTATTTCTTATCGGCACAATATCCGGATGATTGAAATTCTCAGGGTCGGCCAAATAATTGTATATATTTTTGAACTCCGGATCTTTTTTGAGTTCGGCTATTACTGTTTCACGAGAATCTAATACTTTGGATGTTAACATGGCTATCTTAATTACACTTCCATTTTCATCTAAGTTAATTCTGCTTAAAGCATCTGCCACAACATTTTCCTTTCCCGGCGTATGTTTAATTATTAGGTTATATTCCTGTAATTTGAGAGCCCACCTTATTAATCTGGGTGATAAATTTTTTCCAGAATAGAGTCTAGTGACCGCCGCGTGGTCGGTATATACAGTTACTGGAGAACTTCCAAAGAACACACGAAATTTCTGTACTGATGCTAACACTGCGAGAGTTTCTCTCTCTGTTGCGGAATAGTTTCTTTGGGTTTCATTTAATGTTCGGCTGAAAAAAGCCACGGGCTGACCATTTTGGGAAAGCACTGCACCAATCGCGAAATCTGAAGCGTCCGCTGAAATCTCTAATCCTTTATCCCCTTCTGGAAATTTTAAGACGGGAGCTTGAGTCAATGCGTCTTTCAATTTTTGAAACGCCAAGTTGGCTTCTGCTGACCACGAAAACCTAGCTTTTTTTCTTTTCAACTTTAGCAGTGGCTCAGCTATTTTTGCAAAGTCTTTAATGAAAGCCCGGTAATATGAACACATCCCGAGAAACGACGATAATTTCTTCGCTGTTTTAGGAACAGGATAATTTCTAATGGCTACTATTTTTGACTGATCCGTTTCGATTCCCTTTTGGGAAATTTTAAATCCTAAATAACGTAACTCTTTTGCGGCAAATTTACATTTAGACGCATTTATCTTTAAACCAGCTTCGTTTAACAATGAAAATACTTTTCTTAAATCTTGTAAGTGTTGTTCTAGAGTACTACTCGTAATTATAATATCGTCTAAATATATGAAAGTGCTTTTACCAAGGACTGGTCTTAAGACGATGTCCATACATCTTTGGAACGTTGCCGGCGCGCCGGATAATCCGAACGGCATTCTAAGAAATGCGTACGTACCAGATTTCGTTATGAACGCGGTTTTGTGTACGTCCTCGGGTTTTACCCCAATCTGAAAATAGCCACTCGTGAGATCTAATGTAGTCATGTATTTTGTAGACGAAATATTTCGAATAATTTCTTCAATTATCGGCAACGGATATACAGGATATTTTGTAACTGAATTTAACTTGCGATAATCTATAGCAAAACGCCACCGCTTCGGGTGCGTAATCGGGTAATCATTATTTTTCTTACACAGGACAACGGGGCTAGCATAACTGCTAGAAATTGGCGTGATGATTTTATTCTTTAACATCTCTTTAATATGATGTTCAATTATTTCTTCTTTTGTCCTATCATATCTATATGGCTTTTGCCTAACTGGCTGAGCGTCCCCCGTGTCAATGTCGTGGTTCACCACCTGCGTAAAGCCTGGTACATCACTAAATAAATTCGCAAAGTGACTTACCAGACCTTGGATTTTCTCTTTTTCCTCTGCTTGTAAATGTTCCAAGTCCAGCTGCGGGGGCTTATCATTCTTCGCTTCAATTGGCTTCATATTTAATGTTAGTTCTCCCCCCTTGAAATCAATTTTTGCTTCTGCCAAACTAAAAAAGTCCACACCTAGAATAATACAAGTCTGCAGGTTACGCACAATATAAAACAGGATTCTTACCTGTTCGTTGTTGATACGCACGAACAATGGTACTTTTCCTAAACAGCTACATTTTTCTCCTTGGGCCGCTATGACATCCGTGTCTCTTGCACTAAAAATTCTGTAACGTCGAAAGTGTTTTTTAAAGAATCTTTCCGATGCGAAGCTGCTTTGGGCTCCTGTATCCAAGAGGGCTGTCGCCGGTATGTTGTTGACTAGAACTTCAATCTTCGGCAAACTCAAATTCTTCACAATCATGGTGTTTAAATTGATTTTGGAAGGGTTTTGCGCGGCTTCGGACTTCTTCACCTTCCTCGAAGAAATCCCTCTTAGTTTAAATTCTTTTTCTTCTGGTTGCCCTCGGAATCTTTGCTTGTTCTTCTATTAAATTCCCTTCGTTCGCCGCTCGCTTTAGGAGACACATCTTTCTTCGGCCATTGCTTCGCCTTATTCCCGTAACTTTGATTTTGCTTTTGCTGCGGTCTTGGCGAACTCCACTGACTTCTTCGCTCAAATTGGCGTCGTCGTTCGTTGTCGGCTGTTCTTCGGCTTTCAAATTGTACCGCGAGCTCAAATAATCTGTCTAATGTTGTTGGATTTCTTAGTTCGATGAAATCTTGAACTTGGGGCAGTAGCCTAGGAAGTATAACTTGAATAATTTCAGGATCCGGGCGACTTCCATACAAAAGCTTGAAAACTTGAATTTTCCTCAAAATAAAATTAGACAAATCTTCTATTCTTTCTTGGTATCGGCTAAACAGTTCAGCTTCCAATCTGGCTCGATCTCGCACCACGGGAAATGCTTTCACTAGAGAATTCTTGAAATTTTCATACGTGTATGTGGGGCTTCCTGGTTCCCCCAAGAGATTCTTTCCGATGCACTTGAACCAACTTAGCGCTTGGCCCTTCAAAGCGCTGGTAGCAAGAGCGACTTTCTGAAATTCGTGGACTGGATATAGCATGAAGTGGGAGTCTAGCTTTTCCAGGAAATTGATTACGGCTGTCTTGCCGTCAAAACTTGCCGCTGGCTTCATGGCTGCTCGCATGGTTTGTACGATGTAGCCGAATCCTTCTATGCCAGGAGGTGCTATCTCAGGATTCTGGACAGGTACAGCAGGTGTCTCAGGTTCGTCTTCTTGTTGTTGAGGCCATCCTCTTCTTTTTGTGCGGGCGCCACTATCAGGACTTAGCATTCTGTGTGTATTCTTTGAGAACATGGTAAATTCTGTAAAGGGTTCTTATCCTTACGTTCTAAGTCCTGAACTGGAACAGGGAGCGGAAGGTACGCTATGTTCTGATGTAACTGCTGGGCTGGAGAATAACTGCACGTGAAGGGATTTGAAATCCTCTTTTATTCAATCACTATTAAATACAAACCTCCCAATTCGGGAGAGATACAGAACGTAACAGACCACACTTTGGTCGAACTTAACAATCAAATAAATTTAAATAAATTAAAATAGAACTTAAATTAAACTTTGCTTCGCAGAGCAATTCGCGGAAGTTGGCCTCTATCTAAAAGGGTGCGTAGCAAGGTATACTAAATACTACCGCACTTTAATTTATTTTACAATGCAATCACGTAGTAAGCACTATGGCTTATAAATTTAAACTGCTAGCTGGTCAGGCGAAAGTTTAGCGGCGTGTCCGTGATCTGAGGCTCTCACACACCGAGAGGTTTCTACCTCTGGCTTAAATAGTGCTTGGCTGAACTTCAAAAATTAGCATAAGCTAAAAACGCGCGCTTCTTCTAACAGGAAGTTGAAGCAGAGAGGAGATAGAAAAGATTTAAATTAAAATAAACTTGGTTAGTTTAACTAAAACCTTACAAACTCAGCAATAAGTCGCTAAGTAGTTCATTAGGTTTCTCGACGTTTTATGATAAATAAAGGTCGAGAAGCATCAAAAACTTAAAAGTACTCAAAAGCATGTAAATAATATAGTGTGTGGGGCATTGGGTACATTATATAACGTATCTAGTGCATGTAGAGAAACGTGATGAAAGGTAATGTAAGCAATTATGAATATTGCTCTGCATGGAATGTATTGCGCTTCATATATAGAATGCTGTGATTAAAAAGCAAAGCCGACTGCCACGCAAAGCAATTGTACTTTGTATGTTATCACGGCAATAAGTAATCATTGCATGTTTCCGCATTATGGATATTTTTTTCAATGTGTATTTTTAACAATTTGTTAAAGTTCTTTGTATTAAGAATTATGTTGTATATAACCAAGAGTTATTGCCAAATACCTGTGTTTATATAATCAAGAGTAATATTAAATGTAATATGCAGCTCATACTCGAAGTGTATTAAGTGTAGAAATGATTTTTGTAAAGGTTTCATAAATACAATGCAGTGTTCAAAGTAACATGTATTATAAAAATTATATATTGAGTTTTCTATACATAACGATATGTTAACGTGCAATGTAACCAGGAGAAAGTTTAATTATAAGGTTATTTTTGGTTTGTTTTCGGCGTACAGCAAAATTTATGCAACAAGAAGCTTTTACCATATGTTACTTAATCAAAAGTATGTGCACTGTGTCCTCAAATCTGTTACCTGTGTTTTGTATATTATAAGTAAAGTAACCAACGTGTATTCCTGCATTATATGTAATTTGTCCTTTATTTAAGCCTATTTATTGTATCAAAAAACTAAGTCTTATATAATCAGTTACATTATTCAGAATCAATGCTGAGTAATGTCAATGAGTCAATGAGAGTAAAGTCCAGTATGTAGCACAGAATATATAGTGTATTAAGTATAACAATGAGTTGTAAATGTACCTTAAGTACAGTGCAGTGATCAATACAGTGCATTTTATAAAAAAAAATTATGGTGTAACGAGTATGTGTAGCAATGTGTTAACATGCAATGTAACCAGGAGAATGTTTAATTGCAAAGTTATTTTTAGTATGTTTTCAGAGAACAGCAAAATGTCCACAACAATGAGCTTTTAGAATAATGTTATTCCATCAAAATTAGTATGAAATTTATTGTGTTTTCATTTCTGTTACCTGTGTGGGGTTGCAATCTTTTATCTAACAGATAAATGTGAGGAACCGCATGCACAGACAAGAGAATAATCGCTTGAGTGCGTGAACAGAGACGGAAGACTCAAGAAGGGTTAATTACCTTTTATTTCTCAAAATAAGAATTAATATAATCGGCTCCTATCTCAGAGCGTAGAGCAATGTCTCCTCTTGGGCTTGAACTCAAAGTAATAGGAATTTAGCTTAACTAAAAAGATATAACCGAAGCTATCAAGATTCTAAGTAGTTGGCCCCTAAATCACAATTAAGTTGGTGAAGTTACCGAGGACCTCAAGTACGGCCAAGCGTAGTAATAGCTTAGAGAGAGACGTAGCCAAAAGGCGAACACGCGCTAGTCAGTAACTCTGACTAGCATGTGTTCTAATGAAGTTCGTGTTCATTCGTAGCGAGTGTTCTAATCTCTAATGAAATCAGTGAAACTTCGACTTAAATACTAATGTTTGCATTAAACGCGATTCTGAACACACATTCTGGTAGGAAATTGTAAGCTGAAAATAGAAAGGATAGGAAAGTAGCTTTAACATAAGATAACTGTTAAAACTCAGGATAAACCTTACACCTGTATTATGCATATTCTACTTTATGCAAAGCATGCAGAATTAGATAGTTGCGCCGGACGATACCCGATTAGTCTATGTAAGCCGCCCGGTTGTCCCTTTCACCTGTCACCTGTTACTTAAGGTACACCGCCATAAGTCGTTCGCTGATCTATAAAGCACGAGACGTGCATTTATGTTCTGGTTTTGATTTAATAATGTTACGTAATTTATATTTATTTACCTATTTATTTAGAATTGTAATTAAAATTGTTTTATTTTTCCGTACAACGCAGACGAAATTGAGGAGAAAGCTACGTTGGAAAAGTAAAAATACAAGAGCGCGTGCATTTAATATTTAATAAATAAATATCTCGTAATTGATGTTGCCATCCAGAAAAATCGAGATATTTATAGATTTTACCAGAATGTTCTCGTGAATAATTAAAAAGCTTATAAAAGCCGAATTAAAACACCTCAGCTCAGTTGCTGTTTTAAGCGAACTGTTTTTTTACTTAATGCTGTTATTGATTTAAACGAATTCGTTGTGAGATTGAATTACTTTCCCTGTTTTGAATTGAGTTCTGTTTAACGTTTCAGAAACTATGATATTGCATGAATATCTCTCAGGAAATATTTCAGCATTTTGTTTTCTTTCAGCATTTTGTTTTATTTATTGAACCCGTACGCACGCAACAATAAAAATGTTTGCTTTAAAACCTTCTTAAGACTTTGTAGTTCTTCTCAGACGAAGCGATAATTCGCTTCAAATCTGTTAGGAGTTTGGACTTAGTTCATGTTATCAAACAACACTAAACTCCATACACTTATTTCTGGAAATTTACTATTTTACAACGTTTTCATCAGTGTTAACAAAAGAAAAAAAAGATATGGGTTTTGAAAACAAAAAATATGGGTTCCGAAAGGAGTGGATGTGGGCATTCAAATTACGTTTTGAAAGTCGGGGGTAAACCGAAAAGGTTCGAGAAACACTAGTGTACAGCATCACTGATTTAGTAAGAAATAACGCCCTATACACGACAGTAACTTCAGTAGAAGTCCTGAAATGCATCTCTCTTAGCCTCTGCTCACAGGTTACTAATCACATGTGTAACATTAAAAGGCGCATGCAAATTTACTGGTAAAACTAACGCATGTCACTAAGTCACTATATATTACAGTAATAAATTTATATAGCATTAGAACATTACAAAGAATAGAGATATAAAATAATGCTCCAGAACAGAGGTTTTCAACCACGGGGAATTACTCCTAGGAGCGGAGAATTTCTTTGTTTCAGGGAGGGAGAATGTGGTCAGCCTTTTATTTAGTTATTAAATAAATAGCTTTCGTTTTATGAATGAAAAATTTAATTTTATTAAGGTTTTGGTATTTATAAACATTTTCTGCACTTTTTGTTGCTTAATTTATAAACACACTCTAAATCTAAATAAATGTATGTATGTCTTTTTCAAGTTTTGGAAGAAGGAAGAATAATTTTCTAATAATAAATGAAGTGAGTTCGCGGGGTAAAAAAGTTTGAGAATCCCTGTTCTAGAATGATGAATTGCAAGTATTAATAGTTAAGAGTTCTCGAAGCGTCCATCACCGGCCGCAAGATATTCGAATTAGAAAATCTTTTTTAGATGTTTTGCAGCACTTCAGTTCTTATGTACTTGGAATATGGTTTTGCAGATCGTCAACATCTCAAGATGACAAGTTGTACACTTGATCGTTCACGTAACCCAGCCGAGTTATATCAGGTGATTTCGGTGGTTACGTTATATTATTTTCATAGCCGAAGATGCTGTACCCGAAAATGTCCAATGGTGAGTTTCGCATTGACGCCAAATTGTTCTGTTGGGTGTCATCATGCTGAAGCCACACGGAATACAAATAAACTAACGGCAAGTCATGTAGGAAATCAAGTTCTGTGGTTTGCTAGCACTAAATATTTTTCCTTAATTAAGGTTTCGTAGTAGAACAAAGGTTCTACGAAGTGAATGTTCTATACTTCACATCAGACACTGAGATACACCTGATGCCAAACGTCTTTTTGCCCTCGTGGGTTTTTAAGTGTTCAGTAGCGCGAGTTGTTTCGTTTTAATGCACCACTGCAAACGCCTCGTTCGTGCGCGTGATATTAACTAAGAAATGTAATTGTACGCGCAATACATTCATCATAAAGGTCACCAGTAGTACCAGTTCTGACAATCTCCTGGCAGCAACAGTTACTTAGTTAGTTAGTGTTGCACTGTAATATGAGCTCACAATTAAAACAAAATATTTCATATACAACCAACTGTAAGGCTACATGCAGCAGTGACTTCTTTCTTATTGCAGTGTGAGTGGGCTAGCACATAGACCAGAAAAACAGCTGGCTGCAAAACGTGCATAACTGCAGGTGACAGCCTAATTAATTTCGTCCATTTTTTTAAATCTTATTAATGATAGAAATCTTAGAATGGTAGAAAAAGGAAAGCTCGTTGTACTTACAGAAAACCACATACTAAGCAAAGAATTGACATCATAGATTTTCGGCTTAACCAAAATATGTATAAATACTTATTTTGAAATTATTTTTTAACCTAGTAATAATAACTTTTATTTTATAATTTTACCTATAATTTTTATAATACCTTTAACATATTCTCCTTGCCTTCATTTCAGGAAACTCTCGAAGATAGTCAGAAAGGTCAATTTCTTTAACTAAATCTTGCTCTATAGAAATTAGAGCGACATTTGTCAGCCTAGTCTCCGTCATAGAAGATCTTAAAGAAGTTTTTATACATTTTAATTCTGTAAAAGATCTCTCTCCTCTTGCCAGTGTTATAGGAAAGGACAGCAGGATTCGAAGTGCCACTCCAGTATTTTGAAAGCATTCAAGATTTTGTTGTACGTAGTCTAAAGTGGTAAGGGGCTCAGCTCCAGGAATAATATGTTTTGACAGATCTGACAGTTCAACACAAAGTTCAAAAGCTCACTCACAATAAGATCATTCGAATCTTTATTTGCGAGTTTTAGTTGCAGGACTTTGCATCCATTTAAAAAGTTTTCCTTTTGAAAGCTATCTGAGGGTTCCTGTGTCGTACGGGAAACTAAAATAGGCTCAGTGTTCCCGAATAAGATCAAATCTTTCTTGTACAAAACGAATAGCAATGTTTAACGTGTAGAAAAATAATTCTATTTTAAATTTCTCTTCAACACTTTGTATGCTTTCATCCAGAGCCTGGTACCCAAACAACTATGTCGCCTTCGGGTACGACGGACTTTGCTAAACGGAAGGGCAGATTTCTAACTTTTTCTCCCCTTCTGGAGATGAAATTTATGAAACCGGTTTCACTACAACTTTCTAAATACGTTTTCGAATTCTGCAGAACTTCAAGAGCTGACTGCAGATTCATCTTTGCAGAATTTTACTGGGGTAATTTAAATGAATGAGTATATCATGCCAAATAAGAACGGAGACGAGAAATCTGAAATTTTTCATTTTATCTGCCAAAGATGATGCCGAATGTTGCACTTTGTTGCCAAACTTATTACCTTCTGCAATTTCAACCAGAGCATCATAAATTTCCGCACATTGGTAATGAAATGCCCCGATGGCATCTATCCTAATAGAACATCCAAGTTGGACAAATAGGTTTCAGTGCCAATGATGAGAGATGAGCCTTCATAACCTTCCATCTCTGGATGGAACTACCAAAAAACATATATATTTCTTCCACTATTGAGAAAAATGAGATAGCATGTAAAGAAGCATCTGCTGTATTCGTTCACTACAATATTTGAAGAATGACTGCTCCAGAGAAAGAAAAAGGCACAAGGATTAATGTCCAGTACATGTTTCTTAACTCCGGCTCGTTTTCCTCTCATATTTGAACCATTATCATATCCTTGGCCTCTCATATCTTCAACTGGGATACCCGTATTCATTAATTATGTCACGATAGCTTCTGTCAGACCTTCAGATTTATTAGTGATGAATAAGAAGCCAAGGAAATTATTTCGAATTTTATATTTTGTGATTTTCATACCTTTTCCTTCATAATTAGTAATGTTTCGCTTATGATACATGCACAATGTTCCAGATACAAAAGAGCATTTTGTTTTTCAAATGCTTTTCTTTTCTCAACAGCAATATTTGCGATATGATTTGGTTTAGTATCGGAAGATTTTTGGACGACAATCAGTAAGTCACAATCATTAATAACAGAACATTCTAATTAACGGTTTCACTTTTAGTCGGATGAACTCCCAATTAAAATAGACATGCACAATGCTAAATTAGCGAAACATGTCACTAATATGGGGCAATTCCAGTAGCAGCGATCAGACGAGCAACATATGAGGTTACAGAAATGCCAGATCATACTCTGCATGCTCGCAGCATCGTGACTTGCAGGCCGTAGACACTTGTATGCAATTAGGACCCAGTTACGAGGGAGAACAACACGAGGGCTGGTCCGAGGATATGATCCAACTGGTATTGATTTAAAATTTACACTTAATTTACTTAAATGAAAAAACTACACTTATGAATTATTCCCCAACTGAATTTATTCTAAATTTTACAAATAATGCGAATAAAATAACAAACTTTCATTTGAATTCATGTTCTTGCACTGCAAACTATTTCCTTTCCTCGCCCATCTGAAATAGAGATACGAACAACAGAATAATATTTTATCAAGAAAATCCTTTTTAAACCTTATGTTGAAACCACGAAAAATGTCTGCGTTGATACCTCTTCTTAAACACTCATAGTTCACCAACCTTACAACATTCTTTCTCTCAAATGCATCTAAGATGAATGTGTGAAGGAGGACAACATTCAAAAACTGGCTTCATGGACTTAATAATATACCTTGACAGTGTGACATCTCGTATGAAATTTCTGAAAATGCTAAAGTATTTTTGCTTAATAAGAAAAAGGTATTTCATTCTTCACAGCATCTAAGCTGTCAATGGTCAAGGATTTTCTACACTCTGTTTTATCACCTACGCAATACTTCTTCCCAACATTACAATCATTTTTTGTGTATGCTTCTAAGACAAGTGACTATAATCTATTTGTTTGACTTCTTGGCATAATGAATGCTTTCAACTTCCACAATGATATTTGGCAACTTATCTGCTAATTTTTCAAAGAAATGAAAGTATTTGCTTCACAGTGCAGAATAAGATTCATTGCATTAAATTTAATGAAGACACAATTCTTTAGTTGTAGCTTTGTTGTATATAATCAACACATTCTATGTCACTTTCCCAAAATACTAGACTTGCTTTTCAATCAGCTGACGTTTAAATTCCTAAGGATTTTTGCAGCATCTGCACGATTAATGATGGAGCATTGCTTACACAATGAAACATACACTGGTGTCCAAAAATTAAGCATAAATTGTAAAATGCGAAAAACATGGAGTAAATATTCATAAAATTATTCCAAATTTCTTGCGGATATTAATTGGGTGAAGAAGAAACATTGGGTTTATGCAAAACTTTTCAGTCGACTACGTAATGCGCGAAACACCTGCGCATGTCGGAGCGCAGAGAAACCGATTCACGCAGCATAGGCAGTTCAGACAAGTTTCGGGCAACTGCTGTGCGAAAGAACGTTGTTAACTATCGAACAAGGTGAATGATGGCACAAAGACGTCAATTGGAGATGTTTGCGAAAGGAAGAATCGTTGGAATGCTGGAATCCGGACGATCACAAACCAAAGTGTCTCGAATTCTGAATGTGAACCAGTCTGTGATCTCAAGACTGTAGCAGAGGTTTCAAAGAACGGGAGATGTTACCCGGCGACCAGTATCAGGTCGACTAAGAGTCATAACCCATCACCAAGACCGATATCTGGTAATAAGTGCGCGACGTCAGAGGGGCAGTACTGCCAGAGCACTGGGTTCGGCGCTCACAGTCGCCACAGGAATACGAATTTCGAGAAAAACTGTTTACAGGAGACTCAATAATGCTGGCCTGTAAGCCAGAAGACCAGCAGTTTGCATTCCCCTCACGTCTGCGCAGAAACGCGCTCGTTTGAACTGGAGTTTGAAACATCAACATTGGAGTATGGGAGAGTGGGCCAATGTGATGTTCAGTAACGAGTCCTAGTTTAGTCTGAGTGCTGATTCTCATCGGGTAACGATATGGAGAGAACGTGGAACATGTTTTGAACCAAGAAACATATCGGAAAGACATCATTTTCCATCAAGGGGAGTAATGGTATGGGCAGGCATCATAATGGACGGCCGCACAGACCTCCATTCCATTCCTTTTTGACACGTGGTCTGTGACTGGTCAAAGATACAGAGACGAAGTTCTTGAGCCTTATGTTCGCTTGTTTCGAGGTGCTGTCGGTCCTGACTTCATATTCATGGATGATAATGCGCCATGTCACCGAGCGGTGCTGGTTGATGACTTCCTTGAAACGGAAAACATCCAGCGCATGTCGTGGCCTGCGAACTCCTCTGATTTAAATCCTATCGAGCATGTATGGGATATGCTAGGGAGACAAATTGTAGCCTTTTCGCACCCAACAAGCTCCGTTACAGAACTGAAGAGAACTCTTCAAGAAGCTTGGAACCGTTTGAGCCCACAACTCATTCATCGTCTCATAGCAAGTATGGTAAATCGCTGTGCAGCGGGCCTGGCTGTCAGAGGTGACCACACGCCTTATTAAACTGCAGCATCAGTAATTTATTTAATGTTTTCTTTCATTTTTTTTTGCTATTCTCAGTTTTCTTTCAAATTGCTACTTTGGATAATAAAATTAATTATTATCGTTCTTTTGATTTGCTTCCTTATTTTATAACCATTTTACACTCGCATATCACGTTTCCCTCCATTCTGATTTACAGTTCCTTCTTTATTCACATAATTATCAATTATGCTTAACTTTTGGACACCAGCGTAATTCTTTGCTTTTATTACTGCATTTAGTATTGATTAATTGTAATAAATGGTGACATGATTAATCCCTATGTAAAATATTTATAGGATCCACTTTGTGGCAGCTGGGATGCTCTGACCCTAACCTTTGCCTGTATTAAATTAGCATTTTGATGGTCATTAATAAGCTGAGCTCACATTCCAGTTACACATTGCAGTGGGCAATTCTGAAAACAGCTCGCATTAAAATTTACAAATGACAGATATTGTGCATATTTCGAAAGAAATAACTGCTTAATCTCGCAACTGCCAAAGCCTTAAGACTAAAAGAATATCAGTTCCAAGTGGCAGTTCAAAATCTACTTCTTTTGGCAGGATTTGCAAACAAAGATTCTGCTACCTGTTTTTACATATCCGCTGCTAGTAAACTTGGTCAAATACTTCCAAAAGATGAAAAATAACCCCTTTACCCCATGAGATAGGGTTTAGCCACAAATGCAATACAAAGTTCGAAATCCAGACATCCAATATACAGCACTCTGGACCACCAGCAGACATTTTACAGAATTTTTTTATGCTTTACACATGTGCATTTATTTTTCATAATTTCGGTACTAACTAAATTACCTCCATTTTGAAGAAACGACCATTCATTAGCATTTCACTTCACATAATCTGTACGATCAATAGTTTGGCTCTGTAATTACCTTTTTACTTGTCATACATCTCGAATCGAAACATTCTACATCAAAACATCAATTTTACACCTACTGAACAATTTATAACACTGACATTTCATTATTTTTTGTTTTACATCAAGACTATGAACACACGGCAGCTTGAGAAATGACTTACGCAGCAATGCCTAAAAAATTCTTTTTATATATTAGTAACTCAATACCAAAGAGCATGGTAACCTTTTATGTTGCCATTACCCTTCAGCCTTCAGTTAACAAACTGCAAAGTGTTAAGTACACTGATCGGGAGACGTTTAACAGAAATTTCTTTCCAAATGAAAAAGAAAAGATTTTGTAAATAATACTCACAGGTTAAAAGATCATATTTAGTTCTGTTTGAACTGAGAATAACTGATTTGCTGTCCAGATAAGTTGAAGATCGATACCAGAATTTAGGAGAGGCAACATTTTTAGAATTTAGAAAAATACTGTGTAAGAAAATTAACAGACTGCAAAATCTTTAGAACTTGGGAAGGCACTGAAATGCAAAATTTTTATAATTTAGGAAGGCATTTGGCAGCAGAATTTAGGATCGGGCCAAAAAATGTCGTAGGCCCTCAATAAACCTTAAGAACAGTATATTCCAGCATATAACGCATAATTTTAATACAAAAAATGAGATCAAAATTTATGGGTGTATGTTACACACCACATATAAAAACGATAGGTTTAAAAATAAGGAAAAGATACACAGAAAAGAAATTCATTTCTACACGTACCTAAATGCTGTTACTAGCAATTTGGGCAATTTTCTAGGACCCAGTTGGTAACACTTTCTTTTACGATACCCCATTTTACTAACCTTTTCCACAAATCATGTTCATTATTTGGCATATTAATTATTGTGATAATTTTCTTCCACTCACGTATGGAAGCTTTTACCAATATCAAACATACTTGCTGCAGTACGATTTCCATTTTCTTTTGCAAAATGAACGACTTTGCAATTGAAACCAGCATCATGTTTGTTTCGTTTGGCAGAAGAAATATTTACTACTAAAAGCAATACCACATCAACTGCATTTCAGCTAAGGCAAATGTGATTTACGAAAGCCCACAGAAAGTCCGCATTTCACAAATTCATTGTCGGAAATACATTCGTATCTCAAATTATGTCCCCTTTTCTTGAAACCTTCAAAAACATTCTTGTGCTAATCTGCATTGAATACAACCACCTTCCTTGCAGATTTACTCCCTCAAGCATCTTCCCAACATACATATTGTTTGTCAATTCCGTACACAATTGTTCGAAAGCCTGAGAAAAATCTTCGATTGATGGACTTCAGAAGATAACAGCATCACACATGCATCTTTCAGGTTTCTTTACAATGAAAGGAGTGCACGTTTTACAGTGAATATACCTAAAACTTTAAAAATGTAGTTTGAAATTACAGGTGCACGTTGTACGCTGGAATATATGGTTATGTGGGATTCAAACATGCCTTAAGTATGTTCAGGAAATATGCACAAGTATAATAAACAACTAAACTAATGTAATTCAGGTTTAACTTCCTCAGCTTGCAACAGATGCTAGCCAAAATTTAGCAGAACAATATGTTATTATTCATCAAATTCATGACACATCGCCAATCGTGCATAGGAGATGCTAGTTAAGCTTTATGATGGCAGCTATGAGTTTGAAGGTTTTTCAAATATACACACAAAAAGAAAATTTTAAATTAATCGAATTTATGAATAAATGTGGAGATGTGGTAAAAAATTTAAATATCTAACAAACAGCGAAGTCTGTAGTATGATTCTACATCCAGAAAATATCGATACTGATAGTGAAGCAACAGAGGTTGTTGAAAATGAAAAAAAAAAAAAAATTATTGACAATTTAGTGGGAATTCTAGTTACGTTAATTACAGGACTTTTAAGAATGGAACTTTTAATAAAAATCAAAGCATCTTTAAAGAAATGTTTAGTAAAGTAAACAAATGTTCAGCCTTTCTTTTTATTCTTTTAAGTTCATAAATGCTTCATTATTTCATAAACCACTATTTAATATTTTTAATTCTATAATTTCTACATGTCGCTTTACTATATTTACATATATCATCTATCCCAAATCTGGAACAATCAAGCTCTGTTAGTCCGGATCTTGCACTGCAGTTATAAATCTCCATTTTCAAAGCATTTCAGTATCAAGAAATTATGATTCCAAGACACACGTTCTCCTTACAGAAGCATCTGTCTTTTACAATACAACTTTTTTCCTTTGTATACTGCGCATATCTCACTTTAAATGCTCTTTTTATCCTTTTGCACATATTTTACTTATTTATAAGAACATTGCAAAACAGTCGAGGGAATTGCTAAAGTGGAACAGTGCCTATGTGGATGGCTTTCGAAGTGAAAATGGCTCACACTTACATTACACAAAGGGAAAAACCATAAAAACATCTGTTCAACTGATCCATTTTTATGGGATTTTTTTTGGAACATGAAAAGAATCAGATTCTGACTATTATTTTGACAGCTCAAAAGAAGGTTTCAAAAAGAAGTGACAAAAGGCCTTTGATATATATGTGTTACTCATATTTAGATACTGAAATATGTTCTAATAAATATTTTAGATATTAGCGTTTTATTTCATTCCTTTGGAGTTCTGTTTTCCCTTTCTCCTCCTTTTGGAAGCATCAAAATTAAGTCATCTATCACAATCAATTGCATCCTTTACGAATTTTAAATATTTTAAAGTTCAGAAACTATTCTCATGTATTTGCATAGCATCATAAAATAAACCAGAAGAAAAAATTATTCCCTTGCTCAAAAGTACTGCTTTTAACCTTTTGTACCAGCATGATTCTAATAATTAACAATGCATAATAAATGTGACATTCGATTTTGTTACTGTAATCTAAAAAAGGGGGGCCATATAAGACATATCATCCACATATGCAGCAAGAACAGAATTTTTGTTAAGTGTTTTTGCTTTATACCCAAAATTTACATTTTTGCACCAACAATACTCTTGCCAAAAAAATTATCCTTTAAACTTGATTATAAATTCTAGCCCACTTTTTTTAGATTCCCCCAAATTTAGCAGAAACATTTAGAAAATAAAAACAAAAAGAAGTTACCAATTTGGAAAAGTTATACAACTCGCATTTTCAGTTCTTAAGCTTCACAATACACTAGATTATTGACACAAAATGAACTTGTATTTACAATTTACATTCATCACATTTTCTAATCCACTGAGTTTGGCATTGTCAGCGACATACCTCTTGATCAAAATGCTGTTTAAAACTTCTGAACTAAATCTCAATAAATCTAAAGTTCTATAGATTTAATGTTAAAAATCACATGCACCAAGAAGTGATACATTACTCCCAGGATCACATCATGCGACAGATTTAATTCTGCCTATCATGAAATTTGTTATCCAACTACTGCTTGCATATATAAACACTTGAGTCCCAAGCATTTTCGATATAAATGTTATTTGAGAATTACTTGTGGTTTATACAGTAATCAATATGTAAATCACATTTCTACAAGCATAATATTATAAAAGTTAAGATACACTATAATGAAAATTTTAATAAGTTCCAAAACTAGTACAGGTAATATTAATATATATTAAAAATTAGACATGCTGATAAGTTTACTGGTAACAAATGGTTAAGCAAAAACGTAAAATTTCAGTTTAAACCGATTTGATTTCATTCTTTATTGCACAGCAAGCTTATTTCTATACATGTAATTATCATAGCCCAACCCCCCCCAAATGAAATATTTCTAACTATATCTTGCTACAATAGTCCGAGATTACACACTTAGATATCAAATACAAATCAATCTTTATTTTGCATTCTGTACATTAAAATGTCTAATATCAAACACAGCAGAAAAAAAAGTTTATATGCTTATGTGCACTTGCTTTAAATTCAAAATTATAGAATACACACATGCACACATATATATCTAAATATGCTAATAGTCAGCCAAATTAAAATATATACACACATGTAAAATTGAAATTAAAATATTCACATTAAAATAACATATTTCATAAAATATTTGTACATTCAGTATGGTCAATATACAAAGTACATATGCTACATTTCACAAATTGAAGAAGTCCATAATTACGAAGATGAACAACAATGTCAAGATAAATAATGTAGTTACAGTCAAAATACTCATTGATCCTCTTTCAGGAATGTGATGAATAATAATATGGTTATCAACAGAAATACTAATTAAAGATGCCTCATGACCACCAGTTATTCTACGAGACTCGTCACAAGAAGGCAAAAATTCTAATCCTGTCACAAAAATGTTATGTATACGATCAACACTGTACACAAGCTGAAAAAGAAACAGCAATATTAAATAACACAGTTCCATAATTATAAAATGCACACATATAAAAGAGCATACATTACAGCTCATTTAAATAAATTAATGCAACAGATGGAAAACAATAAAAGAAACATACTTGCAAATTAAAAGCTATATACATTTTTACAGTTCCATCTTGTGTTCCTAATGCAATGAAACGACCATTATCACTTATTGCTATGACAGAGAGCATATCAGTTCCTACAGCAGCAATTTTTACCAAAGAAAACTGCTTAGTATCCCATTTGCAGATATAGCACTCAGATGGCGGTCTTTTACGAACAGATGGATTTAACGTACCAAATAAAACCAACTCATTCTTATCATCAACAATGCCAAACCTATAAATAGCAATATTAGTTAAATACACATGTAAAATTAATAGAACTTAAAAAGAAAACATCAATGACTTATAATTTCTCAATATCAGTGCCTTAATATAAAATAATCAGGAGATAAATTTAAGTAACTTAAAACACACTAAAAGTATACAAATTTTTTATTCGCATACTGCTAACTAAAAAAAGTACCACTATTAGTTATAGGTTTGAAAAGATTAATACAAACAAATTTTCAAGAAATTTAGAGTATGTACAACTGCCATTTCACAAGGGACTTCCATGATTTTGAGAATTTGACCACTAAAAAGGCATAATGCGAAATTACAACGTCAGAAATACTAAACATAAATAAGTAATTAAAAGTTTGAATTTTTTTTAAATTAAGAAAAAATTAAATTTAAAAAAATTGTGATAACTTGATTTATAAGGAAATTTATCATGATTCTGCTCTTTTCAAATGCAATAATTAACATGGAACCAAAATAAATTTTTAAACTTCTAGAGCAGTTTGGCACTTTGAGTGACCAGCTTAAGATCTTGTATTTCAGCAAATTCACCAGCAGCTCTAAACCAGCAAATTCCAGGCAGACGCTACAGAGATATTTGACTATAATGAATTTGATGATGGCAACTCAGAGTCTGCAATACCAATGACAGTTATTCAAAATTGTCTGCCTAGTTAGGATATGTTTAACAATATAGACCTTGAAAAGGCTTATGGTTTTTTGGACATACCAGCCTTTTATCACAGGAAAATAAGGTAAGGTTCACTTATTATTTATCGCCAAATATAGCGTAAAATGATCATAACTTTAAAAAATAAAAAATTTTCCCCCTACACTAGTTAATTAGTACACATTACAGGTTTTCAAAGAAACTGAGCCTTTAATTATATTACAAAATGTAATAAACATTTTTACACATAAATTATAATTCCTAATCAAATACAAACCCTACATTATTAACTGGTAGCAGAAAACCAATAAAATATCTAGGCAGCTTCCTGACATTAGTAACTTGCAGTCACTTTAGCCATAAATTTACATATGCCTATATACTAAACCCCACCTAAAAAGGGACATAAACAATCCGAGTAAATGTAACCACAGGAATGGCAATTATATCTGCAATCAATGCAACTTTTACAAAAGTGTTTATCACATTACATATGCATTACTGCCATGTGCACTCAGGGCTTTAAAACGTTATTTTGCCTTTTCAACCATTAACTGATTTTTTAATTTATTACATACAATTCCAAAGGTATAAAACACTTTTTCAATCACAGCTGATGATGCTCTTGCTACGCTCAAGATTTTAGTGACATTTGGTTACTTATTTTCTATGCATTTTTCCAAAGCAGCTACTAATTTCCACCACTGAAATGCGGGAAAGGTGACCACCAGCGGCATGGCGGTTAAAGTTGTTCAGCACTAGTAGTTCAGTCGGGCTTGAATCCCAGGGAATAGGCTGCCTGCATGGCTGCTTTTGCGGTGTCCCCCATGTATGTTTTTGCTTGAGCTAGTTTCCAATATAAAATCCTCCATGAAGGCATCCCTTCTCTTACACAGACATCCCTCGAGTGGTCTGCCATAATTAAATGAACAAAAACAAATGGGGTCACTGACTATTTCATTTACAAAAGCTGTTCTCCAGAAAAACAAGCACAAATTATAAATTTCAATACAATACTAAACAATGCAATGTCTTCATTTTTTTTTTCTTTTGCTAATTCCAATGACTAGAGGCCCGGTGGCTAGCACGTTGCGCAGCAGCATCACTGGCCCGGGGTTCAATCCTCGAGCTGGGCAAGGTTGACTCAGCCTTTCATCCCTTGAGGGGGAACGCTAAAATGAGTACAAAGTTCGCTTGGGAACTAAACACCGGGCTCCTGTGACAGGCTGACCACTTGTCCAGGTAAGGATGCACAAGCACCCGAGACCACGGTCTAGAAAGCTGGGCACTGCCGGTCATGTATCTCTAAGGGCAGTTTGTGCCACTGAGTTTAGTTTTTAGTTCAATGACTATTGCTTGCCAGTAAGGCTTCAGCTTTATAGTTTGGCGATATAATATATCACTTCGAGAAAACCAACTACATATCTAGCTCGTTCACTTATGAGGGAAGGGCATCTTTGTAGAAGACTTTTTATGGGAAATTGGTTCATATTCATATTGCATGTGGGGAAAACCGACTATGCAGCCAGCCTGCTCACTTGGATTCAAACCCAGGACGAACTACTAACATTTAGCAGTCTTAAGAAATCTGCCTCAAGTACAGCCCACTTGCATGAAAATTTGCCAAATCTTTATACAGCTTTCAAGGGAATCACATACTCAATTCCTATGTATTCCAACTGGTACATTAAACGAGTTCCATTCTAGTCATTAAATTTGCCTTATGCACAATGGCGACTTTGAAATTATTTTATGACTTGAATAACATGCTCCATTAGATCTGATACATTTAAATTCTTGGCCAATAAATTAAATGCATGTGCTGAATAAACAGAAGATATAGGCTGAAAATTGTTTTACGATTTTTTTTTTCTTCTTTTGCCATATTTGTTACATAGCTGGTTGAAAAACTTTAAATTTTATATTTAAATTTGTTTTATCTCTTTTAGTCATATCAGCAGCAAAAACAAGGAATTTTCCTCGATTGTGGTTTTCATGCATCAGTCTTCAACAAATCCACACTTCCATCTACTATACAAAGACATACGCAGATTATTGATTTAATGTCACTATTAGACCAACTGTTCAGCATTATATATACTATCTGATTTAATATTTATGGATTTCTCTCTTTGCTCTTCATACACACTCTTGGACAAAAAACGATGCACCAAGAATGAGATATCCAAATGGGACAAAAATCAGTAGAAGTAATGTACATGTACAGAAAAACAAACGATTACAGTTTGAGAAAAATTGGATGATTTATTGAAGTGATAGAGCTTCACAAAGTGAAAAAGTCAGTAATGCATTTGTCCACCTCTGGCCCTTATGCAAGCAGCTATTCGGCTTGACATAGGTTGAGGATGTCCTCCTGAGAGATATCATGCCAAATTCTGTCCAACTGGTGCATTAGATCGTCAACATCTCGAGCTGGTTAGAGGGCCCTGCCCATAATGTTCCAAACGTGCTCAATAGGAGATCCTGCAACCTTGCTGGACAAGGTAATGTTCGGCAAGCAGTAGAAACAAGTGCAGTGTGGGGGCGGGCATTATCCTCCTGAAATGTAAGCCCAGGGTGACAGGACATGAAGGGCAACACAAGGGACCTTAGAACTTCGTTGACGTACCGCTGTGCTGTAAGGTTGCGACGGATGACAACCAAAGGGATCTTACTATGAAATGAAATAGCACCCCAGACCATCACTCCTAGTTGTCAACCTGTCTGCCGGAAGACAGGTTGGTATCACACAGCTGTCCAGGATGTCTGCAGACTCGCCTTTGCTGGTCATCGGGGCTCAGTTCAAAGTGGGACTCATGACTGAAGACTATTCTACTCCAGTCAGTGACATTCCAGTGCGAATGAGTCCAACACTGCTGCAAATGGGCTTGATGTTGCACAGAGGTCAATTGTAGTCGGCGTAAGGAGTGCCATGACCTCAGCCCCCTTCCTGTGAGCCGTCTATGAATGGTCCCTGCGGTCACTGAAGCACTAGTTGTAGATACAATCAATGACAATCATGCATCTGGGGCTGTGAGTGCCGCTCTGACGATTGCTCGGTCTTCATGTTCTGTCGTTTCTCTAGGCCTACCGCTTCCTTCTTGACGCTGTGTGCGCCATGGTTCACCTATTCCTGCCAACATCGTCTAATAGTGGCATAGCTCCTGCTCGAATGTCAAGCTATTTCGCCGATAAGACCAATTGGCTTCTTTAAGCCCAACTACACGACCTCTCTCAAATTCTGACATCTGCTCATATCGTTCGTGCACCTGTATGCGAGGCACAGTTACTGTCAACCAGAGTACATGGAATGAAATTCGTGGAGAATTTATGACTTGGAATCATAATTTCTCCTTTTAAATATCCTGCCAGTTGTGCAGATCAAATGCGCTGTAGCGACAACCGTTCATTCACTGGCAGGCAAAATGTAAAATTTTGCATTTTTCGTCGAAACCTATATGCATATCAATTTGTGTTCTATTTGCTTTATATCTTCTCGGTGTGTCTTTTTTTTTTTTCTAAGAGTGTATATCATTAAATAATTTAGCATTTAAGTCACTTTTACATGGTGGCTTCATACCCAGGGTTAACCCTCATTTCATAAAATTAATGCATTACTATTAATTTTATGAAATGAGGGTTTCTTACACTATGAACATATGAAACGCATTTTCCACATAAAAAATTTTACATATCTCAAGATCTGTTGTTCTAAATTTTTGAGATAACAATGCTCTTATAAAACCGTTACACAGTTCATGTACCATTAGTTTCAAATTACTGCACTCATTATCAGATTTATGTTTGTTTGTCTGGAATCAAATCTGGGTCAAATTCCCAGTATTAACCAATCATGAAGCTATGACTTTGTATGACTCACAGACAAAATGACCGTGTTTCTAGTCAAAAGGGTTGTTTTATGTTATCAGAAAATTTAGATACTGCAACAATGGCAATTTGAATGGAATTAATTCTAGTCACTATTGTAATCGCAGGCTATGGAATATCAAGTTCAACACTAGACCTTACTGCTGATTTTCTGACTTGTTTTCTTTTGCCTAGGCAGCCCATATTATAAAATTTCTTGTATTGTTATAAAAATTTCCGGCTTGCAAGTGGCTTTTTGAAGGCTGATCAAAATTTGCTTTGAATTATCAATATTTTTGTTACTGCTGTTGAATTTTAAAATACAAATTGACATCTCTGCTAACTCAGGCAACATATATGAGTACTAACCACTTACATTACTGCAAGAAATGCAAACAGGCTTCATACCTGCATGCATGTATCCTTTCAAATTTCACTGCAACACCTTTAATATTTCTTTTAACAAAGTACAAGATCTGCACACAATTTCAATAACCTTGTATTTTGTCAGGACTGAGTGTTCTGTGCATACTTTTGGCAAACATATTCGTAACTGTAACAGAGTCCTGATCTCGAACAGGGAGCTGAATGCAGCTATGTTCTGTGGTAGAATAACTGTGGTTAAATGGTAGAATAACTGCACGCAGGGAGGGTTTTAAAATTACCCTTTTATTAAACTAATATTTACAGCCACTTCCTAACTCGGAAGGGATAACAGAAAATAATGACCGCACTTGGGTCTAAACTGAACAATCAAATTTAAAATAAAGTTAAATAGAAAACTAAGAAGTCATTGCTCTCAGAGCTATAAACGCAAGGTTGGCCTCTATGCTAAACTATCAATGATGCGTAGCAAGATTTAGCTAATACTCACGCACTTAGATTTCTTCAATAAGTAATAGAGTAACAGCGCTAAGGCTTAGAACTTAAATATTAGCTAGTCAGGAGGACATCGAACTGAGCCGCAGTGATCTGAGACTAAAAGCTCTCTCACACTGAGAAGTTCCTCGCTAACCTTTAAATACAAACTTGACTCCACTTCAAATTAGCATAAAGCTGAAACGTGCACTCATTCTAACGGGAAGTTGAAATAAGAGCTTACAGGAAAGAGAAATTAAACATAAAACTTTGCTAGTTTAAACTAAAACCTTACAATTTAATTTACAAAATTTTGGAATTATTTTTAAAATGGAATGCAAAGACTGCTTTAGCATTTAGTACCATTTCATCTCATAAGACAAATCTGGTAATTAATGTAAGAAAATTGCCCTTAAAAATATTTCTAAAACTTTTTCATACAAGAACATAATAATTTTCACACCATCAAGAGTGGGCAGTTTCTAATTTTAAAAAAAGCTTCATTTTCTAGAATTAAAGGTCCTAGGATATACTAACCTGCAACTTCTGAAAATGTACTTTCCATCTGACTTATGAGGTAAAACATATTTCAAATCTGTGATAAGACAACCAGTTTCAGAATTCCATACTTTACCATACCCATCTCTTGAAACAGTAACAATCTGAAAATTTAAAATATCACTTCAGATAAAAAATATTGAATGACATTTAAAAATGTTACAAATCATCAGCACATTTGAGTTTCAAAAGACTGGCAGAAGAGTCAATATATCAGCATGTACCCCATTTCAGTGTATATATTATTAGGCCAGAATGACAAAAATTACACTGTGACTTAATATATTTTAACACTGAAGGGCTGATATAAAACGGGAAAGTCCCACACTAGTTGGTAAGATAAAAAGCAGAATTACAACAAGGATTATTTTACTTACATATTTACTTACACTTTACTGGGTGTTATCAAAAATCTATTAAAATTAGAATTATCAGCTAGGTGACACCTTATTTTACTTTGCTTAATTTGTTTCCAGGAACATAATCCATTCCCTCTACTGTACTTTTTAAGAGAAATTTCACATTATTATTAAAAATTGCTAATACATTCCTAAAAAGTTTTCTTTCTGATCCTGAGGAAGAGATGGAACAATAGTAATAAACATAGGCTTTATTTACAGAAAATGTTCATTAACTACAGGATATACTACTGAAAAAGGATGTTATTTAGTATTGCTGCAATGAAAATGGATTTAATTTGTCTGCATCAGTTAAAAGACCTTTTACTTTTTTGTTGTCATTGCTACATAGCCTCGTATTAATTTTCATTTATTCATTGCCATGTGTTGGGAACAGAATTAGCATTGTTGTCACCATTAAATTCTGTTACTGGAACATAGCTGACCCATAACTGTTTTAATATTTACTTTTAACTGAACTATATTATCAGATTATTAAATGCCTCTGTGTGGATACTTTAACTATTGTATATTTACAGTTTGTGTTTTGTATAAAGTAGTAGCTGAATCCAGTAAAGTTATAGTACATTTGAAATATGGTACCATTTGATTAGTGGCCATTAAACAGAACAGAAAAATTCCTATAATGAGCATCAGGAAACCTTCCTTTAAACTTTTTTTACTGAAGTGTGTATATTAAGATTTGAATATAATAATGATTACTCAATTAAAAAATAACTAGCACTGCTGGATTGGAATTCGTTTAATGAATGTGAAAGTAAAAGAAATTATTCATAAGAAAACTTTATTAATAGCACACCATTACCACAAAACATTTTTCAGTAAGAACTTTCAACATTTGAGAAGAATAGTACAACTTATTTACAGTAGGATAATCAGTTATTAGAGTTGAATTTACTTAAACATATATTTATAGACAAATTCTGAATAACAGAAAGATGCATAACTGAGTTATTCAGATACGTGTTGTAGAATGACTTCATAAAAACAGTGTTATGAAAATACACAGCTCTTGTAACAAAAAACCTAACTCTAAACATCAAACTTTAATACCATAACTAAACATTTCATAAGACAGAAAAAGTAAAAACTTTCATTAAAATGAAAAATTCCACATTCATAGTTTAAATTAAAACTTGAAGCAAATTCCAAAAGATAAAGCATAGCAAGTTACCTTCCTAAAGGGAGGGATGCCTTCATGGAGGTATTCCTAAAGAAAACTAATTATGCAGGAGGAAAACCACGAAAACGCCCAGTAAGCCAGCTTATTCACCAGTATCTATGTTGAAGTACCAGTGTTTTAACAGTCTAATCTAGCAGTTCCAAAACTTTTTTACTCATTCTTAAAGAACTCATTTAGCAGATCCCTATAGGCGTTTTATAAATCTTACAAGCTAATTATGTCCAAGTATAGTATTACCGGGGTATGAAAAGGTATAGAATGTCAAGTAACAGGACTGTTGCGCGATGACCAAGGAATTAAATTTCAAAAAGCATAATATAACCTCAATTTACCATATTTACTCGTGTAATAGCCGCACTTGTTTTGCTAATTCTTCATTGTGACAGTCTGGGTGTGATTATGTGAGGAAATCTACTACACAATATTGTACACTTTCGACGACTTTTTCTGCTTCAAAATGGGGGTGCGAATATTATGCGAGGGCAACATGACACGAGTAAATACGGTATCCTCAATGTGATACAGTCGAACGTTAGCCTTACACAAAGATTTTTCTCAATTTCAGTAAATGAAACCAATTTGTGTTACAGCAGATATTTAACATTAATAATGAGGGCATCCTTAGGGTCATTAAAATAAATTTGGTTCTTGCAAGTTAATCATTACAGGCATTTAAATTCAAATACATATTCAATCATAATTTATCTGAAATTTTTATTATTCTTTATAAAAGACAAAATTTAGTTTTATTAAAATGCAGCTATAATGCACTGCATGCCAAAATTAAGACATAGCTTTAAAAACATTTAAATAGACGTATTTTTGTTCAGTTTTCTAATTTTTGGTTCAACTTGATAAGATAAATGCCTTGTTTTGCATTGACGTGGATTCTGTATCATTTTGATACATGTATAGAAAATCTTACTTTATAGGAATGTGAAACTGTGAATGACAACAGAATTAATTTTGCTTTTTCATCCAAAATTTCAAAATTATCTTGTATCCCACCCCATACACAGTTTTTTAAATGCAATGTTTTGTTCACTATCAGATTTCAATTTTATATATATATATTTATAACCTGAAAAAAAATTACCCACATGAAACTTTTTTTTACAAGATCACACAAATTTATCCTAGACCAATTTTAACAAGACATACTTTTGAAACATTCATGCACTATCACAAATTTTCTAATTACTCCTCCATTATCGAAAATTACGGTATTTTACACATTTCAGAATGTTGGATGTTTATATTTCTCCAAAAGTATATAATTTTGCAGTGGAAACCTCCCAACAGGTGAAGATTGTGACCTCCTGGTTGTGCTGAAGACCTGTGTGTCCTCTCAATGGTGATGAGAACTGTTTCCTCCCGATGGTGATGAAGACTGTGTATCCACCCGATGTAGGTGAAAATGGTTTTAATCCAATCAAACCTTTGGGAAGTTGCAAGTGTGCAGTTAGTCAAGCCAAAAACTCCTGAAACTAACCGAGAAAAACTTGACACGCTAGTTTCAAAAGATTAAAAAGCTTTAGCAATTATTGCTCTGGCATTAAATCAGCTGAGGTAGTGCATATAAAAAACGTCAAACTTCATACAAGGCACGGATGAAACTGCAAGAAATTCATCAGCCTAAAGGCCCTATTACTAAAGTTAGCCTCATGAAGATAAGTTGCATGAAGCAACTTATCTTCAAAAAGATGAATGCGAGCAAAAAAATGCACAATTACCTAGCTTCTTCTTTCAAAATTGTAGACAAATTAGCAGAACTAGGATTCGAAATTCCCAAAGAATTCTTAACTATTTTACAGTAGCCTAACCAATAAATTTGAAAGTTTTATTATCATGATGGAATCTTGTGATAGATTGCCTGACTTAAACGTTGTAAAAATTACTAGAAGAATCCAAAAGTTATCAATTTAAAGCACATGAAAATATGTTAGTAAGTAAATACCACAGCAATGCCAAAAAGAAGTCTAAGAATGTGAAAAACATCAGGTATTATAACAAAATAGGCCACAAAGCATAAGAATGGAGATAAAAGCAAAAGTCCTAATCAAGAATCGTATAAAGCAAATTGTTCGCTCACATTTGTGAACACGTGAAAATTAGGAACACATAACCTTGATAAAGAAGCAATAGCACACAAGTGTAATGACAGAAGTGAATTCACAATGATAACTGAAATAAAAAGTGAAGTTCAGTTAGCAAATAATGAATTTTTTTAAGTGAAAAGGAAAGTAGAAATCTATTGCAAGTACACAAAACATAACACTTAATGATATATTTTATGTTCCCAATCTAAAAATGAACTTAATTTCAGTTAACGTGGCAACCCAACATAAATGTAATGTCTATTTTAGAAATAGCCATGTGTGGGTTAAAGAAAAAATAAACATGTAGTCTTACAGGCAACAAAGCAAAACGGCCTATATGTTATAAATCAACAGGATGTAATCAAGGTTTCAAATGTTGCAAAGGGTAGTGCAAATAATTCACACAGTAAACTAAAACTGTGGCATTAAGATGTGATCACTTAAATCTAGCCAACTTAAAGGTCATGCATTCCAAAAGTTGGTGCATGGTCTAAAAATTCTAAAATGTAATCATAAAATGCTATTTTGTAAAATTTGTAACAAATGCAAACAAACAAGGTTACCATTCCCAAAGAAAAAGCACACGGTAAGCCATGAAGTACTTGCAAATATTTGTGGTCCCATGGTCGCATCTTTAGGTAATGCAAAATATTTCATTACACTCATTGACAACAATTAATGGAAAATTAATGTGTATGCCCTATGGAAAAAGTCCGGAGCCCTTGAAGCATTTAAGGAGTACAAATTACAAGCTGAGAAGGAACTAAAAATATTCCATAGCGATAATGTGAAAGAGTTTAAAAGCCACAAATTTAATCAATTCTTAGAAAAGGAGGCATTAAATGCCAGTTCTCAATTCAGTACAGACCGCAACACAGCGGAATTGCACAACGTGCCAGTCGTACCCTAGCTGATATGGCCCACATCAAAATTACCCCAAGGATAATGGGCAGAAATGGTGTCAACAGTCGCTTACATTCGTAACTGATGGCCGACTATAACACAATCAAAAACACCTGAAGAATTATGGCCTAAAAGAAGGCCTATAGTATCACATTTCAGGATCATAGGAAGCAAAGCTTTTGCATTAACAAATTCAAGCAGGAAAAATAAATTTCTCCCGAAAAGTGAAGAATACATTCTTATTAGATATTCTGAAGAAGCAAAAGTATATCGTCTGTGGAAACCTAGAACTTGTGAAGTTTACACACAGTCGTGATGTCAGATTTTTGGAAGCCCTGGAAACTGAAGCAAGCTCAAAAACTTCAACAGCTAATGAAGAGGAATTCATCGTATCTGACCCTACTGAAGAAAATTCAGAAGCCAACAAGAATTGCGAAGTGCCAAATGAAGGAAGAACAGAAGCTGAAGAAAACGCAAATTCAAGGTCAAAGTTTAGAAAGAGAAATTGAAAGACCTAAATTCCTGAAAACAGGAAACATCATGAAAAATCTATCAACAAAAACATGCTAGTTTGCTAAACTTTGAAGTTTTTCGGTTCCAGAAACTGTAAAAGAAACTTTATCTAGGCCAGATGCAGATTAAACAGAGAGCAACTAGAATTTAGCAGCTAAACAGAGAAATAGCAGATAGCATAAATAATAATAATAAAAAAAAAGAAATAAAGAAATTAGCAGCTAGCAGAAGAATATAATTTGTTAATGTGGAACCATACATGGGAATTAACCAATTTGCCAGAAAAGAGAAAGCTGTTTGTTGCAAAAGTATATTCCGAATAAAGTAGTCAGCACATTCAATCGGTGCAAAGCCAGACTCGCCACCAAAGGATGCTTGCAAAAGTATGGAATTGATTATACAGAAATGTTTTCACCCGTACCTTGCTATAACTCTATAAAAAAATTGCTCACTTTAGCTGCCAAATATAATCTGAAGATACATCAAAAGGATGTTCAAACAGCATATCTGAATAAAAAAACTGATAAAGAGATCTTCATGTTACAACCAGAAGGTTTCATAACATCTGAAGGCAAAGTCTGCATGCTAACAGCATCAATCTATGAACTTGAGCAAGCAGAACGAATGTGCAATCTGAAATTAGATGAAACTTTGCAGAAACTCATATTCAAAAAGTTAACATCAGATAAATGCATTTATATTCAGAAAAGTACTGATGACTGCATCACAATGATATATGTAGATAATTTAATAATACAAGTAAAAGTGAATCTTCCATGATACACAATAAGAAAATTCTCAGCAAAACTTTTGAAATGAGGGATTTAGGTAAAATAAAACAATGTTTAGGCATTAACATAGATTGGTTGTCTTTTAATGGCACAAAACCGAGAATATGCCCAGGCAAATGGTGAGTCAAATACAAATGCATGAACATTGCTGAGTATGAATTGTGATCGTATCTGTAATGCTGATGAAAGTATGCACAGATGAGCGTGAGAAGTGCTCTAGCAACAGGTAGAGCAGGGTATAAGGAAAAAGAACTCAAACCATGTGGTACAGAGAGATATCTTTTAGAAAACTTATGAGGTTGATGTGGGGGTTTCTTCCAATAAAATCTGTTAACATTCTTAGAGTTAAAATGATGATCACGTTTCTGATTAAAAACAGGGCAGCAGGTTAAAATATGATTGACTGAAGTAGGAGTCTAGCAAGTGCAACTCAGAGTCTGACATTTTCAGAGTTCTTGCCACCTGGACAAGATCTTTGCTTTGTTGTAATTTCGTATGTCTGTAGAGGGGACCTCATTTTTGGAAGTAATATCAGCTGATTTTGCTGCGGCAGCAGCGAGTTCATTGTGTTTGATGCCTGCATGTCCAGGCAGCCAGCAGTATGCAATAGAATAACCCGCATTTCTCAAACGAAGGTATGACTTTAATATATATAAGACCAAAGGGTGGTTAGTATTTGCATTTATTGATTCAAGAGCATTCAGAGTTGGAATAGATCATGAACCTTTTGTTATTCTGCATAGAGATGAAGGTTAAAGAGTTCAAAATCGCAAGAGTTTCTGCCGTAAAGACAGATGCAGCCTTATGAAGAGTACTACTCTTGATTACTTAATCACAAACAAAAGCTGCCCCAACATGATCATGATTCTTTGAGCCGTCAGTAAAAATTGCTGTATAGTTAGAATGACTGCTTCTATGCTCTAAGAATATTTGTTGATATTGGACATTACTGGTATGGCTTTTCATAAGTCTTCCAAAAATAACAAGTAGATGAATATTCACTTCTTGCCAGGGTGCAATACCAAAAATGTTGAAGCTTTTGGGATACAGATCATTTAGGTTGAGTTCTTCGATCAGTGAGAGAACACAAAGACCAAAAGGAGAGATATATGATGGGCATGCTTGGTAGAAATGTCAGTACCGATCAGATGTCATGAAACGAACGGAATGCTCGGCCCGTGACATTACTTTATAATGAAATTCAAGGGATAATTGCTTGCGTCTGAATTCCAGAGAACGTTCAGAGCAGATGACATATAAACTTTGGACTGGAGATGTTCTGAAAGCTCCACAGCATATCCGTAGAGCTTGATGGTGGACTGTATGCAATTTCAGTTGTACAGAAGGTCTTGCTGATCCATAGATAACACAACCATAGTCAAGTTTGGAACGAATTAAAGCTCTATATATGCGTAGCACAAAACAGCATTCTGCTCCCCATGAAGTATTTTCCAGGACTTTTAGTATGGAGGGCTTTAGTGCATTTTTCCTTTAAATTTAAAATATGTGGAAGGAAAGTGAGCTTTCTGTCAAAGATGATTCCTAGAAATTTTGCTTCTGGCTCAACTTGGATCAAGGAACCATCAAGATGTAGATCTGGTTCAGGATGTAGATTTCTTTTGCGCCAGAAATGCACACAGACGGTCTTCTGGTTAGCAAATTTAAAACCATTGTTGTTAGACCACTTTACTATACTGTTTAGAGCAATTTGCAGTTGTCTTTCAATACATCTCATATCTTGACCATGACAGTAAATCATCAAATCATCGACATACACAGAACCATGCACTGTGGGGGGAAGTTCTCTTAAAATGGAATTAATTTTCAGACTGAAAAGCGTAACACTGAGTACCGAAAATTGGGGTACAACCTTCTTGTGCAAACACACGAGAGAGACCCGATCCCATCTTAACTTGGAATGTGCGATCCCTCAGCAAGTTTTGAATGAAGTCAGGCAAGTTACCTTGCAACCCAGTGCTATAAAGGTCATGAAGAGTCCCGTGCCGTTCTATCACATGCCTTTTCCATGTCAAAGAAGATTTAAATCACATGATTTCTTTTCACAAATGCATTGCGTACTGGAGTTTCTAAGAACATGACATTGTCAAGTGAAGATCTTCCCCTATGGAAACCACTCTGGTAAGGCAGGCAATGATTATTCTCCAGATAGTGGGTGAGACGGCAGTTTACCATTTTTTCCATAATCTTGCAAAGGCAGCTAGTAAGCGCGATGGGGAGATAATTTGAAGGATTCCTTAGGTCGTTTCCAGGTTTTGCAATGGGGATCTCTATAGCACTTCATCAAGCATTAGGGGAAAAGACACGCCTTCCATATTCTGTTATACAGAAAGAGAAGATATTTTAATGATTCATTGGACAAATGCTTCAACATGACGTAGGAAACGTCATCATGGCCAGGGCTCCTTTTAGGCATTAGCGACAAAGCACTGATCATCTCCAGCATAGTGAAATCGGTGTTGAGGGAGTTAAAATTGATAGATGTATTCTCACAACGAAGCTTAGCTGTGAAGAATGATAGTTAATACTATTTGACACAGCACTAAAGGTCTCCCCTATGATATTAGCAATATCTTCTCTGCTGCTATAAGTTACGCCATCCTTTTCTAATATGGAGAGTCCATGATCCTTATAATTACATGACTTTTTTTAACTTTTTCTCAAACACACTTGATTGGAGTAGAAGAGGTAATGGATGACACATAACTGATCCAAGTGCCTTTCTGCCTTTAGCATCGCACTATCCGAGCATTTGCTTTTGCCTTTTTGTAGGAGAAGATTGCTAAGCGCGGGATACCTGCGAAAGATTCCCCAGGCTTTTCTTTGCTGTTCATGAGCTATCTGACAGTAACGGTTCCACCATGGTTTGGGATATTTATGGAGCATGCCAGATGATATGGGAATAGAGACTTTAGTTGCCTGAACAAGAGTATCAGTGACAGATTTTACAGCTTCCTCAATTGGCACATTTTTGTCATATTAGTAAGCACAGACAAATGGGGAAAACATTTCCCAGTCCGCTTGTTCGTAAATAAAACGTGGTGATCTGGCATTAGGCCATACTGTAAATCTATTAAAAGTCACGAAGATAGCGAAATGATGACTGTTAAAATTGTCGTCTTCGACGCTAAATGAAGAAAAAGGGAGGAGTGATGGCGAACAAATGGCCAGATCAATACTATGAAATGTCCTCGTGGGCTAATAGAAATATGTTTGTGCTGTTAAGGAGGCATAAGCAATGATCACAAATGAAGTCTTCTATTTGTTTCCCCCAAAAATTTATATCACCGCTGGCCCAGTGATGATTATGGCCACTGAAATCTCCAATTACAATCAAAGGAGTAGGCAACTGTCCTACCAAATCATCTAATTCCCTTTTATCTATCACTTCATTAGGAGGCAAGTAGATGCTACAGACAGTGACAAGCATACCGATATTGATCTGCACAACAACAGCTTGGAGACATGTGTTCAAGGAAAAGACGGTCAAAGGGCAGGTATGGGAGGTGAGGATAGCAACGCCCCTGCTTACGCGCTTACCAGACAAAGTCTTTCCTGACAGTTAATATCTCCGCAACTTAGCTGTGCTATCTTGCTTGAGAAGTCTCCTGCACTCCAAAACATGCAGGGTGATAAATGTTTATCGGGCCTTTGATGCTCACTAGGCCTTGATGAAATCTGTGACAGTTCCAAGAGATTAAAGTAGCCATCATGAGTGTTTATTTTGCCTATGCTGTTTCTTTGTTAGTCGTGGTAGAAGAATCTTTGATGGGGCTGATCCTTCTAATTCCATTTCAGATTCAAGTGTATCTGATAGCATACTCTCTAATGAGGTATGACCAGAATTTACTGTTTTTGAGCTTATGCTATTTGAAGAGGATTTAGTGTTTTTTAGTATTAATTACTTCAGGTTTTTTATGAGTTGGTGTATGTTTAGTACTGGCAGATAAATTGCTATTCAGCATTTGTGGTATTTCAGTTTTAGTCTTTGTTTGAGTAGTAAGTGACGTCTGGATGGCAACTGAGTGAACAGATATTTTGTTGCATCAGCAAAACTCAGATTTAGACGAGGTTGGATGCTTTCTAACAATCTCTTAGCTTCTGTATATATCTTTTTGGTTGCCCTTATAGTTTGGATTTCCTTTTCGGATTTCCATTTGGGACAGGAGTGAGAAAAGGATGGGTGACTTCCTTTACAATTAAAAAAAAGAGGCTCAACAGTGGAACACTCACTTTCATGATCTACAGATGAGCAGCAAAGGCATGTACGTTTACCACGACATGCATCCTTTCAGTGCCCAAACCGCTAGCACTGAAAACAACATATACGGTTTGGCACATACGGCCACACCAGGCAATGCAAATAACCTGCTTTAATATGATTTGAAGGTTTAGGAGTGTTAAAAGTCAAAACAACATGTTTAGTGTCAATTAATTGACCATCTCTTTTTTATTTTAATTCAACGTGCATTGCAAACATTCTGCTCGGCAAGCTCATCAATAAATTTCCCATTCAACACTGTTAATAGGTCACCTTCTGATATTACGCCGCAACTGGAATTCAGAGTTTTATGTGCAGAAAGCGTAACAGCAACCTGTCCCATTTCTGACATAGAGTCTTTATCTAAAAATATAAGGGTCTTTGATTGATTAGCAGAGTCAGTTTCTATTAATAAGTCAACAGACCATTAGCATTTAATTGATTTTGATTCTTCAGCAAAGGCTTTTATACATTTTTGAAAAAGGAAAAGTGACATTTTAGCAATTTAGCTGATCCTGTCATAACCAAAAATGGGGGAACAAATTCAGTGCTTTCTGTATTTTTTGAAGTTTGAGGTCTTTTACTAGATGATTCATTGGCAGTTTCATGAGGTGCAATAAAAATTTGTGAAGCCATATTTGAAGGAAATAAAGATTCGAACCCGGCATTCCCCAACCACCACAGAGTCCAACAAGGAGATGCAGATTCCTACGCCAGGGATGACCGGGTCTATACGCAAGCTGCAGCACCACAGTCAGCATTCCCGAAAGCAGGTAGAGAGCTTATTTCCAAGCCAATGACACAAGGACTAGTGACCAGCCGATTGACACCCGTGAGGATGACAAAACGCCACCCCTGTAGCTGAAGCAGAGGCCAAACAGTGTGTTGGGGACAGTACCTCGCCCCTCAACTACCAGGACCCTCCTTTCCAGCGACACGGGTCTCCACGCACGGCAAACACTGGGCAGTTTTCTCAACATTCAAAAACTAGAGATAAAGACTGTTCCAGCTTCTCATAACGAGCCCCAACCTTGGAAGAGGAAAACCACAAGGGAGAAGGAAAAGAGGAAAGGTTACAGTTAAGAGGAGAGGAGTAGGAAAAAGGATACATCACTGGAACCCCGGGATTATGACACGATCACAAAGACTGTAATCCCCTGAAGGTTCTTCACCTTCTATGATTTAGCTGGGCATATCGGAATGGCTTTCATACCTAGGGTGGCCCTACCAGGAGCTATGCTAACGACGTACTTTGCCCATTCCGCCCAGTGACACCCCCCACCACGTTGAGGCAGCATAGCAGGACTTGGGAGGCAATAACATAGGACAAAATGAAGATGTATCCATTAGCCAAATTCAGTATATAGAAGAAAGTTTGGCTTGCAAGGATGTACGCCTATATCAACACAGACTAACGTTAAATTATGCAAATCATCACATACTCAGCACACTCAAATATGTAATTTGCATACAATACCTTTTTGCCACTAGGACATATATCCAGATCATCAACATCATCAAGATGAGCAGCTATGTCGTGAATTTTCTTTAATTCTGGGTACTGTCAAAAAAGAAGTTTCAGTAATTAGAAAATTGCAAAACAAAAATGAAAAACTAAATTGCAACACACTTCAATTACTAGTAAGTCTTCTTCCTTACAGTGAAATAACTTATGGCAAATTCTACAAAAGAAATAGATACATCAATTGACGTATCTACTCTCATGACTAAATCTCAAACTTATTTCCATACAATCTATTCTACTCTGTCTCTCTCTACTTTTAGAGAATTATTGGTAAAGCATGTACAGAACAATTCCTTATGCTGGCTAGTTGTGCACATGTATGCATATACATGCTCTCATTAGCAGGATTTAACAGCTCATAACAGGGTTATGACAAAAGACAAAAGTAATAATTTTCATAATACAATTTGTGGTGGAATGTGAATGCGGAAAGTATGAAGAACAACCAGAATGAAAATTTACCTTAATCACTGATATTTATGAGAAATACTGTTCAAATGAATGACAATAATGCATCATCATAATGACGAAATGAATAACCTGGCATGTCATCTTTTTTGCAGCAGTGACAAAGTCCATCTGCATCTCATGAATAAGATCTGCTGTTGCTATGATGCACGGCAGTAGCTGACTGATTATTGATTTGAACAACTGTTAAAAATATTAAATGCTATTTCAGATAAATATTTTGTGATTAAAACATGTTTTGCTTCACATGTTTACATTTCACATTCTACCATACGCTTTTATGAAAATTTTTACTTTTGCCATGTTTTAGTGCCGGTTAAAGTTATCATTAATTATGTTCCACGCAGTATATATGTCCAAATACAAAGAATTAGCTAAGATCTAATTACAGGTACTTAAAAACCGAATGGGAACATTAGTACAAATAGTTCTCGAATCATTCTTTGCAATTCAATTGCTAATGTGACGATCACAATTAGCCCAGCATACTTTATCACCTACTAATGTTTACACACTTTGGACTATCCAAAAAAAAAAAAGAAAAAACAATATGGTAACTTCTCCAATAAAGCATTTAATGAAATTAGCATGGATTTAGAAAATTTGCATTTTGAAGCTTCTTGAACATTTTAGCTCAACAATGCAGAATGAGGCTAATTCTTAATATTTCCAGTTAAAGCAGGAGACTCACAATGCAAAAGAGTTTCAGGGAAGTTTTCAACATGAGCTACTTATTTTGCATGCTAAATCTTACTCCTATGAAGGATTGAAAAATGACAATGTATTTGGTACATATCAAATTATCAATGCTGATGTCTTGGTTACAAATGTTCAAAAGTGGTTATAAGATACGGATCCTACTTATATACCTAATTGAATTGAAAATGTCATCACTCCCCTCAAACTATTTTTTGCTAGTGCTATCGAATTAGTTGCAGCTTACAGTGTGGAAGTATTTCGTCTGTTTGTAACATTCCATAAACATTTTTCAAACTTATTACACATTTACAAATGTCCTAGTTCTACTCCTATTGAAAAGACATTTTGAAATTTTCTTCATTAATTCTGATTAAAAACGTTTGATACTTACGTAAAAACCCGTCGACCATTTTTGCCTATTAAAGAAAAGGCACCAAAATACGTGATTTTTCGCCAAATATGGAAAAGTCTCTTCACACACACTGAGTTTGGCGTAACCTTGATTACATGTGTTAGTTATTATTCTTGAGTAAAGACTCCTTTTCCCTCCTTTATCACACATTTCCGGAGGAAAAAAAAAAGATTAAAATTTGGGACCTGCCTACTACAGAAGAGCATGCTGTTGAATATTTCCAAAGTTATAGAACCTTATCAGCCTAAAAAAAAATGTGCTAATGGCCACAATATGGTGCTTTATTTAAAAACTGAGAAGCAATGGCGCTGCAACGTTAAGGCTTGTGCAAAGCAAGTGCAAAATCGAAAGGGAACGTGGTTCAAGGGTTTGGCGACATCTCTTGTGGTCGATGAGATTTTCTGCAAGTACCAAACTTTTCTACTGCTATGCTATGTTGAAAATGATTAATTAATGCAACAATTTTGTTTCCTGGCTGAAACACATATTTTGAATTCATTTTAATAGAAGAAAACTAATTTCATGTTTTTACCTTATGGTTAAACTATGCAAGATATGTTATTATTACTCCTTAAATTAAACAGCTTTAAAGGCTTTTAGAAAACCTGAATCTGAATTATAACGAAAGAAAATTGTATGAAACACACAATGCAACAATAATTTTTTCCACACTCCTAGTCCCTTCAAGGGTGGGGGCTTTGCTATAATGTTATTTAAAAACATATAAAAATTAAAATAACTTATGTTCCCAACCCCTGACATTTTTAATGAAGATTCATTTATTATATTTCTAAAGATAAATAAGTTTTTTCTTACTTTCCATAGTCTTACATGTCCATCTGCACCACCAGTAACTAACAGGTTAGCAGAACTTGAAAACTTTACAAGCTTTTGATATGGGTCATCACTGAAATCCGTTTGAAAGGATTCTAATGGTTGAATTTTAAATCGTAATTTTGAATGTATCACATTGTCATTTGTATCAGATGTCTTACAGTTCAAATTAGAAATTTGAGATGGACTATCAAGTTCAGCAGTCTGTGCTCTTTTCCTAATATATGGTTCACTTAGTTTATCTAAAAATATAAAGACAATAAGATGCAAGGCATAAAAAATATGAAGTTTAGCATAAAGAAAAAATTTTAATTTCAATAGGGGTAAAATAATTTAACAGAACAAAAAATATGCTATCTAAAGTTTCTTGACAAAATCACAAAGGTCCTAACAGTTTCTAAATTTAATAAACTAAATCAACTTAAAATTTTCTCAAAATACCTATTTCATACTGCAGTTTTTTCCCCAAACAAATCTTAAATGTTTCAGACACTTAGTCTTCACAAATATTTCTTAAAGTCTGCATTAAAGGTTTCACAAAATGCTTCCCCCCCCCAAAAAAAAAGAAGCTTATAAACACTGCATACTGTCTGCCAAAGTTTACAAACATTACACATTATTTGCCAGAAATGTACAGCAGAAATTTTAATTATAAATATAATGCAAGTGAGAAAATTTCATAGACTAAAAATAAAACCAAAGGAAAGCAAAAAACTACAGACAAAAAATGAATGTGGCAACACTGTACTGAGATGTAATTAGTACCATAAAGAATTTTACTTATTTAAAATACTTTTTGTTTTATAACTAATCTGCTGAAACAATGCATTTATGTTGTTTATAAGTATATTGGTACTCAATTCAAAATGATTAAAAACACCAACTTTTGTTAGAAGATAAAAAATATTGATAAAAACATATTTATTACCTTGTTAAAAGTTGAATAACTGCTATTAATGCTGTGTAGTAAACAAAAAAAAAAAAATTTAAGTAAATCTGCCGTCTTCATTTAAGACAATATAATTATTTAACATGGTATGTGTATTCACACTTCACAATGTCTTTCTAAACACCATACTTCTAAGAAGATAAATTTACACTCCTAGATGGCATAAGGAGGAGGCTGATGAAATGCAGCTTGATACTTAGGTTGCCTGATTAAGCCAAAGCATACAAGGAATACATGTACCCATGGAAAGGATACCTTTGTGCAGCACTTCCTATGGGGAAACTGGCATACAGTACACACAGAGCAAAGAATGGTAACCCTATGCAGTAAACCTGTTTATGAAGAAATGAACAGAGGTCAGATTAGCAGAGTTCAGTTGCTTACAGGGCGCACCTTAGATATGCTCAAACAGATTGGCTTGAGATAAAATAACGATCAAGCCATTTAAACAATATTCTGTGTTTAAAGGCATTTAACCACCATAACAGTCACAAAACTGAATGCACTTAAAGCAAGATGTATGTTGAATAAATGCAGAACAACCTTACCAACCTCTCCTCTCTAATTCAATCTATGATAAAATTTACGAAAAACTAAAGCAAGAATTTTGTGTGTAAAGTCTTAAGTTTTCTCTAATTTATTCACAAAAAGAATTAATAATAAACTGTATAATATGTATTACATACATAATAAGTAATATAATCTTGCAGAACAATTTTAAGCAGTTAAATGTTGTTACAGAGCAGTGCAAAGCATTCTACTTTAGGACATAGACGCTTTGATGAGTTATACGTTGTTAACCATGAATGAAAAGTAAATGTGGATCTCAACATGGACATTCTTCATGGTTCCTCCTGGAACAAGTGAACTGCCATCAGAGAAATCTTTCATGAAGAACTGCAAGTTCCAGCCTCTCTCCAGGTGAAAAAATATCACAAATTACTATTTAAACTGAATGTAAATAGTATTGGGCCCAGTCATTTTGGTTGTAGTGACAATAAAAATGACATTATGTTCTTCACTCACAAGATGTAGCAGATAGGATTTTCTCAAGAAACACCCAACATTGTTTGACCCATCTCGAATTTGCTGACCACTTGCTAATTCTGGTACCTAAACAACGCCTTTTAGCTATAAGTAATAACATTTAATCATTTTCAAACTTACAACCTTATGTTTAAGCAAGATACGCACACATTTTTTTATCATGTTTCCCTTTACAATTTGCTGACATTGATCGTGTTTGTACATTCTGTGTGAAAATATCAACATAGCAGTAAATTATAGTATTTTGGTTAACATGCTCTTAAACTGAAAGCATTTTCATTGCATAAGCTTATAATAACAGTTCAAGGAAGTGAAACAAACTGTGTATTACTAAATTCTAATAAAAGACATTTACTCATTGCAATTGAAGTTGTCTTTAAATGAGAATCATGTCATAATGTGCTAATAAAATGTGCTTAAAAAAGGAATGAAAATCTTAAAGGATTCAGATATCAATACTAGCAGTTTCATTAATGTTGTGCTTTATGCTTTCACTGAGCTCACAATTTACCAATCTGCTCTCAGACTCACTGCTGCTTTTTTTATATGTATATCACACAAAACTCACCTATAAAATCACAATTTTTTTCAAAAGCAGCATAATTTTAGAATTTCCAAAGCTGCCATACATTTTTCTGTTCTTTTCAGTGTTTTCTCAGCTCATAATATTAATATTCAGTTTTCTTAAAAGGATGACCTACAGAACTTTTTGTGTCTCTAAATTTAATTTTGAACATCACTTTCTTCACACTTAGGCCACATAAAGTTCAACTGAAAAAATATTTAAAAAAACAGCATATCTTTAGAATTTCTGCTCAAGTGGCTCAAGTTCTGGCTTTTTTTTTTCCCCTCATCCACTACCATTTTTATATATAAATAAAACATGGTTATAGCATTTCATCTTGTCATACATTCTTTTATATCTGTCATATTTCTTTAAAAATAAGACATAGCATTCACATCTGGTGGCAACATCTTATTTAAAAAGTGATAAAAAGTGAGGACTGAGATTAATAGCTCCTTTAGTGCTAAAAAACTTTAATAAGTTGAAACTTAAATAAGCTGAAACTGAAAGAAAGGGGGGAAATTCAAATGATGAGATATTCGACTAACCACGAAAGTTAAATTTAAAAATTTTATATTTTCATATTCTGTTCAACTTATCAAAGTTCTGTACATTTTATGCTAGGTTTCAAACCATTATAATTACCTGAGTATGAATTCTTTTCTATGTGGTCATCTTCGGCAATTTCATACTTTATTTTATAGATCTGACAACCACCTGCCATTGAAGCAAATAAAATGTAATACTTCCCAGCACTGTATACAGCACAACTCATTATCGCTTCACTTCCAGTTTCATAATGTGTGACTGACTCAGCTCGACAAGTGGAACCATTTTGAATAAGTTCATATATTTCCTAATGAAAAATTATAAACATTTTATGAAATAAGATAGTAAAACATTTTACACTCGAAATATTAAAATAGTGCACTAAATTATGTACATAGCTAGTATAATCTACACAGTCCAGTCACATTAATGTGACCACCACGTACTTTCCATGTCAGAGTTAAATAACCAATCACAGAAGGCAGGTGGCAGCACAGTGCAGTTGAGCGTATATAAAGGGTGTGTGAGGGCTTCGGAAAACATTTCAATCGTTGGCGTAATGCAGAAACAAAGCGATTTATCCGACTTCCAAAAGGGCATGATCATTGGCTTTCGGGCCAAGGGTGGAAGCATTTCTGAAACGGCTGAGTTTGTGAACTGTTCGGGTGCCGCCGTGGTAAAAGTGTACCGTGCATGGCAAAATGGGACTGTCCAAAATCAGCGACGTGGCAAATGTGGTGCACCACGGGCCATAGATGACAGAGGCGAACGACGGTTGCGGAGATGCGTTCGGGCAGATAGACGGGCTACCGTTGAGCAACTGACCACCAAAATGAACCAAGGGGCTACCAAAAGTGTCTCCCAAAGTACTATTCAGCGAACATTGCTGCGTCTGGGCCTCCGAAGCAGACGCCTGGTTCGTGCACCTATGCTGACTGCTGTTCATCGACGGCGAAGGCTAGAATTTGCACGCCAGTACAGCAGCTGGACGTCCACTGAGTGGCGACAGGTTGCGTTTTCGGATGAATCGCGTTTTATGCTCCATCGGACAGATGGACGTTGGCGTATAAGGCGTGAAACCTCTGAAAGGAACCACCCTGCAACCATTGCCGGAACGGTCCAAGCTGGAGGCGGGAGCATTATGGTCTGGGGAATGTTTTCCTGGCATTCTCTAGGTTCACTGATCATTGTGGAAGGCACAATGGATCAATACAAGTACGCATCTGTCCTTGCGGACCATGTTCACCCCTACATGCGCATTGTTTTTCCTCAGGATGATGGCATCTTCCAGCAGGACAATGCGAGGTGCCATACAGCTGCCAGTGTACGTGCGTGGTTCGAAGAGCACCAGGATGAGTTTACCGTCCTCCCCTGGCCAGCAAACTCACCTGACTTAAACCCAATCGAGCATCTGTGGGACCATCTCGATCGAGTTGTTCGCGCCATGGATCCTCAACCGCGTAATCTAGCGCAGCTGGCCACTGCATTAGAGTCGGCATGGCTCAACATCCCAGAGAACACCTTCAGGGACCTATGTGACTCTCTTCCTGCACGTCTCGCAGCAGTCCGCTCTGCGAAAGGTGGTTATTCTGGCTTTTGACAGATGGTCACATTAATGTGACTGGACTGTGTATATAGCTAATATTCAGGCTAGTATTTAAAATATTGTTAAAATCAAGCCCACAAGCTAAGAACCACCATTTTTTTATTTACACTTTTCACTTGATACAATCTATTATTTTACACAGTGTTGAAATGAAGAAGCCTATTCTATACGATGGATATAAAATAACAAAAAATTCCTGACTTTCTATTTTCTTTTTAAAAAATCCTGCATATTTCCTCATGGAAATTTCCATATGGACCACATATCTGGACTACAATTTTTGGAACTTTTTCTAAAGTTAAAACTCCAGGGGGATATATATGGATCCGCTAATCTCGCAAAAAATACAGGTACTATTTTTTTTTTAACCAGGAATAAGTGATCACTGCTAAATATTGCACTTCTTAATTTCTTTAGTTTATATTTAAGTTTATGAAAATGAGTTGTTTTATTTTCAAAATTGTTTACAATTCTGGTTTGGTGCATCATTGCCAACATGAAAAATCTGATATTGGTGAAATTTGCACTCTACTTTCTCTATTCTTGAACTTGTTTTTCAGTTACAGAGAAATGAGGAACAGCCATACTGTTGTTAGAATTTTCATCAAATGAAATTGCCAGAAGTTTGAAATTTCCCGTATAACTGCTGATCTTTCAGACAAAATAAATAAATAATAAAATAAAAATAAAATGGCACGGCTACTACAAATCATATACAAGCCAACAAATGAATGGAAAAAATGTGCTAGCTTCAGAAAGGGTTAAAAAGTGACATCTCTGGCATCTGGAATTTTACCAAAGAATATAAGTTCTTTGGTTTTATTTTACAGCAATCTGATTGGAAAATAATCCACACGTTTTACCCGCTTGGGAACATTTTCGCACTCGTGATGACATGTTAAACGTAACAGGAAATTTTTGTTTCATTTTAGCTTATATACAAGTATTGAATTCTGAATAAATTTTTAAAGAAAAAGTGCATTCTCAGTTTATATTCGAAAACATGATACTTTTGACAAAATTTTAAAAACATTTGATTTAAAAATAATTATTCTGCAGACTAAAAATTTTCACTGTTGGCAACAGATGCACAGATTGTAAAGGCACTAAAAAAATCACGATGCATCTTCTCATTCAACAAGACTCATAGTAGAGTTTCTTGAACAAAAATACATTAAAGTGCTAGAACATTCATCCTAATCACATGATCTAGCTATGTGTGACTTTCGGCTATTCTGTAATCTAAAAAGGAACTTACATGGATGTCATTTTCATTCCAAAGATGAGGTTATAAATGCATTTTTCTTATCGATTCCAAGAAATGAATGGCTTGAGGCATTTAATCTTTGGAAAATTCACCTATAGAAGTGGGCTGATGCTGGAGGAGACTACTTTGAACACACTTAAAATTTCATGAGTGTAACATTAAAAACCTACAAGTACCTCAAAAATTATAGAATGACCCTCGCATTAGCTTTCAAAGAAACTGTTAATTCATTTTGGCATGACTTCAAAAATTTTTTTTCACTATTTCCACATTATTTCTTCCTATAATTATACAGGGTGTTTATAAAGTCCCGGAACCATTTTGATGTTTAATCTCTACATATAATAAAACAAAGAGTCTGTGTGTGTGTGTGGGTGTGTCTTTCGTTCGTGTTGCGAGTAAGCTAATAGACCCAGGGCCACGAAATTTGGTACATAGGTGTATCTACACAAGAGCCAGTGCACCTCGAAGCGATTTTTTTTTAAATTCGAATTAGAATATTTTTTATTTTATGTTTTGTGACCAAATGGCGTCATTTTGAGACATAATGGGCTACAGGAAAGCGAGATTTCACTCTATACATTTCATTTTTACATCGTCGTGAAGCGTAGACACTTAGCTATTTTACGAACTTAAAATAAATTTCGTATTTCAATAAATCGATTAAATACGAATTTATTTAGGAAGGTGAGCTTAACACCTTTTCAGCGGAATTTTTTTTTAAAAAAACTTATTTTAAAAAATGTGCTGTTTATTTTCCTTTGATTTTTGGACACGTTGAACTTTAATCCTTTCGACTCCTTTTAAAAAAAGAATTTTGGAAAAATAATAATATTTTGTATTTTTTTAAAATTTTTTAAATGAAGCTTCCGAATACACTTCTCACATCTCAGATATTTTAAAATGTAGTTTTGGCAACAATTTTCCTTTCTTATTGTTGTTGATAGATTTTTGATGAAATTGCATCATTTTGAATAGTTTCATTCTTTTAAAAATTTCGGTTTGGCAACAATTTTTCATCGTATTTCTTATGTTACTGTTTTTAAGAGACTGAAAAGTTTAAGAAATTAAAAAGTTGTTTCTTTTTGCAACGGTAAATTGTTTAATTACTTTATTAGGATAATTAACATTTGTATCAAGGGATATTGCTTATTTCATTGTAATATTATGTTTTAATTATATATAATTTTAATTATAAAAAAGTTTTGCATGATATTTTTTAATCTGTTTAAGTTCTTAATCTGTTTATACCATTTGAGTTCTTAAGATTTTGCAAAGGGAAGTTGGTTAATTTATTTATTAGGATAAGTAATATTTGTATTAAGGGATACTGCATATTTCATTGTCATTTTTTATATGTATAATACATTTTTATTGATTTCTTTTTTGATAAAGTTGTTCTGCAGAGTAAAATTCTGCGCGAAATGTTTTGTTTTTTGAGTTTCTTTCATGTTATTTTTTGCTTATTTCACTGTTTGTAAGATATTGAAAAGTTTTGCATGATTTTTTTGCATGAGCCAGTGCACCTCGAAGCGAGTTTTTCGAAATTCGAATTAGATTTTTTTTTTTTTTTATTTTGATGTTTTCTGACGAAATCGCGTCATTTTAAGACATAATGGGCTATAGCAAAGCGAGATTTCACTCTATTGAACAGTTTAAGAAATTGAAAGATTGTTTCTTTTTGCAAAGGTAAATTGTTTAATTAATTTATAGATCTATATTTAAAAGGGCGAGTCTTTCTGTGTGTGTAGGTGTCTTTCGTTCGTACTGCGCGTAAGCTAATAGACCCAGGCCTATGAAATCTGGTACACAAGATGCATCTAGACAAGATGAAATAGTATCAAATTGATAATTTTCTCTCATTATATGAACAACAATGGCACACAGCCATTGTTGCTGATATCAGCACAGAAAAATGAAGGCGATAATTCTGTGCTGTTTTTAAATTTAATGTTTCTCTTGGATACTGGACGTTTGTCTAGAGAAGGCAGCATGAAGTTGGTTAATTTATTTATTAGGATGATTAATATTTGTATTAAGGGCTATTGCTTATTTCATTATATGCTTTTTATATGTAATGCATTTTCAACTGATTTTTTTAACGTTGTTGTTTGTTTCTTTTTCGATAAAATTGTTCTGCAGAGTAAAATTCTGTGCAGTTTTCAAATTTAATGTTTGGTGTTCTCTTTAGGCATTTTTCCGGTACACTTAAAAGCCAGACGAAGGCTGGCTGCGCAGCGGCTAGTATCTCATAAAATAATAAAGATAGATTAAAATTAATAACATAAATGGTTAGATAGACTCAAAAAGTTTCATGACCCTTGTCAACGAACTTCCACATGTGCCCCCTTCGTCGCGTGGAGAATATCAAGTCAATATTCAATTTCACGCCAGGTACCAGCAAGCATGTCAGCATCCACATAGGCTATTGCGGTTGTAATTCTGGCTTTTAGGTCATCAATGTTCGACACTCTCCTCCTGTAAACGTTGTCCTTTACAAATCCCCAAATGAAAAAGTCCAGTGGCGTTATATCAGGTGATCTGGGTGGCCAAGGAATTGGACCTCCTCGCCCAATCCATCTTCCTGTAAAATGGTCATTCAAAGAACTATGAACGATGGTACCGCAACGAGGCGGTGCACCATCTTGTTGCAAAAAGAGGCCCAAATGCGCTTTAGCCCACTGCTTGGCGGCGATTGTTTTTGAATGAGCAATAAACGCGCCAACATGGGTAACTCCGTATATCCGCGAACATGGCTGACTGGGTATTTTGAAGCTACGGAAACATGTAGTTTTCGCGCATGCGTATTTCCTATTTTATAAAGAACGGTTTTATTGGTAATGTGAGATGACGTAGCGGTTTATTCGAAATTCTTACGTGTTAATTTAAGTAGTTATTTCAGTTGTCGTTGTATTCTTTGAATGCGGTGTTTTTGTGTTGAGTGTTTGCTATTTTCGTACCTTATATTTCGCTAAATACCGAGTCGGTATGGATTTAGCTGTGATGCTGAGAGAGGTGAGTGAATGTACATGTACATTTATTACTTTATTGGAAGTGCAAGTTGCTTAATTTTTATATTTTGTTGCCTTTTATTGAAATAATTTGGCTCAGCTGAAGAACAGAACGCTGGTATCGTTTGCAATTTATTTTATTTTGTTGATTTGTGCACATTGCCTACATTGTGCAATTCGCTGATGTTTTTTTTAAGTTAAAACGGAACGCTGTGCACATGGCATTTTCTTGTAATTTATTTTCGTTATTTTAGCTTATTTTGTTGATTTGTGCACGTTGCCTACATTGTGCAATTCGCTGAAGTTTTTTTTAAGTTTAAAAGGAACGCTGTGCACATGGCATTTTCTTGTAATTTATTTTCGTTATTCTAGCTTATTTTGTTTATTTGTGTACGTTGCCTACATTGTGCAATTCTCAGATGTTTTTTTTAAGTTAAAACGGAACGGTGTGTACATGGTATCGTTTGTAATTTTAATGCCCTTTTAAAAAAAATTCCTTCTTTCTGGGATGCCATTTTGGTTACGTTTTCGCGGAGCGTGTCGGGAAGGTTATGTAACGGCATAAAATGTGTAAGTATTACAACATAAAATGTAAATAATTAATTTAAAGGTAACTGACAAATATTTTAATGATCGTAATGTCCGTTTTGCATATTATTTTATTATATTTTTGTGGCAACAGTTTCCATACTAATTTATGGTTTAGAATTCTATGTTTTGTTTACAATAGGTTTTCGCGGAGCGTATCGGGAAGGTTGCAATTAATTGCAAAGACGTTTCGCAGAAACGATTTTCAAAACATCGCCAAGCAGTGGGCTAAAGCGCATTTTCACCCAAAAAGACATGTGGCTGAAGCTCTTCTAGTTGTGGAAATACAAAGTTTTCCAAAGAGAGAAAAATGCAATTAATAAGCAGACGATATTTAGACTGGAAAATGAAATTATCTAAAATTAACCACACGTGCAGATGATATTTACAAAAGTAAAGATATTCAAACTTGAAAAGGAAAATATATAAGTTATTACATCAATAAATGCCATAAGTTTGTTTACAGCTTCATTATTTTATGAGTTATTGAACATCAAAATGGGTCCAGGACTTTATAAACACCCTGTATTTTACTAATTTTAACTGTTGTTTTAAAGAAATATTTTACTTTTAAATTTTACATTCCCTTTCTTCCCAAGTACTGAATCAATGTTTATGTAATTCTTTGACTTATTTTGGCTTTGTATAACAAACTCGGTGTCCATGTACCACCAAAAATCGTCAATTTTCTTCACAGGACACCCGTAAATATATTTTTACGGAAACTTGCTTTGCCTTTCTAAAAGACAATCTGACTGGAACCGAGAAAACTGGCTCTACACCAGCTGCCCAAATGACGCTTACCCGATACATAATTCATGAATTATGACATAAAAATTGTTTTGGAGATCGTCATATGAAATTCCCCAACTTTTCCAGATTTTGACTAAAATATTTAAATTCCCTGACTTTCCCCGGTTTTTCAGCTAGCGTGACAACCTTGAATGATCCTAACTGCTATCAAAGTAGTACCCTCGGCTATCTATACACAACTGCCATTGTTTTGGAGGACTTCTAAGCAAGCAGGGAAATCTTCAACTGTAATGCTTGCAAGCTTTGTCACAGCCCATTGGATGTCTGCAATAATTTTGATGAAGCTTTCCTTTCAGTTAACTTTTCACTCATGAAAACAAGAAAAATCACAATAATCTCCGACACAGATGTGGGATCACGTCTGGCTCTACCCAATAGTTTAGCAGAAATTCTTCATCTTTCCTCTTTCTGTTCATCTGTCAATGAGCGAGGGATGATTCTTACATTACGTTTCCATTTCCCTAAATCTTTGCTTAAGATCTTAGGACACACATTACGATTAAATTCAGTTCTGATATCATACGCAGAGTTACACGATGGTCTTCTTGCAGTAACTGTCTTACACCTGTATGTGATATAAGACAGGCAACCAGCTCTGAGATCATCTTGCACTGAATCTCTGCCTTCACAAAACTTTTTGTGCCACTCGAAAACAAGATTTCTTGAAAGTGCGTCACCTGCAACTCTTTCCTCACAATCAGCATCCACGATGTCGGCTTAACAAATGCGACAACAATCTGAACAGTGTGTTACTAATCAAAGCCCTGACACCTAGTAAGTTTGTGTAGAAACATGGCCAAGTCATGTCAAGTAAGAATATATACCGGGTAACATAAAAATAACATTTATTCCTTTTATTACAGGAAACTCAGAAATAAAACACTTTTCTGACAAAGGATGTACATACTCCAGAGATGCTTACAGCTACCCCTCAATATGTCCCATGAATAATTTTAATTATTTTTTAACAGACCATAATGCTCATAAGATATTTATAAAAGTCTGGAAAATTCCTCAAAAGAGAAGAAAGTACAAATACTCACATCAATCAATTTTAATTTAGTTCATGGTAAAATCAGAAAAATAAAAAACATTAATATTGTTTACATGCGTCTTTTACCGTAAACAATTTATTTTTCTATTAATAATTATTAAGTTCTACAATAATTTTTTATTTTTCATACAAAACTAAAAATTACTTATATTTAATCTACTGTGACATTAGTAGCTCTCAACATCATTTTATGTAAAATTGACATTCTTTATTTCAGACAGTAGCTAACATAATTTTCAGTGGTGTTGAAACTGCAGTTAACATGTGCACTAGTGCTTTCAGAGCCCATCACTCTTCTTTCAGATTCAAATATTTTCAAGGCAGAACTCAGTGAAACAGCCCGCGATATTTCAGTTACATTAAATGAAAGCTACTGGTAAGATAAGTAAATCATAATTTTACTTCATAACATAAATGTAAATGACAAATAAATGCACTAAAAAAGAAAAATAGCATTTTTTAAAAATCTTGAGGCAATACTCTTCAACAAAAATATTAAAATGTAACTTGGGGAGGGAGATTTCACAATTTATGATATTAAATGTTCTTTTTGGCTAGGTAAGACTCAACTGCCAAAAATTTCACTGCTAACCACCAGAATACCAAATATGAAATAAAATATAAATATTTTTCATTTAGTATACATTATTTTGCTTAATGCCTACTAAACAGTGAAACAACACATTTCAGTCTATTGTACTGTTTTCAACTCCATGTATTATTAATAGCCTAAACAATAGACGAAAATCCAGTACTTCCCTATTTTAAAATATATCGTTATACCGTTACACAAAGCAGCAATATGGTCAGTAGGAGAAAAAAATCAAAACAAATTTTTTAGCACTATGTTTAATATAACATATTTTGGTGACTACTACTAAATATTTTAACAAAACACAATCCTCTTCTGCATTTTAATAAATGCACACCATTCTAAAACATCGGGAAATGCCGCAATATAAAACAACCTATATTTCAAATAATTAGCTAAGTCCACATATCAGATACTATAGTTTCCAGTTTATCACAAAAGAGCGCATTAGTAAAATAACAGAACGCAAAATATACTCACAATTACATTTAAAATCCCACTTTTTGCATTTCCGCCGCCTCCAGCAACTAGGACGTGGCGTTCAGATAAGGAACGTACAGCATACAGAGGAAAATTTACCCTAGCAAGTAACTCATTTTGTCTCTTAGATGACAGCATTTCAAATTTTTAAACAAATAACATCCTTGAAAAATAAGTTAAATTTTGGTCTGCACACTCAACGTGTATTTCCGTAACCGGCTGTTATCAAGGTTTCGGTTTGAAAAAACGAAGACTGAATTGCGACAGTAAAAAAGAATGAAAAGCATATACAAATGCAAGTGTACACATATGTAGAAATCAATTTACTAACACAGCTTCACGATTCTCTTATAAAACAACCACTTGGTATAGCAAGTTAAAGTATATCTGTCGTGTCACAGCATGATACACCAAAAACACTTTACAGAAACATTGTTCTAAGGAGATCATCGTTATAGTGTTGCCAAGTTATAAAAACCACTAAGCAAAACCTCCTTGGAAAATATCACTTTCAAACCAAAAACATAATGGAAAAAGCCGAACAAGTATCAAACAATGAGAAGTATCCAACATAAATAAAGCCTAGAACAAAGATAAAAGTGTATTTACCAATCGCCAATCATTCTGATGCATAAAATAACCGTTGTTTCAATTAAGTCTATAAAGATGGCTCAAAAGCCAAAAATTTATTAAGTCAAATTTAAAATTAAGTTATTTATTACTTTATTAATTAAATTTAATTAATAAAGGAGAGCAAACAGCAAATTCAAAAATAGCAGTTTAAAACAAAACAAAAACTAATCGCTATAAATATCTTGAAAGAAATCCCGTGCCACCAAAATTGTATTAAACAAAGAGCTAATATTTCCAAGACATTTCCTTCTGGTATCTCGTGTTTAATAAAAACCTAACACCATAAGATGTTTTCAGAGTTATGATTTTCGATAGCATGCATTTTAACTTAAAACAAGGTTCTGAAAATATAAATCTTTTAAGTTCCCATCTAATTTCTCAGGTATGTCGTTAGGCTGTTTGCAGTCTGATGCTGCTCTCTGCTTATTCTAAATTATGCTGCCCGTTGCGTCCCTTAATTTAAAAATTTTGCCGGTCCTAAATTCTGCCTCCCACTGGGGCTGAACCAGTTGCACTGCTTCTGTAACTTCCCCTTTTGCCTTCGTTGTCTCTTCACATTCAAGAATGGCGAAGCGTGTTGAAATTCTCCACTTTGAAATCATGCGGAAGGCGCTGTAATCACGAACGATGGAGACAGGAGCTTGGCCGTCTCCGAAATGTTTACGTGTTTTTTCCGGAAAAAAGCCTTAATTAATTTTAAAAAATTTTCTCCGAAGTGTCTCGCTCTCAAATGTGACAGTTTTTCTGTGCAAAAGGGGTCTAATCTTCCTCGCTGTTCATTCTTCTGCAATCCGAAGGAAAACAGGAGCTTTCAGATAAGTATCCTTATTTTCTCTACACTAAATCAAATACATATTACTTAAGTGCATTTAAATTCCTTTATATATTATGGTTGTAGGCCTCTTACATTAAAAAATAGTTAGAAATTGCTCTAAATCATATGCTTGTTTTTTTCTGTAACCTTCCGTAGTGACGCTAGCGTTATCAGCAAATGCCGTCTATTAGCACTCCCCATCTGGGCCCCTTTGAGGAATTTCTCGAGATGGGGAAAGACAGACAGACAGACAAAGAAGACAGATGTTTTGTTTTGCACCCACTAAGTCTTTCTGCACCGATGGGCGAAAAATCAAGCTAGGGTGCGGAAGAAAGGAATATAGAAAAAGGGCAATTTCGCATTTCAGAGGAGAGTAAAAAGAAACTTCGTATATTTTATACGAGTTCTAAAAGCCAGGAAAAAAATATGGGACAAAATAAAATCAAAAATAAATGGCCCAAAAGTAATGGAGAGGAAAAAAAAATAAAAGAGCCTATAGAAAGAAAAGGAAAAGAAGTAAGAAAATGTCCTAAATACGATTGTGTCCAAACAAAAGTATATATTAAGTAAGGTAACATTTAGTATTGCGCTAACCAAATATATTCAAACTTTTTTTAAGCAACATTAGACAAGATCATAAAACCATACACAGTGCGAGAACATATCAGCAAAATTAATTAAATAAATAAATAAATATCAGAATTTTTTTAGTTAATTATTTTTTTAAATATTATATTTATTTAATAATTTAACCATCATAGTTTACTATATATTTGTACTAATCTAAGGGGTTGAGGAACACTTTATTAGTATATGCTCGTAACTCTAAGAGCTGTATTCAAGGAAATATAAATTAATCTTATTGTATTCTTTATTTGCGAACTGAAAGGAAAAAAATGTAACTGAAAACAGTAAAACTGCAACCTTTTACATTTATCGATGCCCAAGATCCCCTTGCCCCGTCTGGAGAAATTCCTCAAAGGGGCCCAGATGGAGAGTGCTGACAGACGGCGTCTACTGATAAGGATAGCGTCACTACAGGTTACAGTAAAAACAAGCATGTAATATAAAGCAATTTCTAACTATTATTTAATGTCAGAGGCCTACAACCATAATAAATAAATGAATTTGAAGGCACTCTAATAATATATATTTGATTTAGTTTAGAGAAAATAAGGCTACTTATCTGAAAGCTCCTGTTTTCCTTCGGATTGCAGAAGAATGAACAGCGAGGAAGATGAGACTCCTTTTGCACAGAAAAACTGTCACATTTGAGGGCGTGACACTTCGGAGAAATTTTTTAAAAATTTCTTTGATTTATTAAGGATTTTTTCCGGAAAACACACATAAAAATGTGGGAGCTAGACAAGCTGCTGTCTCTATCGTTCGTGATCACCCGAGATGGGGAAAGGGGATCTTGGCCATCGATGAATGTAAAAGGTTGCAGTTTTACTGTTTTCGATTGCAATTTTTTCTTTCAGTTCGCAAATAAAGGAAACATTAAGATTAATTTACATTTCCTTGAATACATCTCTTAGAATTATGAGCATATAAAGTGTGCCTCAACTTGTTAGACTAGTACAAATATATTGTAAACTATGATGGTTAAATTGTAAGGTTTTAGATAATCTAACCAAGTTTTATTTTAATTTAAATCTGTCTATCTCCTCTCTGCTTCAACTTCCCGTCAGAAGAAGCGCGCGGTTTTAGCTTATTCTAATTTTGAAGTACAGCCAAGTACTATTTAAGCGAGAGGTAGAAACCTCTTAGTGTGTGAGAGCTTAGTCTCAGATCACGGTCACGCCGCTCAACGTTCGTCTGACCAGCTAGGCAGTTTAAATTTATAAGCCATAGTGCTTACTACGTGATTGCATTGTAAAACAATTTGAAGTGCGCTAGTATTAGTATATCTTGCTACGCACCATTTAGTGAGAGGCTAACTTCCGCGAATTGCTCTGCGAAGCAAACTTTGATTTAAGTTCTATTTTAGGTTTAGTTTTAAATTGATCTGTTTGTTAAGTTCGACCCAAGTGCGGTCTTTTACTTTCTGTATCTCTCCCGAATTGGGCAGTTTGTAAATTAATAGTGATTTAATAAAAGAGGATTTTAAATCCCTTCACGTGCAGTTATTATCCAGCCCAGAAGTTACATCAGAACATAGCGTACCTTCCGCTCCCCGTTCCAGTTCAGGACTTAGAACTTGAGGATAAGAACCCGATTACAGACTCTACTTAACTTTCCAAAAATGATGCACAGAGCACTAAGTCCTGATAGTGGCGCCCGATCCAAAAGAAGAGGATGGCTTCAACAACAAGAATACGAACCTGAGATACATGCTTTACCTGTCCAGAATCCTGAGATAGCACCTTCTGGCATAAAAGGATTCGGCTACATCGTACAAACCATGCGAGCAGCCATGAAGCCAGCGGCAA